>JAJHSJ010000001.1:2270020-2797785 GCA_021015155.1 Magnolia officinalis | reverse complement strand
AAGCCCTACGGCAAAAAGCTTATATAAAATAAGATTTTCTTGGGCAAATTTGATGGGGGGACAAAACCCACAACTCAAAACCAACAGAAATTTCAAAAACAAAATACAATGGATCTAAAATTCATCGGGTGGATCGTTGTATCTTTTGCATGTATGGTTCAGGATAGGGTTCTCACGTGATGGACAGAGTGGATTTACATGTCCAACAAGGGGGCCCTGCAGACAGGTGTTCTATGGGCATTGTGTAAAACATGTGTCATGGATGATTCCGGTCGGTCTGGATAGGGAAAGGTGGCCACCACTTGCCACAATGAAAGACTGTATAGAAATGCATGCAAATTTTAACTCCTCAAATAAGGGCCAAAGTGACCCAAAAGGCGCAAAAGGCCCTCCGATCTTACTCATGGTTTAGGGGTTTTCGGAAAGAAACTTTGATACTCTAGCTCAGCATGATGGATGATACGCAGGGGCTTCCAAATTGCCAATATGGCATTCAAGTCAGTCAAAATAAGCAGTCCAAAGTTATATTATCCATTTTAGATGTAACATTATTTGAATATTTATATGATTGGTGGACATTTATCGGACGGTCAAATAAGAAAGTCCAATTATACTAGTGATTTCACCCTACTCCGACTGAGTGATCCCAGTTCATCGGCAACTCGTCCGGTCCATCTGCAACTCGTAGTGCAGGAATTTCCAATTCCAAACTATTTGTTGCTTGTAATATTTTTGACATATTTAGTTATTGAATTAATTTTTTAAAATTTCCGATAATTCATGTCATAAAATTTTATTTCATTCCAAATTCTAGAAGAACTACTAAGATTCCTTAAGTACCAATTGCTTGAAACTGACTATTTTGGGCATTTCCATAAGTCTTAAAATCAGCCTTATTTATGTTTGGGTTTATTTTCTATTTTATTTTTTTAAAACTAAACTAGTCATGCTTCATTTAGCATTTGAATCATTACAATCAGACTTGTATTCAGGAAAATACATATTTTGGAAGTCAATATATTTAAAGCAACATATTTAAGATTGTTTATTGCAACCCTTCGGAGCTCTGGGTTACCCATGATGGGTTTTTTACCCGTCTTCGACCGTCGTGAGCCCTGCTCGACCGGTCGTGGGCTGACATTCGACCAGTAGTGGGTTTGAGCGTGTGGTACGACTCAAAGTCCAGCGAGTTCGAACTATTTTACTTTGGGTGCTCGACCGGTCGTGGGTAGTTCACGACCGGTCGTAGGTGGCGCTCGACCAGTCATAGTTACGCAGATTCGTTCCGTGATTTTGCGCCGATTTCGTGTCGCAAGTCCTTTCGCAACTGGGATGCGGAAAGGAGTTTCTCGAAACTATAAAAGAGGTTGCCTAGGGGTTTCTAGGTATAACAAGAGGGTTTCCTAAAGCTTTACAAGAGAATTGCTAAAGGATTTAAGGCTATCAAAAGTGAGAAGAGAGAGAGAGAGGAAGCTTATAGAAGGGAGGTTTTGCTCGTGGAGGTTATCTACTGTGCAATCTATATCTCAGCGCTTCTATGTCCTCATAATCCGTTAGATCTCTCCGTTTTCTCTATTCTCTTATTGTTTATCCACTCCTGCGTGAGTGAAGAAGGTTGTAACGTTCTACTTCATAATGGATTGTTGATCTAGAAGAGGTCTCGTGGTTTTTACCTCTTTGAGGGTTTTCCACGTAAAAATTTCTTATGTGGTGTGTGATTGATGCATTGATTGTTTTCATTGCTTTATTATCCATAATTATGTTTGTTCTGGAGGCTAGATCCTAAGGTTTTATGCAAGGCCCCCAACAAAGTGGTATCAGAGCCAAGTTCATTGAAAGGGTATGATCGGTTTGGAATTATGGAAGGTGCATCAAGGATGATCAGCCTCAATGGTTCTAACTGGACCATATGGAAGGCTAAGATGGAGGACTTGCTTTACTACAAGGACTTATATTCTCCAATTTTAGGCATATTAGCAAAATCCAAGGATATGACTGATGATGATTGGAGGAAGATGACCGGAAGGCGGTGGGGTTTGTTAGACAATGGTTGGATGATTCAGTGTTCCACTATGTGTCTACGGAAACCTCAACCGCCAGCCTATGACTGAAATTACAAGGGCTGTATGAGAGGAAGACAGCCGGTAATAAAATTTTTCTGATAAGGCGACTTATGAATCTCAAGTTCAAGGATGGTGGTTCTGTGGCCGAGCACATGAATGAGGTCAGCAATATAGTGAACCAACTCTCCTTATGAAGATGGTCCTAGATGATGAATTGCAGCTGTACTATTGCTTAGTTCATTGCCTGACAGTTGAGAGACATGGTGGTGTCTCTAAGTAACTCTGCGCCAGACGGAAAGATATCCATGGAACAGGTAACTAGCTGTCTCTTCAATGAAGAGACAAGAAGGAAGTCTCAGGGGTCTACTCAGCAAGAGGCCCTTGTAACACAAGAACGGGGAAGAGGAAAAAACAGGAAGGGCGAGATGGCCCGAGATAAATCAAGAGGCAAGTCGAGTAACAGGAAAGATGTTGATTGCTGGAATTGTGGCAAGAAGGGCCACTACAAGCATGAATGTCGTGGTAAGAAGAACTACAAGAAAGAAAAGGGAAGGAAGATGAATCAGATTCCACACGGTCGCTTCAGATGGCGACGTTGTAGTTATTATTTCTGCAGATCATGATGTATGTCTCACGACTACGATTCAGGACACCGACTAGGTGATAGACTCGGGAGCTTCTTTTCATGCGACTCCACACAGGGACTTCTTTACAAGCAACAAGTTAGGTGACTATGGGACTGTGAAGATGTGAAATTCTGGCGTATCGAAGATCGTGGGAGTTGGTGATATTTATGTGAAGACCGATGTGGGCTGCACATTGGTCTCAGGGATGTGAGGCATATCCCAGACCTTCGCCTCAACTTGATGTCGACGGGAAGGCTGAATGATGATGGCTATGAAAGGCGATTTGCTGGTGGGCGCTGGAAGTTCATCAAGGGTTTGTTGATCGTGGTCAGAGGAAAGAAGTGTTGTACCCTTTCCAAGGCAAGTGTCAGTATGTGCAAGGGTGTGTTGAACGCAGCGGAAGATTCAGCTATTGACATGTGGCACAAGCGTCTAAGCCACATGAGTGAAAAAGGGATTCAGCTACTAGCGAGGAAGCGGCTCCTTCCAATGTGACAGGTACACCTCTCAAACCTGTCTTGATTGTTTATCAGGGAAACAACATAGAGTTTCATTCGTTAAAACTGCTTCTCATGTTAATAAAGTGCATGCATTAGATTTGGTTTATTCTGATGTTTGTGGTTCTATGAGGACAAAAACCTTGGGTGGGGCATTGTATTTTGTTACTTTTATAATGATGCATCTAGGAGGTTTGGGCTTATGCTTTGAAATCCAAGGACGAGGTCTTTGGTGTGTTTAAATTGTTTCATGCTATGGTCAAGAGAGAGAGAGAGAGACAGGTAGACAATTGAAGTGCATTCGCACTGACAATGGTGGTAAATACATCGGCGATTTTATGAGTACTGCAAGTCCCTGGGTATACGGCATGAAAAATGGTTCCTAAGACCCCCTAGCATAATGGTGTAATTGAGTGAATGAATCGCACCATTGTTGAGAGAATCAGATACATGTTATCCCATGTGAATTGCCCAAGACATTTTGGGGAGAAGCAATGCACACGGTGGTGTATTTGATAAACAGGTCTCTATCAGCCCCGTTGAATGGAGAGGTGCCTGAGAAGGTGTGGACTGGACATGATCCATCGTACAGTCATCTCAGGGTGTTTGGATGCAGAGCATCCGTTCACGTACCAAAGGACGAGAGGTCCAAGCTCGATATGAAGATCAGGCAGTGTGTGTTCTTAGGGTACGGTGATAAAAAATTCGGTTACAGATTGTGGGATTCAACCGAGAGGAAGCTCGTTAGGAGTAGAGATGTGGTTTTCTTTGAAGATCAGTGTATAGAAGACATTGGTAAGCTAAAGAAGAACCAGCCTAGTTCAGGTGAGCTAGAGGATATGGATTCGATTATCCTCCCGTGGTGTTTGATGACGGGGGAGTACAACAAGGTGCAGAGGACAAGGGAGTTCCTTCAGAAGATGGACCAGGGGAGCAGCCCCTACTTGATCCACCTGTTGAGCCACAGGTGAGGAGGTCATATAGGGACAGACACCGTCCAAGAGGTACTCGCCACATGATACATTATGCTGACTGATGGGGGAGAGCCAGAAGATTATTCTGAGGCCCTAGCTGACGAGCATAAGGGGGAGTAGTTGAAAGCTATGCAAGAGGAGATGGAATCCTTGCATAAGAACCACACATATAATATGGTGAAACTGCCTAAGGGCAAGAAAGCTCTGAGCAACAAGTGGGTGTTCAGAAAGAAGCTTGAGCAGAAGAATTCACAGACGAGGTTCAAGGCCAGACTTGTGGTGAAAGAGTTTGGTTAGAGGAAATGCATAGACTTCGAGGAGATATTCTCACCAGTGGTGAAGATGACATCCATACGGGTGTTGCTTGGGTTGGCGGCTAACATGGATCTGGAGATAGAGCAGTTAGATGTTAAAACTGCCTTTCTCCATGGTGACCTAGAAGAAGAGATCTACATGCACCAGCCAGAGGGGTTCGAAGTCAAAGGCAAAGAGCATATGGTGTGTAGGCTGAGGAAGAGCTTGTATGGGCTGAAACAAGCTCCACGGTAATGGTACAAAAAGTTCGACTCGTTTATGTTGAAAACATGGGTATGACAGAACAGAGTTGGACCACTGTGTGTTCACGCGCAAGTTCTCAGATGGTGATTTCTTAGTTCTGATATTATACGTTGATGACATGCTCATCATGGAAAAAGACATCAAGAAGATCGATATGCTGAAACAGGAGTTGGGCAAGTCTTTTGCAATGAAAGATTTGAGCCTTGTTAAACAGATCCTAAGAATGGAGATAACCCGTGATAGAAAGCAGCAGGAAGCTCTGGCTGTCACAAGAGCGGTATATTGAGAAAGTCGTAGAGCGGTTCAATATGAATGCAGCGAAGCCGGTCAGTACTCCACTAGATGGTCACTTCAGTGAGCGACAGATAGTGTCTCAAGACGAAGGCAGAGGTGGAAGAGATGTAGAAGATACCCTACGCGTCAGCGGTAGGAAGTTTGGTGTGTGTATGTTATGGTATGTACACACCCAGACATAGCATATGCGGGTTGTTGTCAACCGGTATCTTGCCAATCCTGACAAAGAACATTGGACAGCGGTGCGGTGAAATGGATACTACGGTATCTAAGAGGCTCATCAGGTTGAGCCTATGCTATGGTGACGATAAACCTGTGTTAGAGGGCTACACTGATGCAGATATGGCAGGTGACATAGACTCCAGGAAGTCTACATCGGGGTTCATGTTCACGTTTGCAGGGAGAGCGGCTTCTTGGCAGAGCAAGCTACAGAAGGTCGTAGCATTGTCGACGACAGAGGCTAAGTACATTGCAGTCACAGAGGCATGTAAAGAGATGCTTTGGATGAAGAGGTTCCTACAGGAACTTAGCCTGAAGCAGGAGGAGCACGTGGTCTATTGCAATAGTCAGAGTGTTATACACTTGAGTAGGAATCAAAGTCAGCATTCCGAGTCAAAGCACATAGAGATTCGGTATCACTAGATCAGGGATACTTGGAACAAAAGGTGTTATAGCTTGAGAAGGTCCACACGGACGATAATGGGTCAGACATGATGACCAAGGCTTTGCTCAAGGGCAAGTTTGAGGTTTGTAGAAACCTGACTGGTTTGAAGAAGGTGGATCCCTCCTGGGTCAAAAAGGGAGAGATTTGATGAGTTTTTTTTACCTGTCTTCGACCGGTCGTGAGCCCTGCTCGACCGGTCATGGGCTGACGTTCGACCAGTCGTGGGTTTGAGTCGTGGTACGATTCAAAGTTTAGTAAGTTCGGACTATTTTACTCCGGGGTGCTCGACCGGTTGTGGGTGGTTCACGACCGGTCGTAGGTGGCGCTCGACCGGTCGTGGGTAGCGTACGACCAGTCGTAGTTACGTAGATTCGTTCCGCAATTTTGCTCGGATTTCGTGTCGCAAGTCCTTTCGCAACTGGGATGCAGAAAAGAGTTTTTCAAAACTATAAAAGGGGTTGCCTAGGGTTTTCTAGGTATAACAAGAGGGTTTCCTAAAGCTTTACAAGAAAATTGCTAAAGAGTTTAGGGCTATCAAAGGTGAGAGAGAGAGAGAAAGAGAGAAAGGAAGCTTATAGAAGGGAGGTTCTGCTCGTGGAGGTTATCTACTGTGCAATCTATATCTCAGCGCTTCTATGTCCTCGTAATCGGTTAGATCTCTCCGTGTTCTCTATTTCTCTTATTATTTATACACTCCTGCGTGAGTGAAGAAGGTTGTAACATTCTACTTCATAGTGGATTGTTGATCTGGACGAGGTCCCGTGGTTTTTACCTCTTTGAGGGTTTTCCACGTAAAAATCTCTTGCGTGGTGTGTGATTGATGCATTGATTGTTTTCATTGCTTTATTATCCATAATTTTGGTTTATTCTGGAGGGCTAGATCTTAAGGTTTTGTGCAAGGCCCCCAACAACCCAGTAATAGGGTTTACACACAACTGCATCTCCATTCTACCATGAGAGAAGATTTTGTGATCCGTGTGCACAGAGAGTCTGTGGGCCCATATCTCCAACACTCCACTGGAGTGGGAATCTCAAACAGGCATTTTGAAATGGGCTTTTGAAAATTGAAATTTTAAAAGACTTGTAGATTTGAGAATGGGCAGTGATTCTTGGGTTGTAGTCGAGTTGGTTTGTAGTCACTCTTTTCATTTTTAATAAATACTTTATAATCTTTAAATAAAAATAAAAAACTAATAAATTCCCTCAAACAGTATTTTAATGGAGTGAGATAGAGTATAGGGATGGAGGTGGCCATGCCGCAGGCATCCGAATCGTTCTTAAGTTGAGTCCCATGAAGGGAAAAACCAAATATCAGCCTGATGCAAAAATTCGGTTGCACTCAAGAAATTTCCTGTAGTGCGGCCCACTTAAGTCTTGGATGTGCCTGATTTTTTAGATCACATCCTAACATAAGCCTGCGCATCTGAATGTTACACAGAAGTCACAGTGGGCCCCACTTAGCTTCATGTTGACGCAGGAGATTTGCAGTATACGAACGAAACCCAATTGTACACTCTTTTGATACTCAGGCAAAGCATGGTGGTTGATACGCAGGCACTTTGCCTTGAACCCAGTACAATTAAATGGTCAGAGTTGTGGAATCAGATTCCAAGTTATGATACCAAAATAAGATTTGGTTGAACGATCCTACCCTTTGATCCATGGAACGCTTGTTTGCATAAATAAGACAATCATTGTCATTTTCAATTCTACCCGTCCAACAAAGAAGTGTAAGTTTTGGCTTGAACTGAGTTTACAATTTTGCAGTTTAATTTACTCTTTTGCCACGTTTACATTTTTTTTAGTGCCTGCATATCATCCATTGCGCTCGGGCAGAGTATCAAATTTATTTTTTTCCATTGCAATATGAATGTTCGGATCAGGTTCTTGTGAAACATGAGGTGTTACTCGGTTATATCCATGCCTTCCATCAGTTTTTTTCCAGTTCATTTTAAAGCATAATCCAAAAGTGAAGCATATCCAATTCTCAAGTGGATCACACCACATAAAACAGTAGTCATTGAATGAAAGATGGTAAAACACACACAGCAGGTCACACAGACGGAGATGAAGGGAAAACGCAATTATAAGTTTGACTCAAAACTTTTATGGTCCCAAGAAGTTGTTAAAGGTGGGCATTCGTTCCCTACCATATGGACCCGCTTGAGATTTGGATTTGCTTCATTTTGGGGGGCATGCCTGAAAATAAGCTGGAAAAGCTGATGGATAGCATTAGTATATAACATATACATCAAGGTAGGCCTCCTGGTCAGGGCAACACCTACTAATGTGTTATGCGGGTAACACCTAGGGCTATACACCAGCAGAGTTAGCTCAGTATCTTGCTCGACGCGATTCAAAAAAGCTTGATTTGAAACTAAGTTCAAGCCGAGTCGAGCTGACTTTTTGAGCTCAAAATTTTTTTTGAACTGGGATCGAACCCAACTCGAATTGAACTCGGATCAATTCAGTTTAGTGACTCGGTTACTTTGATATTGTTGTTGCTCAGTGTTTGATGAAATGACTCAATGAAGTGTGGCTGGTGGCAAAGAAAGTACAAATATGAAACAAGTATCCTTTTTTTCTTGATTTTTATGTTGTTTACCAGGTGTTTGATGAAATACCTGTAAATTCATTGCTGCTGTTTTACATACCGCAAGATTTTGAAAGTGCAGTTTATGTGTTTGTGAAAATGCTGCATAGGCGAACTCAGCTCGATCTTGGCTCGAACTCAACTTGAACGACCTGAGCTGCTGACCGAACCGAGCTGAGCTGGTCAGTCAGGCTCGAGGACCGAGCCGAGCCTAGTCCGAGCTGAGGTTAGCAAGTGGCCGAGCTGAGTCGAGTTGTGCCAAGCTCGACTCGGATCGACTTGTGTACACCTCTGGTAACACCTAATCCCCTTCCCCATTATGACACAATGCCACATGTCACGTTTGCCAACTTCACACGCATGTGTGAGTACACATCCACGCATGATTATTGCATGTATCACAATCAAACATGTGCAGGATCTTACATTTTCATTAGGTGATCTCACTGTTTTAAATTTTTTACCATAAAAGTCGGCCAATTTTGTACGTCGGGTCATTCACACCTCAAAACAAATGAATGATTGTTAACTATTCAAGGCCACATGTATTAATAAAGGCCTATATTCGGTCAAGCGTTTGCAGTTAGGTTAGCTTTATACCCCAAGCGTTGAGATAGACTACTTAAAACTAGATCTGTGAGATTGGTAACCTTCTTAGCCACCTGTTGTTGCAGATGATCAAGAATTTAAAAGGGACGGTGAATGAAAACTTTTTGCATTGTTTCTTTAAGCCGTGGTGATTTCAGATCTTTTATTTCTCAATAATAAAATAATGGATAAAAAAAATTTAAAACTAAAGACTACAATGTTGATTTTATTGATTCGTATTTAAAGCTTAGTAGAATCAATAAATTAAAAAAAAAAAAGAAAAGAAAAAAAAGTACATACTATTACGTATATGGACACACAATCGAAATAAATGGCCAACAAGATGTGACCAATGGTGTGATCTTCCAAGCAGGGAATCAACTGATCATAGATCCAACAACGGTAGGTCACGAATATTTACACTACTTCTAATTGTACCGCAATGATGACACTAAATAATAATATAAGTTAACCCAAACTTCAAATATTCCACAAGCTATTTGTACAGAGGTGGAAGGAATATAAATGTGGTGGGTAGAAAGATTGTGTTTTGCATGCCCCACAAGCTCTTTATTATGTGCTCCTTATATAGATCGGGGGGAGGTCGCAAATCCTTTCGAATTTTCTAGCCAATCTAGAATCTTTATCCTTTCCGGCATGACTATAGAGATCCCTCGACCTTATGGGATGAGTCTTGTTTTGTAAAGGCCTTGAAAATTTTACTAATAATAATAAAAGATTTTTTTTTTTTATCTTATCTTTATTTTATATTTAATTTAAATATATTTTATCTCTTATCCTATTTATATCATAAACTCATATAATTTAAATATCCCTCTCCGTATCTCTTAAGAATAAAAGAGTTATAGTTAAATGTAAATATCCCTCTCCGTATCTCTTAAGAATAAAAGAGTTCCAGTTAAATTTAAATATTAAAAAAGGGACTTCATGCGACAACAGAGAAAGGGAGAAAGAGAATTTTGGAGTGCTTAGATCGGGTATGTATATTGTCCTCCTTTTAGTATTTTTATATATTTAATATAATTTGATTCGGTAAATGCAATGACTGGTGTGGATTGGTCACACGTTCAATGTATTGAATTATGGGTAAGGTCATTTATAGGGGAGGGGAATATAAAATTTTGTAATTGTAGTTGGCGTGCATCTGATCAAATTAAATTAGATCTGTATGGATCACATGATCCCTAAGGCCAAAATATACAAGGGCCCTAATATTCAGATCAATCTAACCATCAGATGGGCCGCATTATTTAGACCTAGAAGTGTTTGATAAAAGAATCTTAAATATTTTGCGCAAGTGTTGCTATCACTTGACGTAGAAGGTCGAGATGGGCCATTGGTGAATGTGTGGTTAGATCCATACCACTCCTCAATGCATAGAGGTAAAACATGACAAGACCTCAAGAATCTGAATGATCTGACCATCCGATGGACCACCCCGATCAAGTCATTATCATTCAATTTTATAACCTTATAAAAAAAATAGAATAGAAATTTGAATTATTTGATTATTCTGGATCTAGCAACCTAGGATGTTAATCAAAGGTGGGCCCCACTATGTAATACAAATGAATGAAAAATAATACCGTTGATATAATTGATAGGACCCCGACATTCAAATCAACATAATTACATTGCAGAGCCAATACTACCAAACTCAGGTGAGTGACCAACTTGTCTCATAATTCATTAAAATTAAAATAAATCATTGTGATTGTTTAATTGATTTATTAGTTTGAATATTTTGATATGATAATTGTACGATAAATTTATATGTGAATATTTTAATTGAGACAACTATGCCAAATATGAAAAATATGCATTTACATATCATTCCTCATTCATTGAATTGCATAATGCATGGTCGATCTTAGAGGCCATCCCTAGAAGAATGTCGATCATGGTAGAACGTTACCAGATGCGGGTTATGCCCAAGCCTACCCAATGGGTGGATGCGGGTTGACGACCTCCAACCCAAGCAGATGAACGATCACCCCATCTGATGCATTCATACCCCATTTTACATTCATATATTTGTACATGTATTTTTGTATTATTTTAATTGCTATGATTATGAACCATGCTGGGTTATATCACTAAGCCTAGCCAGCTTACATTTTTATTGATGGAAAAATCATACAGAGGAGCCATTAGCAAATGATGTGGCGCAAGAACCGGAAGGATCTACTGTACCTGAACACGCCCCACCTGAAACATGACCATACTTATCTGAGGATGAAGTGGCGGCATTGAAAATTTTTAATTATATGTTTTATTTTGTTAGCACAGTTTAATTAATGAATAATGCATACTGGTATTTATTTTGAGACTTTAAGAAATTATTTAGCTTTATTTCTTTAGATCAATATTAGTATGAAATAAATATCATTATAGTATAATGGTATAATAAATGAATGATTTTAAGGTTTATTTTATTTTAAGGGTTATCCTAATTTATAAATGCTTAGTTGATTGGTGTTATGTATTATTTATGTGTGATTGAGATTAGGGTGGACTTTATATTGAATGTAAATATCACATGCGATTAAACTGATTAAAGAATTAAGTTAGTATACTTTGTGTAAAAGTTACGAACCAAAACTCGGGTCTGAGGGTGCACACTCTGTACCCGAATTTTGGAGCGTGACATGTTTGACTCAGATTCCTCACGATGTCCTTCCACTTCTATATAATTATGGGATGCATGTAAAAGATTATATAAGATATGTGGGACATGTATTTGACCGAGCATATATACATTTATATAAGATTATATAAGATATTCTTATTGAGCATGTATTTATATTGTGATAGGATTCCTATTTTGGAAGTTCTTTATAGACTTATCGATCGGGCATACTGCTTCAACTATACGTCTCACTCATATTAAGATTGCATATCGCTCATTGCAATATTTTATATGCAACAGTGCCTATAACTTTGTTCTCTTTTGATTTTGACAGGTGACGTAGACTCGTTAGGACAAATGCAATAACTAAACACTAGTAATAATAAAATCAACAGTCAATTTATGTCGTTGTCCACTTGCTCCCATCAACCCTTGAAATTCAGACATGCATACTTTTCATCGCGTTCCATTCAAGTGTAAAACTCACCGTAGTGTTTGCAGCCTATAAGTTATCTGTTAAAACTTAGGTGTATGAGTGTTATTGGCTAAAGCTTAGGTGCGTGTAAACCATCTAAACCGTCCAATCAATGTGTGTGGCCGTCGAATTTGAATGCCTAGTTAATGGATCAGAGCCTAAAAATGTGGATTTGTGCGATGCTCAGTTTGATCATTTGATCACGAGAGCGGATTAGGTGAGACCCCGGCCTCACCCAAGATGGTTCGGCCCTTACCGTGGGGCCCACCTTGATGTATGTATTATGTATCCACGCCATCCATCCGTTTTTCAAATCATTTTAGGGAATTATCCAAAAAAACGAAGCAGATCCAATTCATTTTTTTTAATAATTCCCTAAAATGATCTGGAAAAATGTATAGACGGTGTGGATACATAATACATACATCAAGGTGGGCCCCACTGTAAGCGCCGCACCATCTTGGGTGAGGCGGGGGTCGCATCTAATCCACTCTCCGCAAGTAGACTGGTCGGGCTCACCAAATCCTCTCTCGGCAAGTAAACCGTGGACATTCATTGTGCGGCTAAAAACAAAAGATTTCTAATGATCATATTTCGACAAACAAGGGTCCGGCAGTCGGTGGCTAATAATTTTGGGATTGTGGTTGAATTCCAGGTAACCTATGCGACGTGTACAATTTACGAGTGCCTGCGTATTAAGTGACCTCCCAAAGTAAAACTGACCAATTCAATACAATCCAACCAGCTGAATGGGGGCCTGCGAGTTTCAGTTGGAGCTTATGTGTTCGAACATCAATTGTGGCGGACGCGGATTTCCGGTGGGATAAAGTGAAAACACCCCACTTGGGTTTTTTACACACCCCACCTAGCATTCTTAACGCAACTTGGCTGCGACCCCGGTGTTATAGGGTGACCGAGTGGCCACTTCATTTTTGGCTTATGGCATTTGGCAAAACGAATGGACGGTGGAGATACATTACACATAAGTCAAGGTGGGCCCGACGGTCAGGTTCCCACCCACATCGCATGTTCCGTGGTCGTAGCTTAGGCGGCTCAAATGGTCCAGTTTTGGTTACAGATTTGTCAAAACCGCGTATTGACCTTTGCTCTCTGCCGGACTATCAAATAACTCTACGTGACCAAAGTGCCCTTCAAAGAGCCTTTCCTTCTCCTTCTCTTGGTGTAGGTTGCTGTCACCTCTCTCTCATTCAAGCAATTTCTCTCAACTCGAAAAATGTCTTCTCCTCTTTCTCATTTTCTCCATCTTTTTCTTTTGTTTCTCCCTCTTTCTGTCATATCTCAAACTGACAATAACATAAAATTGGAGTCTTCTCTTTCCACCCGAGACAAA
Organism: Magnolia officinalis; assembly: GCA_021015155.1. Classification (NCBI taxonomy): domain Eukaryota; kingdom Viridiplantae; phylum Streptophyta; class Magnoliopsida; order Magnoliales; family Magnoliaceae; genus Magnolia; species Magnolia officinalis. The sequence goes on along the minus strand of JAJHSJ010000001.1, from coordinate 2,784,452 downwards.
AACCCGTCATGGCCTTCTCCTTCCGGTGAATTTTCCTTCGGATTCCGTCTCCTCCCAGAAAGTAATCTCTTCTTGCTAGCAATCTGGTTCGACAAAATACCTGAAAAAACGATAGTTTGGTGGGCAAATAGAGACAATCCGCTGGTTGAGAAAGGATCGAAAGTCGAGCTAACCAACGGTGGGCTCATTCTCAAAGATCATCAAAGCAACGTGGTGTGGCAGGCCAGGTCCAGCAATGGTGAGACAGTCGCATCGGCCGCCATGCGTGACAATGGGAGCTTCGTGCTCATGAGCATGGATTCTACTATTACATGGGAGAGCTTCGACCAACCGACTGACACCATCTTACCTACACAGGTATTGGGACTAGACAGCGAACTTCGGTCCCGTCTAACAGAGACCGACTACTCGAAGGGACGGTTCTCATTTCGTCTACAGGGAGATGGGAATTTGGTTTTGTATCCCTTTGTTCTTCCCTCCGAAGATTTCATTTTCGATGCTTATTGGGCTAGCATGACGGTAGGCAAAGGTTCTGAGCTGGTCTTCAATTCATCGGGCCACATTCATCTCAAGCTAACAGATGGAAGCTCGTATGATCTTGCACCAGCGAACAGAGCTCCGCTGACTAAATTCTATCAGAGAGCGACTTTCGATTTTGATGGAGTTTTCAGGCAATACATCAGACCAAAGTCCCAACTTACCGATGGCGGATGGCCCATGTCATGGTCTGTTCTGAGGTCCCTGCCGTCGGACATGTGCTCCATGAATTTCGTAATGGGTCCTGGTGCTTGCGGGTATAACAGCTACTGCAAGATGGATGAGAATCAAAGGCCGAGTTGTCATTGCCCGCCTGGGTATTCCTTTCTGGATCCAATCAACAAATACAAAGGGTGCGAACCAGACTTCCAACCGCAGAGTTGCAGTCAGGATAGATCGAATGAAGATCCTCAGTTCGAGATGAAGGAGTTGATTAACACAGATTGGAGGGGATCGGACTATGAAGTCCATGGCTTTGTTAATGAAGACCAGTGTCGGGAATTTTGCTTGAATGATTGTTTATGTGTGGGGGCTACTTTCTTTGGTGGACGTTGTTTTAAGAAGAAGTATCCGCTCTCCCCTGGGAAGATGGAGAGTGCTGGAAATAAGTTTCTCATCAAAGTATCAAAAAATAATTCGGTTCTTCCACCTCCACGTGTAGATGGAAGGAAGAAAGATCGATCGACTTTGATCCTTGCAGGATCAGTGCTTTTGGGTGGCTCGGCATTTCTCAATCTCATCTTCTTGTTAGTTACTTTATTCCTTTGTTTCATCTCAAATCTCAGGAAACTACCAGAAATTAAGAAAAATTCTAGCATGTTGGGAAAGAATCTGCGTTGCTTTACTTACAAAGAGCTCGAAGAAGCGACCAGCGGGTTCAAGGAAGAACTGGGTAGTGGTGCTTTTGGTACTGTTTATAGAGGATCCTTAGCGCTGGGCGATTCTGCAGATTCCACAACCTCCGTCGCAATCAAGAAGCTAGAGAAGGTGGTTGAAGACGGCGAGAAGGAATTTACAACAGAAGTGATTGCAATCGGACAGACCCATCACAAGAATCTAGTCCAACTGATTGGATTCTGTGATGAGGGGCTGCACCGACTTCTGGTCTACGAGTTCATGAGCAATGGTTCTTTATCAAGCTTCCTCTTCGGGAGCTTGAAACCCAAATGGTACCAACGGTTGCAGATTGCATTCGGAATTGCAAGAGGGCTAACTTACTTACATGAAGAGTGCAGCACCCAAATCATACACTGTGATATAAAGCCTCAGAACATACTTCTAGATGACTATTTCACAGCAAGGATATCCGACTTTGGATTGGCGAAGCTTTTGAAGACGGATCAGACCCGAACAAGCACGGGCATCAGAGGGACGAGAGGGTATGTGGCGCCTGAATGGTTCAAGAAGATGCCGATCACAGCAAAGGTTGATGTCTACAGCTTCGGCATCATGTTGTTGGAGATCATTTGCTGCAGGAAGAACGTTGAATCAAAGGCGGGGAACGAAGAGGAAGTACTGATACTGTCTGATTGGGCTTACGATTGCTACAGAGAAGGGAGACTGAATCTGTTAGTGGAGAATGACCAAGATGTGGTGATTGACGGACGACAGAAGCTGGAGAGATTGGTGAAAGTGGCGATTTGGTGTATTCAAGAAGAGCCAGGTCTAAGGCCTTCCATGAAGAAGGTGACACAGATGCTAGAAGGAGCGGTCGACGTTTCTGCACCTCCTAATCCGTCCACCTTTGTTAGCTCATTAGGTTGAATCCGAGCTGCAGCTGTTAATCATCACTGTTTCATGTTTGTAATTTTCGATTCAGTAAACATTCAAAATTGTGATCTTATATATAACTTGAAAACTTTTATATTCGAACAGATAGCAGTCCATAAAATGTGTCATGGAGTACTGAATAGACGGTCCAGATTGATCCATTCATCTGTCCCACTTGGACATTTTTCACAGTATATCTTCTTGATCACCCAACTGATTATTAACTAGTTCAAGTCCATGCTCGGCAGGAAGGGACCCAACCCGTTGGCTCCCTTAACCAGGGTGATGGATCAGCAGCACTTCGTAGGTTGTGGTGTCCTATCTATTGTACCGTGGTTTTCTGAATCATGTGCACCGTTGTGGATGGAGCTTAACCATCTAACTGAATTTGGGTCCTAAAGGCCTGTTTCGATACCACCAAATAAGTTAACTTACACTAGGTTGGATATCAAATGAGGCTACACATTTGAGGACTTTGCACATGGTGAGGCTCACACAACCGTCCACATGGTGAGGCTACACATGATGGACTTTACACATCGTGAGGCTCACAGGATGGACTTCGCACATGGTGAGGCTCACACAACCGTCCACATGGAAGGTGTGTCCCACATGATAGGTAACTCCGATTCATGTGGGCCCACAAAATGGATGGTCCACATCAAAGGTTGGCTGATAAAGATAAAAGCTCACGTCCAAAGCAATCTAGTATGATGGACAACCCACTTCAAAGTTGGAGCCAACATGATGGACTATTCGCATCAAAAATGGACTCCACATTATGGGCAGTGGATATTGAAGTTGCTCCCCACGGGATGGATGGCTCATATTGAGATATTGGTCCACATGATGGATGGTCCTCATTAAAGGTTGGCCCCTAATGATGAATGACCCACATCCAATGTGAGCTTCGTGCGATGGTCAATATACATTGAAAGTGGGGCCCACATGATGGATAATTAGGGGTGTCAATGGGCCAGGTTGGGGCCTGCCAAAATCAAAATTTCGAATAGGCTGGCCTAACGGCTAGCCAAAACAGTTCAAAATCAAGGCTGAGACCAACCCCATGCCCGCTCATTGGATAATCCACATTAATGGTGGGCTCCACATGATTGACAATTAATAATGGTAGGTGGACAATTCACATCAAAGATTGGCCATAACGATGACCCATATCCAAGGCAGGTCCTGCATGATGGACAACGCACATAAGAGGTGGAGCTCACATGATGGATGGTCCACATCAAAGGTGGGCTGAACATGAAGGATGGTGGATATTGAAGGTGAGCCCCACGTGATGGACAATAACATTGATAGTGGGTCCCACATTAGGATAAACACCATCGAAGGTAGGCCTTATACAATGATTGGTTCACATTAAAGGTCAGCCCTCTAATGATGAATGACCCACATCCAAGGTAGGCCATGCATGATGGATGATACACATGAAAGGTGAGGACCACACAATGAACGATCTACATCAAAAGTTAGCCCCACATGATGGATGGTAGTGGTGAGAGGGACCAGACCGGAGAGATAATTACTTATAATGTTGGAAACTAAACATGTTAAATACTATACTAATAAGCTAAATAACTAAAAACCAAGATAAGCTACATATGGCATGAGTAGCTTATCTAAAGAAACTTAGCATCCAAAAGCTCCTTAAATATTCGAATTCTAAGTGCCCATTTGACAGCAACCGAATGGATGAATATAATTGTTAGAAAATTAGATTAAAAAACACAAAAATTAAAAATTAAAAAAAAATCTTCTTTATCTTGTAGTTTTGGTACTGGTTTTGTTCCATATAATTAAGAAATAAAATGAAAATTTTAAGCTTTTATATTACTCTTTGATTTATTAATTGAAAATTAAGAATATATCATGCAAGTAACTTTGTGCAGAGTAAATATGTCTTTAAGGCAGCAACACCAGCAAACATAATACCGTGTAACACGTAATTGGACTTGTGGTCATTCCTGATGTGCCCTTCGATTTGAACGGTCAGGTGTAGAGAGTAGGTACCCCGTGTCTTGAAAATGGCGGTGGATTATCTCCTGGTTGGTGCCTACGTTCACGGGTTTGAAGTTTCCCTGGTACGAGCACTTTGAAGACGCGTCATTGAAAAGTCCCGAGCCTTCCCTAATATCTATGAAAAGTCCGCAGTCTTCCCTAGATATCATTAGGAAGAGGTCATGTTCTGCGCTTATTTACCAAAATACCAATAGGTGAGGTCTGCTCGAATACAGCCAATGTATTGGGATAGGATATATACATCTTTTGACTTGTATCATTGGAAAATATCAAACCGTCAAACGGGTATAACTTTTTACGGTAATAGTGGATAAAAACTTTCGACTGGATTATGTCAGCCCTTCAATAATTTGGCCTTTTGCTTTGAGCATGAATGGTCATCACAATCTTTCCTATTCACTGGGTCCTGTAAAAAAAAAAAAGAAAAAAAAAAAAGTGTATTTGTGAGCATCTCCCACCCACCGGTACTATTAAAAAAGAATGTGGATTCAGTCAGCGACTGGTACTATTAAAAAAGAAAGTGGATTCAGTCGTGCCAGGGAAACACCGCTACTGAGGCTATAATTGTAGGACTCATTTTGATATATGTGTTGTATTTTTATATTGTCTATTGCTCTCAATTCAATCAAATTAAGCCACACATATGAACAAGGGTTTGGATTGGATCTTCATGTGTCATTAAGATGTGCGGGTGTGTCAGAGTTTGCTTGATTCAAGGATTTGATTGGATTGTAGGTGTCTCCCACATTAAGATAGACATATCAGAGACTGGACACAAAATCTAAAGTCTTCTTAACCATTTGATAATGCACTTGATGTAGAGCGGGTCGCGTATAGTTTCATGGCCAAGATGGAACAGAAAGGCCCAGTCGACGACAGAAGTGATCCAGATCGTCAGACCTTAGATCAAATGTATCTCGCAATCCGGAATGAGTTATCGGGTATAAAATATATGATTTTGGGGTAAAACGAGCTACTTTAGCCACCTAACTCCACTATGCCAGGTTACGGAAGCCGGATTTGTGAAATACCTCTGGATCGATGGTCATTTCCCTATTTTAATTCCATTTTTACTATAAATAGTAATTTTTAATTTAAATATAACTCTTCAACCGTTGGGCTTTAGAAGTTGCGCCCAACGTGAAAAGAGCTTAGAAAAATGAGAAGAACATCTTGGTGAAGCCAAATAGGACACTTACTATTTTTGGCCGAAAACCTTGCGCACTAATAGACATCACGACCATCTATAAATAGTACTAAGCTTACTATATATAGTAAGTTGTGAATTCTAAGAGTTTTAGTTTTAGTTTGTTTCTGATTTCTCTCCCATTAATTGGTATCCCTATTTAAAGGATTGTGAACTCATTTATTTGATTCATTAATTAATTTCGAATTTTATAGAATTTATTTTCTATTTTGTTTGTTTTCTTTCTCGTGGAATCGAGAAGCCTCTGTGAGGAGTTCAGAGAAGTTCCATGGATTCGAAACAGTTATCCTATTGAAGAAGATGGTTCTCAACCTTATCACGTTCATCCCTGCATCAGCGCTCCATTTATGCGATATGTGAAAGAGTCAAACCTTCCAAATGTGCTCTTTTTACCTTGTGACAATAAACGTGAATCTGCAAACTTAAAGACTTTTTCTTTCAACGTCATTCGATGTCATAGTTTAACAATAAAAATAATGGAAAAAGAAGATAAAAGCTGAAAGTGTTCTTTTATTAACAATTTTACAATAACGACACTCACAATTGGCTTGAGCGACGATGATATGTTCGTTGTCAATTGGGATTGAGCTTTGTAGCGGGATGATCGTGATGTGGTAAGGGTTAATTTTACAATGATTATGATGTGGTAAGGTTTTAATGAAGATCGAGATTAATATAGATAGAGATTTCCTTTGATGGAATTATAACATTTAATGGTAAGAGAGACTTGTTTTAATAATACTATTTGCTTTTGTAGAGAATACTTTTGATAAAACTATAGTATTTAATGCTTAAAAAAAAAAAAAAAAAAAAACCTTATGTGCAAGTTTCTAACTCTTCTTGAAGTCATATACACCACACATGGCATGACTGCTACGTGGGGTCTCTTGGATCATTTGATTTGGCCACGCCAGATCGGGTATACACAATGACAAAGGATGTAAATAGGATTTCGTGTGTTATTAAGTGCATAATGCTAACACATGGCCGCACGCTTTTGGGCCACGTAGGTGTGCCAATATCGGGTGTAAACAATGTATATTCGCTTTTTTAGCACATTTTGGGGAGCATGGCCCAAAAAACTAAGCCGGTCCAAATCTCAGGTGAACCATACCATAGGAAACTTCCATGAGGTGACATACACAGATTAGATCATTTCTGCATAAAAATAAGGCTATGTCACACCTCAGGTGGGCCACACAACATATCAAGACAAGGAATGGCTAGAAAAAGAATTTTAACCGTCAATTTTCTATGCTAAACTACACTGATATCTTCCGAATTATCTATAAGAATGTTTAAGCATTGTTTCCAAGCTTAAGAATATCTTAGATCTCATTGACCTGTCTCATATTAGCACGTGTACCTGCGAGCGTATAGGTGTGACCCCACGCGCGTGTAATTAGCATAACTCAACAAAATACTCTTAGCGTTAAGTTAAGCTCCTTGCTTCTAATCCAAACAATCTTATCCTGTCATTATGGCCCAAAGATTTATATGGTCTAGATCCATTGCAAGTATACAAATTATCACAACGACTTACAGAGCTGGTGGTCAAATTTCGTAGTTCGAAGACACACATGGCGCGTTGAAAAGTCTTCTTCTTTTGAGGGTAAAGAAAGTTGCAAGCGGATTGTGTATCGGGTAGCGTACTGAGTAAACTCTGTGGGGTCCACCGTGATTTATATATTCTATCATATCCTTCTATAAATTTTACCAGATATTTTTAGGCTTAAGTTCAGGAATAAAGCATATCGAAAGCTCAAGTGGACCAGACCACAAGAAACAGTGTGAATTGAACATACACCATTGAAAATTTCTTGGGAGCCACAAAAGTTTTGGGTCAAGTTGATATTTATGTTTTCAATTCATCCATGTCTGTGTGATCTTATGAACAGGTTTGATGAAAAATAAACATCAGCATGGGCCCTAGAAAGGTTTCAACGGTGAAATCCATCATTACCACTTTTCCTGTGGTGTGGTCCACTTGCACTTTGGATATGCTTTAATTTTTGGATAATCTCATAAATGATCTGTAAAAACGGGTGGAGGGCGTGAATAGACCACATACATTCACGGTTGACCCAATAGAGTTTACTCATTAAGATAAGTGTGTACGTACTAACTCAGTACGCACTCTGATTTCAAGAAAGGGGATTTTGACTGTACTAGCATTGTGGTTTGATCAAATTCTCAAAATTGAAGGAAAGTTTCATATATTCTGAGGGTAGTCATCTGACAAGTTTTGAAAATTTTTTTTAATAGATCAAATTGCCCTTGTCCTTGTATCAGTAGTTGTACGGTTTTTTAGTAAAGAAGAAGTTACGTCATATTCAATCTTTAAAAAGTGACGTGGATGGAAGTTGTTATTGGACATATGGAATCTAGATCCAATCCATTAATTTTCTTTATAGCCCTTTATTTATATAGAAAGATGCTAGCTTCTTACTAATATGATCTCTTTATGTCCCACAAAACTTGATAAATTATAACGATGTTAGTTCGATACAAACTATTTTCTTGTGATGTGGTAAATGTAGTTGGGGGATTTGATCATGCTTTCAACCATAGCTTTTCATGAAATTATGAAGTTAATTGATGGAGTGGATTCCTCACATATGCGATGGTGGACCCCCACAGACGGTATCCTTATAGTATTAAGGGTCAGGGTCGAGGTTGTCATGTGTTAGGGTTGAGATGGTCATTTGTTCACTGCCTTCACTACCAAAATTGGATCAAAGGCAACAGATTAAATCCGTAGCGAATGAATATTTTAGTCAGTGGCCATTGGTACCATGGTTGTAATATGATAAGGGTCGAGGTTGTCATGTTATAAGGGTCAAGGTTGCGGTTGTAATGTGGTAAGGGTCTATGTTGTCATATTATAAGGGTCGAGGTCATGGTTATAATGTGCTAAGGGTCTAGGTTGTGATGTTATAAAAGTCGAGGTCATGGTTGTATGTTATAAGGGTTGAGGTCGTGGTTGTAATGTGTTAATGGTTGACGTTGTCATGTATTAAGACTCAAGATAGTCATTTGTTCACTGCCTTCACTACAAAAAATAGATTAAAGGATACATATTAAATCCTTAGCGAAAGAATATGTTATATGGGTGGAGGTCATGGTTGTAATGTGATAAAGGTTGAGGTTGTCAAGTTATAAGGGTCGAGGTCATGGTTGTATGTTATAAGAGTCGATGTCGTGTTTGTAATATGATAAAGGTTGAGGTTTTCATGTTATAAGGTTCGACGTCGTGGTTGTATGTTATGAGGGTCAAGGTCGTGATTGTAATGCGGTAAGGGTCGAGGTTGTCATGTTATTAGGGTTGAGATTGTGGTTGTAATGTGATAAGGGTCGAGGTTGTCATACTATAAGGGTCGAGATCGTGGTTGTAATGTGGTAAGGGTAGGGTCGAGGTTGTCATGTTATAAGGGTTGATGTTGTGGTTTTAATATAGTAAGGGCCAAGGTTGTTATGTTATAAGGGTCGAGTTCACTGTTGTAATGTGGTAATGGTCGAGGTTTTGATGTTATAAGGGTCGAGGTTGTGGTTGTACGTTATAAGGGTCAATGCCGTCATGTATTAAGAGTCAACATGGTCATTGAATTCACTACAAAAAATGTATCAAAAAAGAATATGTTATAAGGGGTCGTGGTTGTAATGTGGTAAGGGTTGAGGTTGTGGTTGTAATGTGGTAAGGGTTGATGTTGTGATCAAGGTCGTGATTGTTATGTAGTAAGTGTCGAGGTTGTCATGTTATAAGGGTTGTGGGTCCTGTCACGGTTTATGTGTCAAATTCAATCCATCGATTGGATTTAGAATATAATTTAATGTCATGGGCCAAAAAATGAGTTGTATCCTAAAATTTTATAGCTCTCAAAAGGTTTTCAATGGTAGATTTTCAATCTCACTGCTTTCAATGGTGTGGTCCACATGAGCCTTTGATATGCCTCATTTTTTAACTCATTCCCTAGCTACAATGATCTTTCAAAATAAATGAATGCATAGATAAAATATATACATCATAGTAAGCCCGACGGGACCATCCATTAAGCGTGGATAAAATATCTTTGTCATATTACATTGACATGGATTTAGAGGGAAAGACTTTTTGAGGTGGTTTCTACCGCCATAAGCTATGTTGGGCCCATTGTGATGTTTTTGGAAAATCTACTCCATCCAATCATTTTGGAAGATAATTTCCAAACATGAGACAAAAGATTGGATAGATTTGAAACTCAGGTAGACCACATGACTAGAAATAGTGAAAATAAATTGACAACCATTCAAACTTTTATAGGCTTTATTGTGATGTTTATATGCAATCCAAACTGTTCATAAAGTGGTTCAATTTCTCATAAACTCCTTACCATAGGGGTGGATTGAAAGAATAAAAATATTAGCCCCATCCAAAGATTTTGCAACTAATGTTTCAACCGTGGGTGTATCATGTCTACTATTTTCTGTTATGTGGCTCACTTGTGCTTTGATCTACTTCATTTTTTGGCTCATGTTATGTGTCCGACTGGAGCTTTGGATCTACCTTATTTTTTGGCTTTTGTCATAAAAGGATCTGGCAAAACATGAGTGCGGTGTGAATTTCTACAAATAAAGTAGTGCCCCACCGTGTTTATGATGTAAAGTGGGTCGCGAACAGTTACATGGCCAAGATGGATCAGAAAAGGCCTGGTCGACAACAGAAGTGATCCGGACTATTGGACCTTAAATCAGGCGTATCTCGTAATCCGGAATGAGTTATCTGACATAAAATATATGATTTTGGGGTAGAATGAGTTACTTTAGCCAACCAACCCAGCTATGAAGGGTTGCGACGCCCGGAATTGCGAAAAACCCCTGGATTGACGGTCGTTTCCCTGTTTTAATTTCAATTTTACTATAAATAGTAAGTTTTAGTTTGATTATAACTCTTCATTCGTTGGACTTTAGGAGTTGCGCCCAACGTGAAAAGAGCTTAGAATAATTAGGAGAACGGTTTGGTGAAGCCAAATAGGACACTATTTTTGGCCGAAAACCTTGCGCACTAGTAGACATCACGACCGTCTATAAATAGTAAGTTCACTATTTATAGTAAGTTGCGAATTCTAAAAGTTGTAGTTGTAGTTTGATTCTGATTTCTTTTCCATTGCTTGGTACCCCTATTTAAAGGGTTGTGAACTCGTTTTTATGAATTAATTAATCAATTTTGAATTTATTAGAAATTATTTCTATTTTCTGCTTTCTTTCCTCGTAGATTTGAGAAGTCTCTACGAGGAGTCCAGAAAAACTGGGTAGATTTAGAGTATTTATCCTCGTCACCTTCATCCCTGCGTCAGTTTAGTTGTCACACGTTTGGTCAAATGCGTAATCTCGTCCCAACTTAAAAAAGAAATAAAGAAAAAGTGACAGGTGACCATACAGGACGATGGACATTTGCTTATAATTCTTCTAATATCCGCGCATTTAGGAATACCGCAACACATCTTTGGTCGGTCCGGGCCGTCCATTGACCAAAAGAATGCATATTTTCTGAGTTTTTCTCCGATACATCCACACGTTTGAAAGACGGGACTTTAGGGTCAGTTTGGGCGGTGGGATTAGAAGGGATTAGGTGGGATAGGATTCATCTGGTCCTGTGCCAATTCCACTCCATGGAAGAATGAAAAAGCGTGGAATTACATTAAATGAAATTGCATTGGGTCTCGTGCCAATTTCACTCAATGTTTGGGAAGTTGTGTAGGTCTCACCATGATACATGTGCTATATCCACACTGTCCACCCATTTATCAAGATTATTTTAGAGCATGGGCCAAAAAATTAATTAAATCTAAAGCTCAAGTGGATCCCACCATAGAAAACAACAGGAATTGAATACTTACAATTGAAAACTTCTTTTCGGCTACATAAGTTTTAGATCTACCTCATTTTTAGGCCCATGCCATAAAATGAGGTTACAAACAAATGAACGGTTTAGATATAACACATGTGTGTTATTCTCAGTAATTTCAAATGATGGTGGGTATATCCATTTAATGTACCACCGTATTATCAACAAAGCATGGCATTAATTTTATCCAGGACAATCCCAGCCAGCCAGGGTAATAATTATGTTTTTAAAATCCCATCCCACCTAATACCTTCTAATCCCACTGCCCAAACTGATCCTTAGCCATTGAATTTGCGTCATCTTCCAATGATCCAAACCGTTCATGTGACAAGTCTCACTTTTTATGGTCGAAGAAAAAAACTAAAAATTTCAATCGACTTTTTCAAACCTTGGATAATTTGACTCCATTGCTTTAAAAATGAACGGTCACCATAAACTTTCTACAATCAATGGGTTTAAACGTTCAATCTGAGATGTATTTTGATCATTACCCATCCAACGAAATTAGCCCAATCAAATAAACGGCTCCCTCCACTGGAAAAGGCTCAAATCGGCTAGCAATCTCATCCTCCCATCTTTGGCTGCTGCTCTTTCACTTTGTGAGCTCAGCTTCCTGCCTGCAACAACAGTAATCCCATCCTTCCAACAATGGCTGCTGCTCTTTCTCATCTTCTCATCTTCTTTCTTCTGCTTCTTCCACTCTCTACCACCGCCCAAACTAGCCGCAATGTAAGCTTGGGATGGTTGCTCACTGCAGGCGGTCGAAACTCTTCATGGGTCTCACCCTCTGGTGACTTCGCTTTCGGATTCTATCGTCTCACCAACAGAAATCTCTTCTTGCTAGCAATCTGGTTCGACAAAATACCCAAAAAGACCATAGTCTGGTTCGCTAACAGAGATAATCCAGTGCAACAAGGATCGACGGTCCAGCTCACAGAATATGGACGGCTCGTGCTCAAGGACCATCAAGGCCAGCTGATATGGGAACCCAAATCCATAAATGGTAGTGTCTCTTATGCTGCCATGCTCAACACTGGCAATTTCATTCTATCACACAACGATTCTGTCGCTAGATGGGGAAGCTTCGACGAGCCGACTGACACCATCTTGCCGACACAGATGTTGAATTTCGGTGGCAAGCTTTCGAGCCGTCTGACAGAGACCAACTACTCAATCGGAATGTTCGAGCTCCGTTTTCTGCCCGATGGTAATCTCGTTCTCAATCGCTTGTCTCTCCCAACTGGAAATGCCTACGAAGCTTATTACGTGAGTAACACATATCAGTCAGGTAATCAGGTGATCTTCAATCAGTCAGGTTACATTTACATCACAAGAAGTAATGAAAGCGTACTCAATCTCACGCCGTCAAGCTCTGTTTTAACGGAAGACTACTACCATAGGGCGACGCTTGACATAGATGGAACTTTCAGGCAGTATAAATACCCAAAGGCTGGCGCAAGCGATGGTAGTGGGGGCGAGGGATGGTCTGTCGTGAAGTCCACTCCCGATAACATCTGTACGGCTGTCCAAAACAAAGAAGGAGGCAGCGGTGCTTGTGGATTTAACAGCTATTGCAGCCTCAATGATGGATGGGCCGTTTGCGCCTGTCCACCTGGGTTTTCCTTTATCGATGAGAGTAACAAATTCAAAGGTTGCAAGCCAGATGATGTTGTACAAGCTTGCAAGCTTGATCCGTCGATGCAGAAGGATCTGTTTGATCTGAAGGAGATGAAGGCTGTGAATTTTCCTTGGAATGACTATGAAAGGATGACACCCATTACGGAAGATAAATGTAAAGAGGCTTGTTTGGATGATTGTCGCTGTATGATTGCCATCTTCAGCTCCAGCACCTGTTGGAAGAAGAAGCTTCCTCTCTCAAATGGGGTGATGAGTACTATAACTGTCGGAAAAGCTATCATTAAAGTATTGAAGCCGAATTATTCACAACTACTACTTCCTCCGGATTCGAAGGAGAAAGATCAAGCAACGACGGTCTTTGTTGGATCAATGCTTCTAGGCAGCTCCATGTTTCTCAACGTTGCATTCCCATTAGCAATCTCTCTGTTTGTTTCATATAAATACCATAAGAGATCACTGAAAGTTCAACGCAATCCAAATATGCTGCGATCAAATTTGCGGTCTTTTACTTACAGAGAGTTGGAAGAAGCGACAGATGGGTTCAACGAAGAATTGGGTAGGGGTACTTTTGGCACTGTTTATAAAGGAACTATGCAATTAGATTCCGTGGCTACTTTCGTTGCGGTCAAGAAGCTCGAGAATGTTATAGAAGAGGGTGAGAAGGAATTGAAGACAGAGGTGGGAGCGATCGGCCAGACCCATCATAAGAATCTAGTCCAATTGCTTGGATTCTGCGACGAGGGGGCCCACCGTCTTCTAGTGTATGAGCTCATGAGCAATGGATCCTTGGCAAGCTTGCTCTTTGGGACCTCAAAACCCACCTGGAATCAACGGTTGAAGATCGTGTTCGGGATTGCTAGAGGGCTCATGTACTTACATGAAGAATGCAGCTCCCAGATCATACATTGCGATATAAAGCCTCAAAACATACTTCTAGATGATAATCTACTGGCCAAGATTTCTGATTTTGGATTGGCAAAGCTATTGAGGACAGACCAGACCCGAACAAGCACAGGCTTCCGAGGCACCAGAGGCTATGTTGCACCGGAATGGTACAAGAACATGCCGATCACGTCCAAGGTCGATGTGTACAGCTTCGGTGTAATGCTTTTGGAGATTGTTTGTTGCAGGAAGAACGTGGAATTAGATATGGAGAATGAGGAGAAGGCGGTCTTGACAGATTGGGCCTATGGATGCTATCGAAGGGGGAGATTGGACATGTTAGTGATGGACGACCGAGATGCAATGGAGGACATGAAGAGGGTGGAGAGGCTGGTGAAGTTAGGGATTTGGTGCATACAAGAAGAGCCATCGCTGAGGCCTTGTATGAAGAAGGTGACACAGATACTTGAAGGTGCAGTTGAAGTTTCAGTGCCCCCTCACCCTTCTTCTTTCATTAGTTCGCTTGGTTGAGTTGAAACCTTTCACTTCCCTCCAGTGCATACACAGGATGTTCGGTATATGCACGTGTATGGGTGCATGTGCACTTCTTCTTTTTTTTTTTTTCTGTTTTTCTTTTGCGCGGTGTAGGTTGCTAGAACCAGCACCGAAGTTCCAGGCTATTGCGCAACAAGGGCTATTTTCATCATTTAGAAATTACAATTAGCTAAGTTTTTCATCTTTGTTGTTGTGTTTGGATTCATGTAAACTAAAAGGAGGACAGGGAGAGGTTTTAATCCTTGTGGAAATGGAAAATTGTGGATTTAAATAGTAATTCGCTATAAGCACCCTTTTCGAGCCACATCGATTTTTCATAGTTTCCTTCTAAAATCTTAGTGAAGGAAGTCGAGTTCCACGCTTTTCCCAAATGGAATCATTTTCAACTTTTAGAAATTAAAAGTTCCCAAAGACTGCCAAAACGTGGCTATAGAATTCTGTAACCTGGAATCCTCCCAAATGGAAAATGGTGGATTTTGATTTTCTTTTCGGTGTTTGTTTGCATTCCAACTTCATATTGATTCCACGTTTGGTATCCTCGTGCCTTCTCTATCTTGGAAATCAAATTTACGTTTTCTTTCGGGAAATGAATATCTACAAATTGTAAGAAAAAGATTGAAAGTATAATCCAAAGTAGAGGTGGAAAAGCGTGTTTTTCCACGTTCAAAAGCACATCACAAAGTAGAAGTGGAAAAAATCAGAATAGGGTATAGTCATCTCTCCGTAATCCACAAGACAGGGTGACTTGTCAAATGGAACCATGTATCTAGTCTCAACGACCCCGGACGCCCATGTTTTGAAAATCATACCTGTCGATCCCGTGATCCTCATTTTAGGAACAGATTTTAGGGGTTTTTACCCAAATGGCCCACCGTATATACGCTGCTTTCATGTGTTTGGCTTTCCTTTACAAAGCTCTCTCTCTCGCTCTCTCGGATTCCAATGTCCAAGCGCGGGAGAAGCTTCATAACTTCGATCACGAGATATCAATTTTGGGTCATGATGTGGCCACCACTTAGTTGTTGGGCCCATTAGAAAGTAGATCGAATTTGTTCGTTCCCTTCATGACTCACCATTTCTTTGGGAAGACACTAAACTCATGTTGATACGACCCCTTTTTGGCGCAGAAAACTGGGTCGTTCATTTCCAACGGTTTCCTTGTGGTGTGATCCACCTGATCTGCGGGCATGGCTTATTCTTTGGACCATAGCCTTCCATGAAACTTCAATGATAATAGATGGAGTGGATTTAATGCATACACAAGATGTTAGGCGTATGCATGTGATATATTTATTATTATTATTATTTTATTTTTTTTAGGGTTTAGGTGAAGGTTGCTATAACTAGCACTGAAGTTCCTCGATGCTTTCGTGACTACGATTGCCCCCTTTGAATATTTAAGGACACGATCGAAATCAGTTAATTTGCGCTTAATTGCATCAACTGCACACAGAGATATCAGACTCTTACTCAAATTGGGAATGTGTCTCACATCAGTTAATATACGCTCTATGTCATCAAATATCTTGATGCGCATCGATTCAACACTAACCATGTTATATGCATTGTTATTACTCATAAACACCTGATGACCATCGCATTCACTATAACAAGTGAACCAACTCTTATGAGGGGTTATGTGATACGAAGCTCTTGTATCCAAAATTCATTCATTGTTGAAATACCCAGATTTTGATGCGGTCAACACGTCACTATCACTCGCCTCCTCATTACATTCCACAATGTTGGCATCTCTGGAAGAACTATCTGATTTCTCATTCCTTAACTTGGGATACTCAGATTTTAATGCGGTCAACACGTCACTATCACTCACCTCCTCATTTGACGCAGGGATGAACGTGATGAGGATAACTACTCCGAATCCATGGGGCTTCTCTGGACTCCTCACAGAGACTTCTCGAATCCACGAAGAAAGAAAGCAGAAAATATAAATAAATTCTAAGAAATTCGAAATTGATTAATTGATCATAAAAAACGAGTTCACAACCCTTTAAATAAGGGTACCAAGCAATGGGAAAGAAGTCAGAATCAAACTACAACTAAAACTCCTAGAATCCGCGACTAACTATAAATAGTAAACTTACTATTTATAGACGGTCGTTATGTCTACTAGTGCTCAAGGTTTTCGGCCAAAAATAGTAAGTATCCTATTTGGCTTCACCAAACCGTTCTCCTAATTATTCTAAGCTCTTTTCACGTCGGGCGCAACTCTTAAAGCCCGACGGATGAAGAGTTATAATCAAATTAAAACTTACTATTTATAGTAAAAACGAAATTAAAATAGGGAAATGACCGTCGATCCAGGGGATTTTCACAATTTTGGGCTGTGCAACCTGGTATAGCGGGGTTGGTTGGCTAAAGTAGCTTGTTCTACCCCAAAATCATATATTTTACGTCGGGTAACTCATTCCGGATTGCGAGATACACCCAATCTAAGGTCCGACGGTTCGGATCACTGCTGTCGTCGACCGGGCCTTTTCTGATCCATCTTGGCCATGAAACTGTCCGTGACCCGCTCTACATCAGTCCCCTCCACTTCAAAAGAACTTGTTCTCGAGTTCTCATCCTGCGCTGGTTCATGATACTCGGTCAGGTCCGCGACGTTGAAAGTTCATGAGATCGCCATGTCATCTGGAAGATCAACAACAAAAGTGTTGTCATTGATCTTTCGAATGATTGGGACAGGTCCAATCTTCTTATTTTTCAACTTGTTGTACCTCTCGGTCGAAAATCTCTCTTTGCGCAGATGGACCATAACATGGTCGCCCACCTTAAACACTTTTTGTCGCCGGTGCTTGTCCGCTTGTTCCTTATACTTATCGTTCGAGGCATGTAGCTTGGTTTGCACTTCATGTGAGACCCGACCCTAGTTTTCATGTGTGCATGTGTGTGTGAGTATGCATCTTGTTCATCATGGTCTCACGGTCCTACCAGTCAAATTCCGGCGACCCGCGACCCTCGGATTGTGTTTGCGGTCATCTTAAGTTCGGTTACTTAAACCCGACTCAGATCGACCCGAGACCTATGCCATCTCGTTCGTATCGTTGTTGCGGTTCCAACGACTCGTCTTGTGCATCAATCCGACCTATGGATCAAAAGTTATGAGCATTTCATCATGTGGCCCACTTTTTGTACAAATGCATGTGGACCACCTCCATGGCACAATTTCTCATGCACACCACACACACACACTACACTATTGCATGGAATTGACACTACCCACCTATACACCACCGAAACCTAGCGTAAGTATAGCAACATTTTTATTGTCACCATATACTATCATTTGCTTTCTTACAACATAATCATTTCTCCTTACAAATCCTCTCTCTCTCTCTCTCCCCTTCTTCTCATTTTCTCTTCCATTTGTAAAAAAAAAATCCAGCAACTTCCCTTCCATCTCTCTTTCTTCTCCAGCCCCATTTCCCCTTTAGTTCTCTAAATCTAACCATCTAAATCCAATCTCACCCATTGATATAGATCCCTTGGTGCACTAGGAGCTAGGGGGTCCAAGTTTGGAGCAATCTAAGGTGGGTGTACTCCTAGGACTTAGGATTTCTATTTTCATGTTCTTAGATCTCTTTTTTTTTGGGAAGTGTAGGACCCACAAATCCATGGTAGAAATAGTACATCATCCCTTAGTTGTGGCCAAATGGCCTATTTGATGCATGCATGTCCATGCATGAGGTTTCCCCTCTATAGGCCCCCATCATGGGGGATTACTTGGATTCCATAGCATGATAGGTCATCTAGACCCTATAATCATAGTTGGGATGGCATCCCAACCATTGATCTTGAATCTAGAACATGCATGTGGTGGATCTTTGTTGTAACATATGAATAGAAGGAATGTATGGTGTGATTGATGAAGGGGAGGGCCTCAATGTGGCGGAGCCCCTCCTCTTGTGGCCGATTCTTTATTTTTTTTTTTTCTTTATGATAGAATTCTGATCTTTCATGTGTGGCCCACCATATAGGCCAACAAAAATCCAGACCAACCATAGAGCTTGGATGCCCATAGCGGTCCATCCTTAGACATGTGGCCCCAAAATCTACCTAAATGGGATACATGCAAGGGGTATTTGATGATGGGGAAGGTTTGGACATTTGTGGGGCCCACTAGGGTGGTCCACCACACAAATTCCTGGGGTTAAATCTCATGGAAAACCATGTTTATATTTTAATCATTACTATTACATGTTGCTGTCCAAATCTGCCTGGACAGATTTTTGGGCCACCTTGGGGCCTGATTTATGGGTCTTTGGTGGGAATACTAAAACAAAATAATATATGATTCTTATAGTATTATGACTCACCTACAACCATACCAAATTTCAGCCACATCTGACCTTCATTGGGGTCCCAAAGGTGTGATCCAAGTGAGGTAGATAGTCTGGATTTTCTGCACTGTTCCAGCAACATTCCACCCTGGACAGGTTGGAATTTCGAAATTTATTAAAATACTTTTGTGTCTAAAAATTATAAAAATTTACAGAGATGTGGTCCACTTATGTTAGGACCTAATTACAAAATTTTGGAGCCAATGGACACCTGTACACACCATGGTGGTGGCTGGACCGACCCATTACAATATGGTGTCCATATCAGTCCGATTTTTAGGACAGATTGATTTCTTTAAATAAATTAAAATATTTTCAGATGTCCAAAAATTCTGAAATTTTGTAGAGTTGTTGTCCACCCATGGTGGGACCTACCTACCAAATTTCAGAGCCAATGGACCCCTGTGTACACCGTGACGAGGGTCGGACTGGCCCACCACGTTGGGACGTCCAGGTCTGTCCGATTTTTTGGACAGATTGTTTTGTTTAAATTAATTAAAATACTTAAAGAATATTTAAAAATGCTGAAATTTTGTGGAGGTGTGACCCACCTATGGAAGTATCACTCTGTAAAATTTTAGCCCCAACTGACCCCATTTGGGCATCCAAAAGAATGGGCCAAGATGGTTGGACTGCCAGATTTTTCTGTTGTGCAGTCCAGCAATATGCCTTGCTAAAAACTATAATTAAAAAATGTTTCCACTGATGGTGGGCCCCCTTTTTGGTTTTCTACTTATTGTATGCATGATGAGGGACCTTGGCCCTCAATTCCTAGAGTTTGAGAGGCCCTGGGCCCACTCCAATGGAGTGCCCAATTTAGGACAACAACATGTTATAATTATGCTTGGCCTTTGGGCTGAGATTTCGAGGAGTGGGGCCCACCACATTGTGAAGAATCTTAGAGGTAATAATCTATACCTTTAGTTCCTTAAATGTTGAGCTTAATAAATGCACTGTTGAGGCCCACCACAGTTGATTTTAATTGGGTCCATGAATGTGGCTAATTGTTGAACTCTTTAGGCCCAATTGGGCTAGAACTTTCCAGATAGGCCCATTGAACTCTTGGGCCATTTTTGCCATACTATTGTGTTGGATTAGTGGGCGGGATTACACAAGTATATGGGCCCTTGGTTGCCCACCAAATCAACTTTATACTTGGGCCGGGTTGTGGGCCTAACTTACTTGACTAAGAGCATGACATTTGCCCATGTGATTTGAGCAATGGGCTGCCCACTAGGCCACGACAATATATGGGATTAGTGGCCTTTATGTTGGGCCCTAATCTTTCCCCTATGGGCTCATAGTGGTATAAATGGGTTGGGTTATATGTGTTCCCCTTGGACCCATGTTTTGGATAGGCCCTGGGCCACCTTTTTGAAGCCCAACATGAATGTATGTGGTATGTAATGGCTGCCCATTTCTTATTTCTAATATTGTGTGGGCTTTGGGCCTTGATCCGTAATCAATTAGAGATGGGCTACCTCTTGGGGACCAATTGTGGTTGGATGTCCACATTGGTAACCCTAAGGTAGGCCCATGGGCTTCTATGGGTGGTTAAAGGCCCACCATAGATCCTTGCTATGCTCGTTTCATCTATTTAGGCCCATATCATTGTTCTCCTTAGTCTCATGGGCTACTCCAGGTATATGGGCCCCCACTAGAGGTTGTATTCCTTATGAGAAATTGGTTAAGTACCTAGACCATTTATGGTTAGGTAGAGAGTTCATATTCACTTCGTTGACACCCCTATTCATCTTCATGGCCCACTTTCATACGCATCATATGCATGCTTGGTTGAGGTATGATTGGCCATGGTTGTGTCATTGTGTAGGAAATGTTGGTATCTCCCCGAGAAATAGATGTTTAGGATTGATGCATGGGTGATTGTGTGATTCATGCATCTGACATTTCATAGCTTATAGATATCCGCCCCTTACTTTATCAGGGCCTTACCTCCACAGGGGTATTCGTGGATGGCCGTATGTGTAAACACCGAAAATATTAGTTGAGCATACCGGGTGCATAGGATGCCCATGGGTGAAATTTTCAAAACTTCCATGGTACCAAGGATCTGCTCCAACGCCGTGACCAGGTGGAATATATGAGCGCACGAGGGCCTTATACTATTAGGCCGCGACTCCCACTGTCGTGTAGTCAGTTGGATAGGGGTGTGACTTTACCTGCCTGATATGAGGAGGCATTGTTAGGCTGAGTCTGACCAGCTTATAAATGGGTCCGCTACTTTCAGGCCTTGTTGGTGATTGGTTGTCCACAGGCGGGTAGTGAGGTCTCTTACGCTCGTTTGACTATGCGGGGTTTGTAAAGCGGTAGTCATTCAGCAGTGTAATGGACCCCGGCGATTTTCTTATGATCGGAAATGTACATGACTTGTGGTTTGGATATGAGTACTGACATTACTTGCATTGCATTAGCATTGGTTGTACAAGCTCCTTCATGCATTGCCTTGGCATGGTACCCAGTACTCATTACATCTTATTCATGATAAGCCTGGGTAAGACTAGTGATATCCTCATTGATCATGCTTCTCTCCTTGTATCTCCTACTACTCTTCTGTGCACCATTATCACACACCTATACCACCCTCTAAGCTTCTATAAGCTTATGCACAATTGATACGTGCAGGATATCCTAGGCAGGCGACATAGTAGTAGAGCATGGAGTAGAGCTGAACATTTGAGGACTCCAGTGTTGCTGACCTTTTTCTCTTTTCCTTTTATCTCATGTATGTCCTTTTGGACCTTATGGATGATTGTAAAAGTTCAAATTTATAGTGGATTTTGCGATGTGTGCCTTTGTTATTCTCAGATGTTCTTGCTGTGATCTTGGGTATGCTTGTATTGAAAATGATTATATTGTTATAAAAAAATCCTCCTTATGGGATCCCAGGATCGGAACCTGCCTCAGGAGCCGAGAATGGGGTACTATGGAGGCTGTTACGGCCAGAACCGGCCATCGGGTTCCTTGTGATTCCGGTTACCGAGTCTGGGGTGTGACACTTCAGCATAGATGCCCATGATCTTGTCTGTCATATGTTCTGCTGCAACGCTCGTGCCTAGGTGCTTGGGTAGAGGGACCAAGTCGAGCGTGTGGTGAGACACTCGTCCATAGATAATCTAAAATGGTGATTTCCCTGTTGAACGGTTCAACATGTTGTTGAATACAAACTCTGCTTGAAACAAGGTCAAATCTCACTGCTTCGATTTTCTCCTGAAATACAACGAATGAGGTTTCCCAGCGTGTGATTCACAACTTCGGTCTGCCCATCAGTTTGTGGATGGTAAGCAATACTGAATTGAAGTCATGTATCGAATCGAGTCCACAAAGTCCACCAAAAGTGGCTAATGAACTTTATGTCACGATCAGAAGTAATAGTCTTGGGGACTCAGTGTAGCCGTACGACCTCCCTAAAGAATAGATTCGCCACGTGTATTGCATCGAGGGTCTTCTTGCATGGGATAAAGTGTGCCATCTTGGAGAAACGATCTACCACCACGAACACTGAATCCATACTGCGTTGTGTTCGTGGGAGACCAAGCACGAAGTCCATTGATAAATCCTCCCAAGAACCGTCAGACACAGGTAACGGGGTGTAGAGGCCCGTATTCTAAGATTGCCCCTTGGAGGTCTGACAAACATGACAACGTTGTACGACTTTTCTCACATCACGTACTAATTGCGGCCAGTAATATAGCTCTTCCACGAGAGCTCGCGTATTGTCTCGCCCAAGGTGTCCACCGAGGTCACCTCTATGTAGCTCCTGAATAATCCGCTCCCTAGAGAATTTTGGGGGATGCACAATCGATTCCCTTTGAAGAGAAAATCATCCTGTATGTGAAGGTCACTGGGTTGACCTTCTTGGCACTTCATCCAAGAATCTTTGAAGTCCTCTCATTGGCATATAACTCCTTTAGATAGTCGAAGCCAACTACTTCATTGTATATCGTAACAAGTAGTGATGTGCGACGACTAAGTGTATCAACCGCCTTGTTCTGCTGCCTTGACTTGTGCTTCAGAACGAATATGAATTCCTGTAAAAACGTAACCCATCTAGCATGCACACAAGTCACGTTAGTTTGACGATTAATAAACATTAATGCTTGATGATTAGTATACAGAACAAACTCTCTTCGAATCAGATAATGTCGCCAAAGTCGCAGCACCTGAATAACTGCGTACAACTCAAGCTCATAAGTCGGCTACTTTTTCGGGCTTCGCTGAGCTTCTCGCTGTAGAAGGCTACCAGCCTGCCTTCCTGTGATAATACTCCTCCAATTTCGACGTATGAAGCGTCACACTCAACCTCAAATAATTTGTCAAATTAGGAAGCACCAAGACTGGTGTTGTAGACAAACGATGCTTGATCTCATGAAAGCTCTTGTCAGCGTTATCGGTCCACTGGAATGGTTCTTTTTTCATGCATCTGTTATAGGCTCGATTATAGTGCTAAAATCTCGCACAAATCGACGATAGAAAGTTGCCAACCCGTGAAAACTTCTCACCTCATGAATGTTTATCGGGATCAGCCATTTCCTAATAGTTTGCATATTTTCATTGTCCACACGAATGCCTGTGAATGTTACAACAAATCATAGAAACAACAAGCTGTCAGTTAAAAAACTACACTTCTTCAAGTTGAGGTACAACTTGTTAATTTGTAGGACCTGTAGCACCTGCCTGAGATGTTTCCTATGCTCCGTCTCATCCTGGCTATATATCAATATGTCATTAAAATACACTACCACAAATCGGCCAGTAAACGGTTTTAACACTTGATTCATCAAACACATAAAAGTACTTGGTGCGTTCGATAGGCCGAATGGCATGACCAGCCACTCATACAACTCTTCCTTGGTCTTGAATGCCGTTTTCCACTCATCACCGGATCGGATACGAATCTAATGGTACCCGCTCCTTAGATCTAACTTAGAGAACACCTTCGCCCCTTCTAGCATATCGAGCATGTCGTCTAACCGTGGTATTGGGAACCGATATTTGATGGTAATTTTGTTGATTACCCGGCTGTCGACACACATGCATGCACCAACTTCCATCCTTTTTTGGCGTTAATAATGCTGGTACAGCAAATAGGCTCATGCTCTCTCTCACGAGAACCTTACGGATCAATTCCTCCACTTGCCCCTGAAGTACCTCAGACTCCTTCGAACTCATCCGATAATGAGGGCGGTTGGGCAGGCTAGCCCCAGGGACGAGGTCTATGTGATGTCAGATGTCCCTCATGGGGGGCAATCCATCAGGTAAATCCTCAGGCCGGACTTCTTTGAATTGGTTTAACAACAGTCTTAAACTTAGAGGGATGTTTGAGGGTTCCTCTTTTTCGTCCTTCACCACTACGACGTATACCTCATCGGTTTCCTTGGATTCCTCCATGAAATCCCGAATGGTCAAGAGGAAACTCCCCTCTACTTTAGAAGCTTCAAGGTGGTTCTCTGGTGCCATAGGGGCAAGGATTATTTTTTGACTATCCTTGACAAATACGTAAACATTGCCTCGTCCCCGATGGGTCACATCACGGTCCGACCGAGAAGCATGTGGCAAGTTTCCATGTCGACCACGTCACAAAGTATCTGATCCTTATAATTTTTATCAATTGAAAATGAGATAGTGTATTATTCAGTTAGTTTGGTCTCATTTTCCTTTTTTATCTAGCCAATTGAGTACAGGGAAGGATGTTTCGTCATTGGTAGCCGCAACTTATCCACCATCACTCTGGAGACGATGTTCTCGCTACTACCACTATATATGATCACATCACAGACCTTTCCGTTAACAGTGCACCGAGTACGAAATATATTGTGTCGCTGTGAATGTAATTCCTTTTATGGGGTATACAGTAATCGCCTCACAACTAGAAATTCGTCACGATCCTTGCCCGTCACTTCATCGCCACATGCTATTTCTTCAGTGGTTTGTTCATATTCATCATAGTCATGACCTTCTTCTGCGACCTCATCTTAAGTGCCCCCCCTTCGTTTATAGTCAAGTGTGCTGGGGGACGTTGAGGACAGGTGTTTGATATGTGGCCTGGCTGGCCACAGCGGATAACAATTATTCGACCTTGGCCGAGCATAAGGATTTGGAATTCTACTTGATCCCGCTATTGTGGGTGCTGCACGTTGAGGTCTGGATGAGCTGCTCCCTATTTCACGGTTTGCGGTTATAGGAGGTTGAGGACGTTCTCCTACTGGATCTTTTTCTCGTGCCAACACTGGATCCTGCGTGAGACCTGTCATGGGGGGTCGAATTGAAGAATGGGACGAGCAGGAACTCTTGCAAGTTGTGTTTCTTCCTACCCGCCAATTAAACTGTTTCATCCACGGTCCCGACTAGGTACATCTAAACTCAGTCCTGAATTGTCGGTTATAACCCACCTATAAATCGAGCCACCTTCTATGACTCAGATTCTAACAGATCGTTTCGTATAGCCAACCGCTGGAATTCTTCAGTGTAATCTGTGACGGTTCGATTTCCTTGTCGACAATTTTGGTATTGCTGGAATAATATCTGCTCATAATCACTGGGAAGAAATCGTAATCTAAGAAGGCGTCTCATCCGTGGCCATGATGAGATGGACGCCTTATTCTGGCGGGCTCGTGAGCGTTGTAATTGTTCTCACCATGCAGAAGCACCAGATTTTAACTTAAACGCTACCAATTTTATATCCTTTTTGATCTGACACGTCCATATAATCAAAATATCTCTCTACTTCGGCTAGCCAATCGAGGAAATCTTTTTACGTAATAAACCATTAAAATTAGGAAGTTCAAGCTTACCTCGATAGTTTCTTTCAGTACGATCTAGGTGATCGCCTTCATGGATTGGTCGTCGGGAAAAACCTTAATTAAGGTCCTCGTCGCTAGAACTTGAATCATCTAGTGTAGCCCTACGGTTTGCCACTAGTAGTGCTCTACGAAAATCGGAGTTGTGTCGTACAGCAACCACTGGTGGTGGAGCACTGCCTAGGGCTCAAGGCGGAAGTAGCGCATCCACAAGATGGTCGATGGTTACTTACAGCCCTTGCATGGTCAACTGACTCTCCCTGTGGAAAGCTTCCATTCTTTCCGACAGATAGCGAATCCCTGTATCACTGTCCACAGGATTTTGATTAATACCTTCATTGTTTGCTATCGGCCCGAGGGGAATCCTCACTTTGATACTAATTGACGCAGGGATAAATGTGATGAGGATAACTACTCCGAATCCACAGAGCTTTTCTGGACTCCTCACAAAGACTTCTTGAATCCACGAGGAAAGAAAGCAGAAAATATAAATAAATTCTAAGAAATTCGAAATTGATTAATTGATCATCAAAAACGAGTTCACAACCCTTTAAATAGAGGTACCAAGCTGTAAGACCCGTATCATAGTTTATACTGTTCCGTCGACTCCTGCGGTCCTTCCAGTTGAATTCCGGCAATTCTTGACTCGTATCCGACGTTGCGCGCGATCTTAAGCTAAGTCCTGCCTACCGAAGGTGGCTCGATCTGAAACTTGTACCTTGGCGACCGCGCCGTCGCCGTGGTTCCAACGCCGCGTCTCGCGCGCCGAGGCGATACCCAGGCCAGGAGATGTAGGCCCGCGTTCAGTTCGAAGAAACGCCACGCGTTACAAACATTGAGGGAATCTCTACGAAGTGTCACATCAATCAATCACATCCATGACTTCATATGTCAAGTACAACCACTCCATCTCCAAGTATAAGCAACCCATAACTTTCTTACAACCAAGTACCCTAAAGTCAACTCTCCCCATCACCCATCACTCACTCACCATTCCTCTCTCCCATCATCTCTCTCTCTCATTCTCTCTCTCTCTCATCCTGACAAGCAATCCAAGCCCCCAACGTCCATGGCTTTCATGGAGAGAAAGTGTGGCCCCCTTCCTATCTCCCATCTCCACCGTCCTAAGTCGATCTCAACCGTTGAAGTACATCCATTGAATCTCTAGCATACATCGAGGAAGAAAAGGTCCAAGAAGATCAAAGGTGGGTGTTCTCTCTCTCTCTCTTTCTCTTTCTCCTTCCTTTGATTATTTGGTGGCCCACATGATGAGTGTATGAGGTGTCCCAACCGTCTATCAAATGGGCCCATGGTCGACCAAATCGCATGGGCCCTACCCTCTGATGTTGGGAAAACACAAATATCAGATTGACCCAAGCCAAGTGGGTCATGTCCAAGCGTGGGACCCACCAACCGTGGTCCCCAGGCGTGGGACCCACTTTAATAAACAGGTTTACATCCACTGTCCCAGACGCTGGACGTTGTGGGGATATGAACCGTCAGTGGGTTTACTGGCAAGCAAAAAAAAATATAGATATATATTAAAGCTTTGTTTTATATGGAGTGGGCTGCTCGTGCAGCCCTACCTTGATGTAAGTATTCAATCCACGCCATCCATTACATTTCCTAGATCATTTCAAGCGTTGAGCCGAAATTTGAAGTCAATCTGAATCTCTAGTAGGCCACACCAGTGAAAACAGTGAATTTACTGTCAAAATAGTTACGGATCGCTGTGATGTTTCTATATCTCAAGTACATCTAATATTGGTCTCGTTGGGCCTGATACGAGCCTGAGGATTGAACCGACGGGCTAGATCATCCGTAAGTGGACCCCACCTATGACAAAAATCACTGGAAAAAAAAAAGAAAAAAGGGAAGAAGCTGACGCTGCCTGCTGCAGCGGCAGCGTCCTGCTGTTTGCAGAAACGGGCAAGAAGAGTGGCCCCACCTCAGGCCCCCGCCGTGATGCATTTGGAACATCCACACCGTCCATATGATGGGTCCCCTTTAGGCATGGGAAGACCCCAAAACTCTGCCGTCCAAGGCACTAAGTCAGTCCACACCACTAACAGCAGGAGATTGAATGTTTACCATTGAAACCCTTATCGGGTGTTGTAGAAGTTTTGGATACATACAAAATTTGTTTTCCTCTGCATTTAGGGTCCGTGTGACCTTATGAACGGTTTGGATGGCAGGTAAGCATTACGGTGGGCCCCACGTGGGACCCATTGATGTATGGACGTATACCCCCCACCGTCATCCACTTGGTGGGAACCACCAGCGATGCATGTGTTTTATCCACACCACAGGGCGGTGGGATCCCTGACGTACAACTGTCGTACGTGCAGCAGCAGTGTGTGTGGTGGCCACACGTGGTGCATGACCCACCTTGATGATGTATTTCATCTGCACCGTCCAGTGCAAAGGCCTGGACGGTGAGATCCACCTTGATGTGTCTTCCACACACCGTCCATCCATTCCATACACGCCATCTGTCTGACAGGCCGCGTCACGATATATGTATTTTATTATTATTATTAATTTTTTCTTCATGTTGTAGAGCAGCACGTGTAGCTCATTGGGTGTGGGGCCCACCTTGAAGTCATGTGCATCCAGCACGTGGACCCCACCTTGATATACCCATCCTAAATCTAAACCGTCCGTCCAGCGACCAAAAGGATAGGACGCTGGACCCTTTTTAAGCAATGAAATAAAATAAAATACTATATAATATTATATTATATATGTAATGTATATATGCACGTGAATGGTGGGCCCATGTGGGACCCACCTGCTGGACGAATTGGATGGTATACCTCACACCAGCTTTAATGCTGCTGTGTGACATCATCAAATTCTGAGGGACCCACCCTGCACGTGTGGGGGTGGGGACCACTCTGATATGTGTTTCAACCATGCTGTACATAGGTTCCACGTGGGGACCTTAGTGATGTATTTGTTTCTTCCACACCGTCCAGACCATTTGGAAGGTGCTACCAAGCTCCACCGTAATGTATCTGCTTCATCCACACCGCCCAGATGATTTGGATGGTGGCCCTGGCCTAGTGTATGTGATGCATCCACCCTGATGGGGCATGCATGATGTATGTGTTTCAATCCTCCTGTGTGGCGCATACCATGATGTTTATACTGCTTCACACTGTCCATCTATATGATATGTGGATTTGATCCACACTGTCCATTAAGCGGACTCCACTATGATGTATGGGTCTTATCCACACCGTCCAGATGGATAGGACGGTGGAACCCACCTGTGTATGTATTTTTCAGTGTCCAGGATACCTGAACGGTCGAAATCCACCCTGATGTATAGTGTATGTGTTCCCCACACTATTCATCTGATCATCTAGACCGTCCACCATGGCCCACCATGATTTATGTACTTTATCAGCTCCGTCCATCTGTCGAGAATGATGGACCCACCTTGATGATGTGTTGTTTTTGCACTATTTGATAGACGTGTGGTTCGCCTTGATATATGGTTTCATCCACACCGTCTAGGGACGAGAGACCACCATGATGTATGTTCTATCCACTCTGTCCGTGGAATGTGTGACCCACCTTGTACTATGTGTTATATATTTGCACCATTCGTCTAGACGGGCTAGGTGTGGGCCCACCATGTTGTACGTGATTCATCTATGCCATCCACTTGTGTAACCCATCGTGATGTAATTTCTAGGCCATGCGCTGAGGATCATTGTGATGTGCATTGGGTCCGTAATAGAGACCTATCATGATGTATTTTTGGCTAATGTGTGGGGCCCACCTGTTTGTATTTTGACCTATGTGACGGGGCCCACTTGCCTTGTATTTTGAGGCCCATGTGATAGGGCCCACCTGCCTTGTATTTAAGGCTCATATGATGAGGCCCACCTACTTGAATCTGAGGCCCATGGGCAAGGCCCATTGTGATGCATTTATGACCTAAGGGCAAGACCCATTGTGATATGTATTAGGCCCATGATGTGTGGCCCATCATGATGTGTTTTGTCCTATGAGCGGGGCCCAACTGTTTGTATTGTCAGGCCCATGAGTCGTGGCCCATTGTGATATATCTGCGGCCCATTGTGATGCATTTACAGCCCATGGGCAAGGCCCAATATGATGCATTTAAGGCCCATGGGTGAGGCCCATTGTGATGTATTTGAGGCCCATGTGATGCGGCCCATAGTGATGTATATGCAACCCTTGTATGAGGCCCATTGCGATGTATATTGAGCCATTGTGTGAGGCCATGGGCCCACTATATGTTTGGCCCTATGAGAGCCACTCCTTGGGAGCAATGTTGGTTAAATGACCACGTTGATGGGCAATGATGGTTGGACATCCACATTGTGACCTTTCCCTTAGGCTTTGTTAGATTCATTCTCATCATTCTTTTAGTGGGTTAACCCAAATAAGTGGAACCCACTCACCATAGACGGATGGTTCCATCCTATTGGATTTGATATAACCACGATCGAGAGTCGATCTTTATATTATGGTTGATTGGCTGTTCATCGATGGACCCCGCCTTGTTTATATATGTTGATCGTCGCTGATGATTATCAGTGCTGATTGTCGATATTGAGCATTGGTGCCAATTGTTGAGACCGATTGACGTGGCTGATTGCCGACTCTGCTTGTCATGGCCGATTGACCGATTACCGATCGAGGCCGACCGATTACCGATCGTGGCCGATTATCGATTGACGTGGCTGATTGCCGACTCTGCTTGTCGTGGCCAATTGACCGATTGTCGGTCGAAGCCGATTACCGATCGTGGCCGATTATCGATTGACGTGGCCGCTTGTCGATTCTGCTTGTCGTGGCCGATTGACTGATTACCGATTGAGGCAAATTGTTAATGCCGGTTATTGATACTGATTATGAGTATGTGATAGCATAGCATTATGATACATGCCCATACGCATCATCTGCATGTTTATTATGAGATGTGGTTGATCATTGCATATATTATTGAGTGTGTTGTTATGAGACTCCCTGATAGGCGGAGGTTATTTCACATGAGCGCACGGTATGCACAGGATTGATGCATGTCTGGATTGTATGACTCATGCATCTTGCATTGTGATTTTTATACGCCTTAGCGACATCAGGGTCGTAGCCTCCACAGGCATATCGTGGATGGCTAGAGGGGACACCTAAAATATTTGGTTCTAGCATACGGGCGCCATAGATGTCCCTGAGTGAAAATTCCTAAACCTCCGTGGCCAGGAGACGCCCCAACGTCGAGACCGAGTGGATACATGAGCGTCCAAGTGCCGAATACTAGGAGGCCGCGTCTCCCACTGTGTCGTGGTCGGTTGGGAGGGGGTGTGGCCTTACCCGCCCGAGCGTAGGAGGCATTGCTAGGCTGTGTCTGACCAGCTCGAGGAATGGGTCCGCTATCGACGAGCCGGATAGGTATTGGCAGACTATTGGCCAAGCGGATAGTGAAGTTTCTTACGCTCACTTGGACTGTGCAGCTGGGAGAGTGGCAGTGTCATTTGGAGTGTACTAAACCCTGGTGATGATCCCAGAGATGAACTGTACTGATATGTGGACTTATTGAGTAGGAGTTGTATGCTCATTCATTCATTCATTCACTATCCACTCGGGCTAGTGGTGCGCAACTAATTGTTGTGTGCCTTCGTTATGGCAAGGATTTTGGTTGGGGCGCGCGACTAACCTGAGATCAGGAGTTTACCACATTGAGTCTGACTATCCAAATTTAGGTATGAGACTGGTTTGGATAGAAGGCCCTTGTGATGGACCCCATAGCCTCCGATACTACGTACTATCATCCCGACTTCACACTCCAGTATGGTCATTCCATTCGCACCGCATAGCGCATTACATCTACTGCATATGACATTCCGGGTTATTATGTTTATGCGTTTGTACGTTTTAGATACGACTGACGGTATTCGTGCACTCATCAGGAAATTGCGTACTGCATCGCATCCTTAGCATTTGATGTTTGGCTCTTTATGACTCCTCATTTGCATAGATGTTTTATAAGGCGTATTTTGATATTGATTGACTCATGCTATTGTCAGTATTTCTGCTTATTTCTGATATTGTATGATTTATGGGCTTGTTAGTATTCCCTCTTACTCTGATTACTCGGATATTACTTACTTGGCACTCACCTTGTGCACACACTTATACCACCCTCTAAGCTTTCTATAAGCTTATGCACGATATATGCGTGTAGGTGATGTTAGGTTGTAGTATTGTTGAGCTTGGAGTGTACAGCGGTCTTCTGAAACTTATTTTTATTTATATATTTCTTTCCAACTGATTATATTAGTGAATATGTGATGATGGTGTTATCTTTGTGAAATGGGTAATCTTGTAGTTATGGTTATTGCGAGTTAAAAAAAAAATCCTCCTTGTAGGATCCCAGGATTGGAATCTGGCGTATGGATGCTAGGAGCCGAGAATGGGGTACTACGGAGGCTGTCAGCACCGGATTCAGCGATCTGGATTCCCGTGAATCCGATTTCTGTGACACAAACAATGGGAAATAAATCAGAAACAAACTACAACTCCTAGAATCCGCGACTTACTATAAATAGTAAACTTACTATAAATAGTAAACTTACTATTTATAGACGGTCGTGATGTCTACTAGTGCGCAAGGTTTTTGGCCAAAAATAGTAAGTGTCCTATTTGGCTTCACCAAATTGTTCTCCTAATTATTATAAGCTCTTTTCACATTGGGCGCAACTCCTAAAGCCCGACGGATGAAGAGTTATAATCAAACTAAAATTTACTATTTATAGTAAAAACGAAATTAAAACAGGGAAACGACCGTCGATCCAGGGGTTTTTTGCAATTCCGGGCGTCGCAACCCTGCATAGCAGAGTTGGTTGGCTAACGTAGCTCGTTCTACCTCAAAATCATATTTTTATGTCGGGTAACTCATTCCGGATTGCGAGATACGCCCGATCTAAGGTCCAACGGTCCGGATCACTGCTGTCGTCGACCGGGCCCTTTCTGATCCATCTTGGCCATGAAACTGTTCACGACCTGCTCTACATCATCATTGCATTCCGCAGCATTGGCCTCTTTGTAAAAACTATTTGATATGATTTCTCATTTTTCATGTACCCTGACATTCTACAATTTAAACATTTCAATTTTTCTGTCTTTGTCCTTGGATTTGGATATCGATCACGAAGATCCACTATCTCGCTCAGAATTTCTCCTCTTGTAGCCAATGCATATGTAGAAGAACCCATGTTATCACTTTTCTTTCTCATCGCCATCGATTGAAGAGTTGAGGTAAGGTCTCAACGATAGTGGTCGACTTACTGGTATAGAAAGAGTCTTTGAACAATACGATTCTGTAAAAGAATTCAAAAGAATATATGCTTAATTTTCATCCTTCATCACCTCATCTATATCCAACAACTTGCAGACATCCCTATTGAAGTTATTGATGTGGGTCTTAACGCCAGCCTCCTCAGTCATCTTTAGATGAAACAACTATAGCTTTATATATAAACGATTCTCAAGATCTATGCAGCTTACAAACAGGTTGGATGGAAAATAAACATTATGGTAAGTCCTGAGAAGTTTTCAATGGTGGGCATTCGTATCCTCACTATTTTATTGTGTGGTGTAGTCCACTAGAGATTTAAATCTACCCTATTTTTATGCTCATGGTTTAAAATAATCTGAAAAATCAAATGGACAACATGGATAAATATATACATCATGGTGAGCCCAAAAGGTTACATGGCGACCGGTCTTCAGGCAAATCCCCATCCAATGGGGAACGTGGATTGTCCTAGCCCCACTCATCTCCATATCAGAACGGGTGGGGCTTTGAGGGGCCACCATGATGTACGGGTTTTATCCACACCCTCCATTAACATTTCCACGTTGTTTTTGTTATTAAACCTAAAAATGAAGCAGATCCAAGGCTCAAGTGTACTTACACAGTAAGGATTAAACTGTTGCCATTAAAATGTCTCGGGAGCTTCAAAAGTTTTGGATCTAGTTGATATTTGTGTTTTCCTTTTATCCATGTCTACGTGGCCTTATGAACAGGTTAGATGGCACTTAATCATCATGGTGAGTATGACACTTAGAGCCTTAAGACGGTTTCAATTAGGGCTGACAATGACCAGGCCTGGTTAAGTCTTGGCCTAGATTTTGAACTGTTTCAGAGTGGGCCATTAGGCTGGCTTTATTCAAAATTCTGATTTTTTTAGCCCCAAGCCTAGCCCATTGACACCCCTAGCTTCAATAGCAAGTATCATTACCACTATTACTTCCCTTAGTGTGGTATATTTGAGCTTTAGATCTACTTCATTTTTGGACTAATACACTAAAATGATATGGCAAGGTTAATGGACAGTGTGGATAAAACACATACATTAGGGTGGCCTCTCAGAGGCCTTACCTGTTGTGATCGGGAGAGAAGGGGCGGGGTTGGACGGAATTCGCATTCTCATTGAAACGTCCAGTGTGCCGAATAAGATGTAAAGTCGCGTGGATAAATAATAGGTACATCACGGTGAGCCCAGAGAGAGTCACGTGGTGGCCAAGTCTCCATGGGACGCGGATTGTGTCCTACCCCGGTAATCCATTCGGGCAGGACTCTATGGGGCCCACCGTGATGTAAGTATTTTATCCAAGCCGTTAATCACTTTTCTCAGATCATTTTAAAATATGATCTAAACACTGAGCAAGGTACAGGGGTTACGTGGACCACAAAGTAGGGATTTAATGTCCACCATTAAAAACTTCTTGGGAGCTGGAGAAGTTTCGAATCAAGTTAATATTTGTTTTTTCACTTCATTCACGTTTACATGACCTTATTAATAGGTTGGATGATAAAAAAAAAAAAAAACATCACGGTGACCCTTAGAAAGGTTTCAACGGTGGTGTCATTATCACTGCATCTTCCTCCGGTGTGGTCCACTGGATCTGTGGACTTGTTTCAATTTTACATAAATACCTTAAAATGATCCGAGAAAAGCGATAAACGGCTTGGATAAAACACTTACATCACAGTGGGTCCCACAGAGCGACGCAATCTGCGTCCATCTCCATGAAAATCCTCATCCACTGGGGAACGTGGATTGGTTGGTGTACCACACACCAGCTATATAGCTGATGCAGATACGTGTCGTGTGAAGACTGCTCTTTCTTCCGATTGGGTAGGTACGTAGTGCCCGACTAGGTCGGTTGCGGAATAGCTGTGTGGTCCTACCATGATGTAGGTATTTTATCCATATTGTCAATCTATTTTGTCAACTCATTTTAGGACATGAATCTAAAAACAAGATTGATCCAAATCTTAGGTGGACCACATCACATACCACATCATAGGAAATGGTGGTGAGTAAATGCCTACTGTTAAAAATGTCTAAAGAGCACCAAAGTTTTAGATCAAGCTGATGTTTATGTTTTCCCTCCGTCCATGTCTATGTGATCAAATCAACAAATTGATGACAAATATACATTATGGTGGGCCTTGGGAAGCTTTTAATGGTGGGGTTCAATCACCATCATTTCTTATGGTGTAGTCCACCCGTTAGATCTATGGTATTTTTGGGCTCATGCCAAGGAGTCTATAAAACACACATTATTATGGGGCGTACAACACCAGCCAGTACCAAGATTTGGGTACTGAATGGACCCGATTTGGCTAGCAACCAAATAATCATTTTTCCCAGTAATGTGGTGCAAACGAATTTTGGATGCCTCATTTTTTTGGCTTATGCCCTAAAATGACCTAGCAAAATTGACGGATGGCATTACAAAATACATACATCATGATAGGGCCATAAAGGATCGATGTATGCAATCTACTATTGGTAGTGGATTAAGTGAGACCCGGACTCATTGATATATGTATTCTATATCAACCCCGTCCATCCATTTTCTCATATCATTTTAGGGCATTATTTAAGAAATGAAGCAAATCCAATTATCAAGTGGACCATATCACATGAAACAAATTTAAAAGATGATTTGAAATCCAAGGTAAAAGTTATGGTTACATCTTAAAATCCTCCCATAAGTCGAATGTGTAATGTGCATGTCACCAAACTGCTAAACTATTAGGCATGTGGCCTACTCATGACATCCCAAAACAATCAAATTATCAACTCCATCACTAAAATTACTTCAAAAGAATGGTATGCACAGTCCAAATTACCTTGTCCATGTAAATTAGCAGTTAAAATTTATTAGTTAGTTGCTCAAATGATATCCCATGCTTATGGCTCATCCAAGACTTTGGAATTTCATCATTTTCCACCAAAGTATATATTTCAACAAGCTTATTACATTAGGGATATTAAAGTTGATTTAATAATTAAATTCAAACCTATGTAAATATATCATGCATAGATACTTTTGGATTAGAGAAGATTTTAAATTTAGAGTGCCTAATACAACCCCAAGAATCCTGAGTAATGCTGCCCCCCGCTGGAGGTTGATAATTCTGCATGGCGGCCAGTTCCAATGGAAAAGAGTGGCTTGAACTAAGATGACTTGGGCTCCTAATATATTGAGGCCTTAATGTTTTCCTAGTGTTTATTTGCCTTGGTAAAGTCCTATAAGCTTAAATGGGAAGGAAAAAAAAAAAAAAAAAAACAAATATTAAGTTGATCTAAGACATTTGTGGCCCATTTATAGTCAATTTCCATAATTTTTTATGGAATGGTCCACCTAATAATTGCATCTACTTCAATTTTTTGGTATAATATTTTTAAATGATCTGAAAAATGGATGGGCGACGTAGATACAGAAGTGGTGGGCCCGACCAAAAGGACTGCACTAAATTGGGTGAGTCCAGGGTCTCACCTAATCTGCTCCCATCCCATCCGAGTATGTGTCATCTCTCCGTATCCCAAAGGTGACACGTCCATAAGGATCCAAGCATTTATAGTCTCACCCACACTGGACGCCTAGCTGTTGAAAATCATACCTATCAGCCAATCAGGTGTTCGGCGCTTTAATGAACGGATCTAATGGAGAATATGCACCAATGGTCCTCCCTGCATGCGACGACTTATATATGACATCAAGTCTCTCTTCTTCTCTGCGGTGTGTTCCACCTAAGTTGTCCATTGGGCTGAGTTTTAGCCTCAATTCAGAAAATTGAGGGACATACAAGATGTACTGAGTGTAGGTAACACACTCAATACTATGGTACTGCGGAGCTTGATTGTTTCATATTGATAATAGAGCAGTTATGGGGGATGATTTAAGTCCTAACACGAATATCAGTCACCAATATTCTACAAATGCATTGACGACGGGGGGCCAATTAGAATGAACTGGAATCTGCTATTGCAGCTACGTTACGCACACGTCCAATCGTGATAAAGCTATTCAGTGAGGCGGACATGTTGCCTTCGTAACGTCTCCATTAATTAGTTACCTATATTCGACGGTGGAATGATGGTAAGAAATTTTCAATGGACGCTGATTGTGCTACCTCGGCGGTGCCTTGACGTAAGGTAAGCTCAAGTAGACCACAACATATAATGTATGTTTTTTTAATCCGCTGTCCACCCATTTTGAAAGATAATTTTAAGGCTTTTTGTCAAAAATGAGATAAATATAAATCTCAAATGGACTACACCATAGAAAAACAGTAGTGATTTAATTTCCACCGTTAAAAAACATCTATCACATTGATTAGATCATGCCGACTTGGATGAAGGGAATATATATATATTAGCTTGATCTGAAACTTTCGTGGTTCCCAAGAAGTTTTAAAGGGGGTGTTCACTTAAGATTTGGATAACCTCGTTTTTTGGCTTATACCATAAATTGATCGGTAATAATGGGTGGACGGCATAGATGAAACACATATATCATGGTGGGGCCATGGAGCACGAACTACTAGCTATTGGCTAGTAATTGCTAGTGGCAAGGGAGCAGCCGATCCCTTTCCCGTATATAGAGCGACGGGTGGGTGGGAGGCTGAAAGCTGACAATCAATCAAAACCGAGAAAGAATCAAAGAAGACGTGGAATTAACACTGATCAAACACCTGTTTGGAGAGTACCCCACTCAGCTTATCGCAATATGTTGGGAATGTTCAGCTTGGACCAGTGAGCCCATGGTCCTCTAATCCAGACCATCAGCCTAATCAAACTTTTTATGAATGGATCGTCGCCACGAAATCTCTCAAATTCAAATATTACAGAAAAATATTGAGCTTTTTTAAAATTGAATATGGATGTTGTTGTACTCCTCTTGTTAACCGTCTAAGCACCGGCTATACATTGAAAGGTTAGGATTGTCTTATTCCTTGAGTTTATGTGTCGTGGTCCATGCACAGTGGGTCCCAGTAGGGCAACGGGTAGGATCATCTAACCATGGGCTCACTTTTATAAACTATAGACCTGAGTGCACTGCACATACTCTTTCATATTGATACAAGAAATACGACGGGAAACGACTGCGACTGTGGGGTCCACGACAATAAATGAGATGCCATTGTTGTCCGGTCCTCTTCACTTTTGACTATTTGGGCAGGAGACTGAAAACTGACATTCAACCAAAACGGATAGAAAGAATAAAAGAAGAGATGGAATTAACATGGATCAAACACCTATTTGGAGAGTACCCCACTCAGCTTATCGCAGTATGTTCGGAATGTTCAGCTTGGGCGAGTAAGCCCATGGTCCTTTAATCCAGACCATCGGCCTTATCAAACTTTTTATAAATAGATGGTGGCCACAAAATCTCTCAAATTCAAAGATTACAGATAGAATCTTGGGCTTCTCTTAAATTGAAAATGGATGTTGTTGTACTCCTCTTGTTAACCTTCTAAGCACAGGCTATACATTGAAAGGTTAGGATTGTCTTATTTCTTGAGTTTCTGTGTCATGGTCCTTGCACAGTGGGTCCCAGTAGGCCAACGGGTAAAATCATCTAACCATGGGCCACCTTTATAAATTATAGAGCACCATACATACTCTTCCACATTGATACAAGAATTACGTAGGGGGATTCACTGGATCCGGGGAACGACTGTGAGGTCCACAACAATAATGAGATGGCATTGTCGTCATGTCCTGTCTGTGTTCTGTTTGACAATTCCCCCATCTATCGATTCATATCTTTAATGCACGCGTGTTTAGGTTTTGTTATCAATCAGGACCGTCCATCTGGTTTAACCTAGTACGGATGATCCATGTAGCAAAAATCATGCCTACCCAGTGACTCTGGCGATGCCGTCAGCGGTTACATCAGAGCCTCACCGAATCCCATTGAGATTCGGATCAATTCGGATCAAATATGTGGGGAGAATCTATTTATCAAAGCCGTCTATCCCTCTTCTCATATCATGTTAGGGCCTGTTTGGCCGGACCGATCCCATCCCTCGCAATATCCCGGAATATGCATGACGAGCTAAACAGGCCCGGTGAACTTGTCCGGGGATATAAGCAATCACATGGATCTTAAAGCAACCCACTGATACCACTATCATTACCTTGAAATTGATCCCATCCCTTGGTTGGACGGATTGGAAGTTAAAATACTGGGATATGCCGGGCGTGCCAAACAGACTTAGTGAACTTCTACTGGGATATAGCAATCCCATGGATCTTAAACCAACTCACTGACATCACCATCATTACCTTAAAATCCATCCCATCCCTCCTAATCCCATGGGATTAGCCCGGCCAAACAAGCCCTTAAGATATGGGTTGAAAAATGAACTAGATCCAAACGCTCGAGTGGACCACACTAGATATGACTCTTGCAATTTTAATGCAATTTGCATTAATGATTTATGCATTTAATGTAACCCAAACTTACCATTTGGTGTGGTCCACTACCATGTTGGATCTAACTCGTTTTGGGCCCATAACTTAACATGATCATAGAAAGGGTATGGACAGCCTGGATAAACAAATACAACATGGTGAGACCCACATAGATCTAGTTGTACGCTTGAAGATTCCACTGGGCTCGGTTGCAATCCAATTCCATTATATGATACATTATCTATTGTAATGAAAACTCGAAGTTTTCACTCTCAGTTAAGGGTGTGTTTGGATTCGCATATAGGGTTGTATTGCATTGTTATGCAATATGGCACATGTACTCCGGGCATTGTAGACTGTATCGATGAGTCTTATCATTGATAAGCAGAATGTTTGGCACGGAGTGGGGTTGGAAATGTAATCAGTGGATATACCTAATTCACTGTTTGTTGAAGGATCAAACTGAAAGTGTCTATAACCAAATCACATACAATACTTGCTGTGGACCACCGATGGATTGGCTACCAGAACCTGACGCCACCTAATGGCTGTTCGATGCTCTGTGAGCCCCACCACGATGAATGTGTTTCATTCAAACCGTCTATCTACTTATACAAATCAATATATGGTATGATACGCAAAATGAGGTATATCCGAGATCTAAAGAGATTATATGGATCAATATGTCTGTTTGTATGAGCCCTTAATCCGGGCCTCTGTGATCTAATCAATATATTGGATAGCAATTACCTTGTAGAGTGGGGCATATGAGGATTTAAGTGGTGGATATCCGATCACTTTTCCTGTTAATGCGGTCTGCTCCACCTCTGATTCATATACCTCTCATGAGTTTGTATCAAGCCTTAAAATCATGTGAAAAAAATGGATGAACAGAATGGATGCAACACATATATTATGGTATGACCCACATAGCACCAATCACTTTGAATGTGGCTCATGATTACTATGGTTTATCGCACCACAGCATTGACATACCCAATTTGAAAAGTTTAATTACCTGGTTTGACATAACAGAAACACAGATTAAGTATGTCCCAACTAAACTAAATAAAGAAAAAAGGAAAAAATTACTGAAAATAAAAAAGTATAGGAATAATAAACCAAACGATCTCTGAAATAACCAGGAACATCATACGATTAATACAAATAAGTAAGATTTGTCCATTAACCGGAAAAAAAAAAGGTTAAAAATATACTAAAAGTGAAAGGCGGATTTCAATTCAAATTCAAACGGCCGATATTGTACTTTTTAATATTAAAACAATGCTGTACCATGTGGGCCGTTCATCCAAACACGCCCTAAATGCTTTCTTTAATGTCATGTGAGTATACTTCCTGTAAAGATTTTTCATGTGTGCTCCCTCAACATATATTCATGCCTAACTTATGCTAATGGTTCCCTCAGCCCAAATCTGTGCCTGATCTGAAGTATACGTCTGATGATTCACAATTCAAGCATGCTATGGCCCAAAAACGGAGGGAATGAGCAAGCATTGTGTGGAGAATTTTCATAAATTCACTCTCATCCATCCGTTTGTTTCACAATATGGGACAACCCAACAAGATGACTGGCTTGATTTCATTGCATATGAATTTTTATTCATGGATAGCGCGGATCCTTATCTCAGACTGCAACTGCTTCCGGGTTTACATGAGTTGCCTCTTACATTCATCCAATCAGGCTCCGTCCAATGTAAATAGAGTATATTTCTAAAATCATACTCATCAAGCAATCCTAACCGTCCAATTTCAGTGGCTATCAATTAATTGTTAAACATAACATTGAGAGTGGTTCAAATTCAAAGTATTAGAAGATTGACATCATCTCTACGTAGATCTCGTGGTCAAGCTTCATGAATAGTTGGTAAGGGACATAGACAATCATCAATATTACCCGTGGAACCATGACTTGTGTGGTTGAATAGTCACCACTATTTTTACTATTTGTTAAACGGTGCTAAACCAGTTCTACGTGTTTACCAATCGGCTAGTTGCATTCATCTAGAGAGTTTTACTTTTCAAGAGTTATTTGATACTCTGGTTGCATATGACACTTGATAGACAGGGACTTAGAAATTGTAAAGTGGCGGATATTATATCAAATTAAAACGGCTAAATTGTGAAACCTACTGTTTTTCTAGCAGTCGATTAAATGTTGGATGCTTGATTTTAAAAATCAGCTTGAATGAAAAATCTTGGATGCTTGATTTTAGAGATAAGATCATTAGAATTTTCTTTTATTTATTTATTTATTTATTTATTTCTAGCAGTCGATTAAATGTCTAGCAATCTAATTTTTCAAAAACCAAATTCTTAGAGTAATCTTTTGTTCATGAAATATCTAAATCGGTGCTCGTAATTTTGACAGATTAGTTTGAATTATTTGTATGCTACGAAAGCAATTTCTGAGTAATTATTTAAATGAGCCTTTGGATGAGTTGGAAGGCTGAAGTATCAAAATATTAGAAGATTGACATAATCTCTATGTAGATTTCGTGGTCAAGCTTCATGAATAGTTGGTAAGGAGCATAGTTGACAATCAATATTATCCGTGGAACCATGACTTGTGTGGTTGAATAATCACCACTATTTTTTAAATGGTGCTAAACCAGTTCTACGCAAGCGCACGCATACACCATGTTTACCAATCGGCTAGTTGCATTGATATAGAGAGTTTTACTTTTCAAAAGTTATTTGATACTCTGGTTGCATATGACACTTGATAGACAGGCACTTAGAAATTGTAAAGTGGCGGATATTATATCAAATTAAAACGGCTAAATTGTGAAACTTACTGTTTTTAAGTTACAATGTAAAAATCAGCTTGAATGAAAAATCTTGGACGCTTGATTTTAGAGATAAGATTATTAGAATTTTATTTTTTTTTTAAATTTTATTTATTTATTTATTTATTTGTAGCAGTCGATTAGATGTCCAGCAATCTAATTTTTCAAAAACCAAATTATCAAAGTAATCTTTTGTTCGTGAAATATCTAAATCGGTGCTCATAATTTGACAGATTAGTTTGAATTATTTGTAGGCTACCGAAGCAATTTCTGAGTAATTATTTAAATGCGCAGTAATTATTTAAATGCGCCTTTGGATGAGTTGGAAGGCTGAAGTAGTCAAGATCCAAACACTTGACTCAAATGGATATCCAGCTGAGTAGGGATGGCAATGAGCCAGGCTGCCCAGCCCCTTAGGGCCAGGGCTTGGCCCCTTGACTTGGCCTAAGGTTGGGCTGAGGCTGGAAATATAGGCCCAATATTTGGTTGGACTGGGCAAAGTCAAGCCAATGGTGAATGGCTGGGCCTGGTCAAATCATCAGGTGGGCTACCATTGTAACAGCAATGAAGATTAAAAGATATTTATGAGCAGTTCCATTTAACACACATGATAGTTGAAAAGCTTTGTTTTTTTTTTTTTCTGAGTCATGTTCTACAATCAAACCATTCATATAAATGGGTTTGTCGTGGTTAGAATGGATACCTCGGAAGATTTTAAATATAGACATGCAAATCTTTAATCATTCACCCTTTTTCCTTATAGAGCCCGGCCCAGCCTAAGTTAGGCCTGGCCCTTTTTCCTTAATTGTTTCCTTTAGTGCGGCCCACCTAAATCATGAGTCAACCTGATTATCATGATATGACATATATGCATGTCACATTGGACCCATAAAAAATCAATGTTTCCTTTTTCAACTTTCTTCTATTTTCTTTATAATAATTGGGGTGGGATGCCCACCCTTAAATTTATTTTTTTTCAGGGTCCACCGTTATATGTATGTGAAATCCACTTTCACAATTAGATACATGTAATCCCAACTTCATTCTAGTGCCAAAAAGATCAGGCTAACTTGTAATTTATTTGGGCCACACCAAAGTAAATAATTAACAGAGACGTCTACCCTTAAATTTTATAGGGCCCACCATGATGATTATATGAAATCCACTCCTACCACTTAGATGACACACCAAAATATAGGCCTAGGTCTAAAAATCAAGCTTATCCATTATTCATGTGGGCCATACCAACGAAACAGTTTGGTGGGTAAGTGTTGCCTGTACACTGTTTTCAATGGTCTGTTCCACCTGAATCATGAGTTAAAATTTAAGCACGGCCCTAATAGGGGTAACTTAATTGGTGGTTGCAATGGACTTTGCATAAACATCATAGTGGGGCCCACTCTTGCCGCTGCCCCTTAACTCTCGCAAGGCCAGCCCCAACCACTGTAAATTTAAGGGAAGATACTTTAATGATAATTACTTACAACAATGAGGTAGTTTTTCTTAAACCTTTAATAATAATAAAAAATAATAAAAAAAGATATGGTAATGTAAATTCTATATTAAGCGGTACTTTTTGTAAATTTCTCTAAAAAAAGTGTCATGAGAAAATTTACAAAAACACCATGCAAGAGCAAGAGATAATTACTAAAATGTCATGAAGGACGAGGAGTTTCGAACTCTTTTTTATGTTTGCTTGACATGGATGTAATCTTTCATCCTCCACGATTCAAGAAAGGTGAACGCATTTTAACATCGTGCCCACAAACTACCCTTCCTTTTCAGTACTATGTACAAAAGTTAAAGTTGTGTGATGCTTGATTTAAAATTTATACGGTTTTACTTGGGATCATGCGGATGCCACGTGTCCTAAAGTTATGTAAAAGGTGGGCAATTATTACATGTAAACCAAGCCAACTCGCTACACATTATGGTTCATGGCTCATGATGTGTATGAATGGCCCGCCTACCACCCTTCCTTTTTGCCATATGCAAATAACTCCTCTCCTTTTATCATCCATCACTTCAGCTAGGTCATATGTATACATGAATTTAGATTCTTAGCCTTCCAATAAATTTCATAGTATAGCTGATCTGCTGAGTTGATCAACCTCATTTTGGTGCTAGGTGATCTTGGAGATGGGATATACAAACTTTTCACACCTCTCCAATGTTATGCACATGACCCAAAATTGACGCAAAGATGAACATGATAAGGTCGATCACCGTCTTCCTCAAGGATAACTACTCCGTGAATAGAATCCTCACAGTGACTTCTCGAATTCACGAGAAAAGAAAGCAATAAAAATAAATTCTATAAAGCTTGTAATTTGATTGATGAATGAAATAAATAAGTTCACAGCCCTTTAAATAGGGATACTAAGCAATGAAAGAAATTTCAAAATCAAACTACAATTAAAACTCCTAGGATTCGCAACTTACTATAAATAGTAAACTTACTATTTATAGACGGTCATGATTTCCAGTAGTGCACAAGGATTTCGGCCAAAAATAGTAAGTGTCTTATTTGGCTTCACCAAACTGTTCGGCTAATTATTCTAAGTACTTTTCACGTTGGGTGCAACTCCTAAAGCCCAATAGATAAAGATTTATAATCAAAGTAAAACTTACTATTTATAGTAAAAACTAAATAAAAATAGGGAA
The DNA here is from genome assembly GCA_021015155.1 of Magnolia officinalis. Lineage (NCBI taxonomy): Eukaryota > Viridiplantae > Streptophyta > Magnoliopsida > Magnoliales > Magnoliaceae > Magnolia > Magnolia officinalis. Next base: position 2,739,532 of record JAJHSJ010000001.1, on the reverse strand, counting down.
ATGACCGTTACTCTGTGGTATTTCGCAAATCCGTCTTGCGCAACCCGCCTATGTTGGGTGGCTAAAGTAGCTCGTTTTACCCCAAAATCATATATTTTACGTCAGATAACTTATTCTGAATTACGAGATATGCTCGATTTAAGGTCTGACGGTACGGATCACCTCTGTCATCGACCAGGCCTTTACTGATCCATCTTGGCCATGAAACTATTCACGACCCGCTCTACATAAAAAACTTAACAGATTAATGACATGTTTAGATTAATCTGCTAAGTTTGGATTGGTGGTAAACTAGCCGAAGGCCAAGGAAGGCAAACATATGACCATAGTTAGCGATTATTCAATACCGCAAACATTCATATTAAAAATACAAATAAAAATTGGGCCATAAAATACAAAAAATGGCTAAAAATTGGAGACGAATGTGTTCAATATTCGATTTTACTTGAAATGTTTAGAACTAAAAATTCGGATATGTGTGAATATGCATAAATGTATATGTGTATGTCATCAACTATTAGCCATTCAAGTATATAATCAATCCACATATTCGTACGCCCGTGAATATAATGGATTCAATTTAAAAGCCTTTTAAACGTTTTAAAGAACGAAAGTTTTTTTTTTAATTCTGTAAGTAAACAACATTGATTGGTGTCTGTGAAGAAGATCAAATACCAAGCAAGTCCAGTTACAAGATATGACTACTGATGCCCAGGTATTCAAAATTGTATATGTGGTGTATAATTAATATTATTTAAATATTCAAATTACATGCACTAATTTAGATTTATCATGTACTATATATCATACTTATTTGATAATCTAAACATCCGATTGTAGATATTTAAAGATGAAATCTACTGGAGTCCAATTTCAACAAACAATTGTCCATGAATTAATGATCAAGAATTTTTTTGGGATCTCTTATTTTGGTACTGTGACTTGGAAATGATGTGTTCTACAATTTACTCGGTTCAATAAAAGTTGAGATATGCGAAGCGCATGAATTTTAAGAGCCTCTATATTAAACATCACACAACACCAAGACAACAACAACAACAACAACAAAAAAAAAAAAAGTATTGCAGCCCTTTTTGCATGAGAAAAACATTGATACTCTGGCAGTGTATGATCAGTGATACATGGGCACATAGAATTTCAAACATGACTTGTAATAACTAAAACAGAACCTCTGACGTATGTATCTCAATTTATATATTGCCAAAAATTATACTCATATGACTTTTGCATGACCCCATATCTTACACACGACCCAAAATCAATAGATTAATGGCATAGTTCAATTAAGTAAAATATAAAACTGACACAGGGATGAACGTGATGAGGATAACTACTCCGAATCCATGGAGCTTCTCAGGACTCCTCACAGAGACTTCTCGAATTCACGAGAAAAGAAAGCAGAAAATAAAAATAAATTCTAAGAAATTTGAAATTGATTAATTAATAACTAAAAGCGAATTCACAACCCTTTAAATAGGGGTACCAAGCAATGAGAAAGAAATCAGAATCAAACTACAACTAAAACTCCTAGAAATCGCGACTTATTATAAATAGTAAACTTACTATTTATAGACGGTTGTGATGTTTACTAGTGCGCAAGGTTTTCGGCCAAAAATAGTGAGTGTCCTATTTGGCTTCACCAAACCGTTCCCCTAATTATTCTAATCTTTTTTCACGTTTGGCGCAACTCCTAAAGCCTGATGGATGAAGAGTTATAATCAAACTAAAACTTACTATTTATAGTAAAAACGAAATTAAAATAGGGAAACGACAGTTGATCCAGGGGTTTTTTTGCAATTTCAGGCTGTGCAACCTGGCATTGCAGAGTTGGTTGGCTAAAGTAGCTCGTTCTACTCCAAAATCATATATTTTACGTCAGCTAACTCATTCCGAATTGCGAATACGCCCGATCTAAGGTCCAACGGTCTGGATCACTTCTGTCGTCGACCGGGCCTTTTCTGATCCATCTTGGCCATGAAACTATCCGTGACCCGCTCTACATAAAAAACCTAAGCATATGAGACACATATATACACATTCACATGTATTGGCACATGGAAAATGTTCACATATCATTCCATTTAGCACTGAAAAATATAAATAAAAATTCATCTATAAAATTAAAAATAAAAATAAAAAAATAAAAATAAACACTAGAAAGTCATAGACGAATTCATTTGGGTATTACCATTTTACTTGAAAAGTAATGGTCTAGAAGTTTGAACAAAGGATCAATGCTACTAATAGCTTAGGTTGGGATATTTTAGTAAACACCACCCAACTTAGCCTTCTAATAAATCAAGGGAAGACTGAAGAGCTTAAAAAGCTAAGGAGAAAAAAAATGGATTTTTCTATATGACCACGTGTCTTTCAACTAAGAACCTAAAACCTTTAGCTTTTGAACTAATTCCCAAAACTCACCTATAATTTTCATGGTTAGACATTAAACCGCCTGCTGTTGGTTAACTATATGAATCGGTTTTGTATTTTTGATATTAACAAAATTGCTCCCACTTTATGGCATTTGGCGATCTTCCCTCAGTAGTCAAAACGATTTGATCCATGGGCTGCCACACTAACCTCTAACCATATGGGCCCATTTTGTTGTTTGTGAGAAATCCAACCTCATTTGTTTTGCCTCCTCATTTTACGATACATGACAAAAAAATTTAATCTCAAAGTGGGCCCAGCAATGGTATGGTGGGTGTATAATCCTCACAATGAACGTTTGGCCCCCTTAAGCTTGGTCTGGGCCTATCTTTTAGCCCATGCAATAAAATGCGTCTGGTCTGGTGCACTGGCTCCTGACAGCGCTTCGTTACCTGGACCTTACATAATCCGGACTTGCGTTGGGTGCCACCACGCCTGTCCCGAGCTCGGTTGGCCTATGAGGGGCCAGCGTGATGTACGTGCTTTATCCACACCGTTCACCATTTTTCCATATCATTTTAAGGTATAAGCCGAAAAAGAGGCGGATCAAAAGCTTAAGTGAACCACAGAAGTTTTGGACCAAGCTGATATTGGTGTTTTCCGTTCATTCAGGTCTATGTGACCTTATGAACAGATTCGATGGAAAATAAACATCATGTTGGGCCCTGGGTTTCAACCGTGAGCGTCGTTATCACTACTGCTTCCTGTAGTGTGGCCCACTTAAGCCTTGGATATGCATCATTTTTTTTTTTTTTTGGCCTTATACCAACAAACTATACGGAAAATGGATGGACGGTGTGGATAAAACCAATAAAACATGGTGGGACAGACGGCTATTACGCAATCCGCGTCCACTTAATCAGCGTACCGTCCTTCACCAGAAGACTGCATCCATGACTTGAATGACTTGTCTGAGGTTTGCTCGATTACATCCTCGCGGATTAAAATAGGATACTTCGGGACTTTAGCCATTGAATTTCAGTCATTTTCCAATGATCTAAGCCGTTCATATGACAAGTCACTTTTTACGGTCGAAAAAATACAAATCCAAATTTCGCTGGATTATTTAAAACCTTTTATAATTTGGCTCTATTGCTTTGAACATGAACGGTCGCCATAAACTTTCTACAGTCTGTGGGTTTGAATATTCAATCTAAGAGGTATTTTGGTCATTCCCCATCCAAGTAAAGCCCATTCAAATAAACGGTTTCTTCCATCGGAAAAGGCTCAAATCCAACAGCTAGAATCCCCGATTACCTTCCTCTAATGTGTCGGGATGTATTGGAGAAAACTTCAACTTCTCTAGCCACAGAGCATCGAGAGCTGAGCTTCCTGCCTGTAACACTAGCAATACCATCCTTCCACCAATGGTTGCTGCTCTTTCTCATCTTCTCTTCTTCTTCCTTCTGCTTCTTCCACTCTTTGGTATAAGGCCAAATTAACCACAACGTAAGCTTGGGATCGTCTCTCTCTGCGGGCGGCCAAAACTCTTCTTGGGTCTCGCCCTCTGGTGACTTCGCTTTCGGATTCTATCATCTCACCAACAGAAATCTCTTCTTGCTAGCAATCTGGTTCGACAAAATACACAAAAAGACTATGGTCTGGTTCGCTAACAGAGATAATCCAATGCAACAAGGATCGATGGTCCAGCTCACAGAAGATGGACGGCTTGTGCTCCAGGACCATCATGGACAGTTGATATGGGAACCCAAATTTATAAATGGTAGTGTCTCTTATGCTGCCATGCTCAACACTGGCAACTTCATTCTATCAAGCAGTGATTCCGTCGATAGATGGGAAGCTTCGACGAGCCGACAGACACCATCTCGCCGACACAGGTGTTGAATTTCGGTGGCAAGCTTTCTCCTCGTATGACAGAGACCAACTACTCAATTGGAATGTTCGAGCTCCGTTTTTTGCCCGATGGTAATCTCGTTCTCAATCGCTTATCACTCCCAACTGGAAATGCTTACGAAGGTTATTATTCGATCAATACAAATCTATCGGGTTATCAGGTGATCTTCAATCAATCGGGCTACATTTACATCCTACGAAGGAATCAAAGCATAGTCAATCTCACGCCGACGAACCTTGTTTTAACGGAAGACTTCTACTATAGGGCGATACTTGATATAGATGGAACATTCAGGCAGTATAAATACAGGAATTTGACCGTACAAACCTCGAAGTTTGGCCAAATTACCTAACGAGATTCAACCTTTCAAATATTCTAAGAGTGGCCTTCTAACAACTTTTGAATATTATTTCAGACAAAAATGCCTCTGTCCTTGGTTCAGAATCGTACAATCCTGGAGTAAATAAGAAGTTACCTTCTTATTGCAAATCCAAGAAAGTGACAGATTGGCTACCCCCCCTGCCACCGCCCAATGGCTGGTGTTCGGTGCTTTGTTGGCCCCACCATGATATATGTGTTTCATCCATGCCGTCCATATATTTTTCCAGATCATTTTTTGGTATGAGACAAAAAATGAGGTATATCCTAATATCAAGTCAACCACATTACAGGAAACACTGTTGAAAGAGCATAGACCATTAAAAACTTTTCGGGGGCCATAAAAGTTTTGGATCAAGCTGATCTTTTTTTCCCTTCATCTGTGTCTGTATGACCTAATCAACAGATTGGATGTCAAATAAACAATACAGTGGGCCTTAGGAGGATTTTAATGGTGGATATCCAATCAATATTGTTTTCATCTGGTGGTCCACATGACAACCACAATCCATAGAACATGACAACCACGACCTATACAACATGACAACTATGACCCATGCAAACCATGACCCAAATGGGCCACAGTTGTATGGATCGCAGTTGTCATGTTATATGGGTCTTAGTTGTCCTGTTATATGGGTCTCAGTTGTATGGGTCGCAGTTGTCTTGTTCTATGGTTCGCAATTGTATGGATCGCAGTTGTCCTATTATGTGGGTCGCAGTTATCCTGTTATATGGGTCACAGTTGTCATGTTATATGGGTCGCAGTTGTATGGATTGCAGTTGTCATGTTATATAGGTCGCAGTTATCTTATTATATAGATCGCAGTTGTTATGTTATACGGGTCGCAGTTGTCCTATTATATAGGTCGCAGTTGTCCTGTTATATGGGTCGTGGTTGTTACGGGTCGTGGTTATCATGTTATATTGGTCGATATTATATGGGTCGTGTTTGTAATGTGACGTGTGCAATTCATAAAGGTCGAGGTTGCCATGCGTCGTGGACCCCACCTTTTTTTTTTGACATGGACCCCACCTTGATGTATATGTTTAATCCACGCCGTCCACCACCTTCTCCATATTATTTCATGCTATGAGCAAAAAATGAGACAGATCCGAGTCCCGAGTGGACCACGTTCACATTCACTATGGATCGTTGTTGTTAACCATGACCTTTTGTAGATGAAAACCACGATCCATTGTGCATGTGAATCACGACCCTTCGAATGGATCGTGGTTGTCATGTAGCAAGGGTCGAGGTCATCATGTTATATGGGTCGTGGTTGTCACGAGTCGGGTTGTAGTTGTCATGTTATATGGGTCGTGGTTGTCACCCGGGTTGTGGTCGTCATGGGTCATAGTTGTCATGTTATATGGGTCGTGGTTGATATAGGCCGTGGTTGTCATGTTATATGGGTCGTGGTTGATATGAGTTGTGGTTGTAATGTTATATGGGTCGTAGTTAATATGTTATAGGGGTCGAGGTGGTGACATGTGACGTGTGCAGTTCGTGGATGTTGTCATGTTATAAGGATTGTGGGTCATGTTGTGATTTATGTGTCGAATCCAATCCGTCCATTGGATTTAGAAATTAATTTAACTTCATGGGCCAAAAAATGAGTTACATCCAAAAAATTTATGCTCCAAAAGGTTTTCAATGGTAGGTTTTCAATTTCACTACTTTTTATGGTGTGGTCCACATGAGCCTTTGATATGCCCCATTTTTTGGCTCATTCCTTAAAATGATCGTTTAAAATAAATGGACGGCATGAATAAAATATATACATCACAGTGGGCCCAATAAGACCATTCATCTCTACATATATTGGGATGGGTAAGTCGAGTAACGTGACTTACTAAAATAACCTTCCCGAGGTCTTGGGTATATGGACTCTTCCAGCTACCTGACTGTGGGGTAATGTGACCGTATTGTACTGGACGGGCGCGGATTAGCAACTGAGAGGTCGATTAGCGAAACTCGCTACTGAAGTGACGTCACCAAGTTCTGTGGGCCCCACCATTATGTATGTTCTGTATCCACGCCTTCCATCCATTTGGAGAGATCATTTTAGGCAATACCCAAAGAATGAGTTAAATCCAAAGCTCCAGTGGACCCCAGCATAGAAAATAGTGGGGACGGTGATGCCCGCCATTAAAAACTTCTAATGGCTGCAAAAGTTTTAGATCAAGCTTATATTTGTTTTTTCCCTTCTTTCATGTCTTTTTAAACTTTTGAACAGGTTGGATTTCAAATAAACACTATGGTGGGCCTTAGGATAGTTTCAACGGTGGGAATCACTCTCCCCACTTTTTTCTGTGGTGGGGTCCACTACAGATTTTTATCTCCCTCCTTCGTTGGCTCATGCCCTAAAATGACATCTCAAAATGGATGGACGGTGTGGATACAACACATACATCATAGTGGGGCCCACAGAACTTGGTGACATCACTTCAATAGCAGACTTGCTACTCAACCTATCGGTATCTAATCCGCGTCCGTCGGACGCGGAACCGGATTGGCTAGTGTACCACACACCAGCTATATAACTGCTGTAGGTACGTGTCGTGCGAGGACACGGAACGGTTCAAAGTAGATCAAAGTTACATGGCCCCATAGTGATGTATTTATTATATCTACACCGTTCATCTATTTTTAGAGATCATTTTAGACCATTATCCAAAAAATGAATAATATCCAAAGATCATCTGGACCACACTACAAATAGCAGCAAAGATAATGATTTTCACCGTTAAACAATTCGTAGGGCCCACCATAACGTTTATTTTCCATCCAATCTGTTCATAAGGTCACAAAGACCTGAATGAAGAGGAAAAACAAATTTCATATTAATCCAAAACTTTTGTGACTCCAAAAAGGGTTTCAATGGTAGACGTTCAATCTCCCACTACTTTTTGTAGTGTGGCCCACTTGATAGTTAGATCTCTCTTATTTCTCATATCAAGCCTTAAGACGAGCTCGCCAAATGGATGGACGGTTTGGATATAACATATACCTCATGATCAGACCCACAGAACTTGCTGACGTCAATACAACAGCTATATAACTAGTGTGAGGTACACCAGCCATTCCGCTTCCTCTGATCCGCGTCCGTATCCGGGACGAAAACGGATTGGCTACTCCCCTTGCTACCAGCCCCGTGGCTGGTGGTCGGTGCTTTGTGGGCCCCATTATGATGTATGTGTTTCATCCATTCCGTTCATACATTTTTACAAATTATTTTAGAGTTTTATACCAAAAATGAGAAGGATATAAATCTCAAGTGGACCACACCATAAGAAAACAATGGTGATTGGATATCCACCATTAAAATCCTCCTAAGGCCCACTATACTGTTTATTTGACTCCAATCTACTGATTAGGTCATCAAGGACCAGATGAAGGGAAAAACCAAAGATCAGCTTGATCCAAAACTTTTATGGCCCCAAAAGGTTTTTAATGGTCCATGCTTATTCAACACTGTTTCTTGTAATGTGGTCCAGTTGAGATTGGGATATACCTCGTTTTTGGTCTTATACCATAAATTATCTGGAAAAATAGATGGATGACATGGATGAAACATGTACATCATGGTGGGGCCCACACAGCACCAATAGCTAGTGGCAGGGGGAGTAGCCAATCTGTTTCCATTTGGGACACGAAAGCCGATTGGCTGGTGTACCACACGACTATATAGCTTTTGTATTAACGTCAGCAAGTTTTGTGGGTCCCATCATGAGGGATGTGTTATATCCAAACCATCCATCCATTTGGCGAGCTCATCTTAAGGCTTAAGACTAAAAATAAGATAGATCTAAGGATAAAGTGGACCACACTGCAAAAAGTAGCGGGGGATTTAACGTTTACCATTGAAACCCTTTTGGGGGTCACAGAAGTTTTGAATCAACATGAAATTTGTTTTTCCTCTTCATATAGGTATTTGTGACGTTATCAACAGATTGGATGGAAAATAAATGTTATGGTAGTGTAAACTCTCAAGACCTCGGGAATGTTGTTTTAGTAAGTCACATTAGCTGGAGGAGTCCAAACTCCCGAGATCTCGGGAAGGTTATTTTAGTACGTCAGGTTATTTTTAGTAACTTATGTGGCCCTATATATGTAAAGATGAATGATCTTATTAGGCCCACTGTGATGTATATATCTTATCCATGCCGTCCATTCATTTTGAAAGATCATTTTAAGGGATGAGCCAAAAAATGAAGCATATCAAAGGCTCATGTGGACCACACCATAGAAAGCAGTGAAATTGAAAGCATACCGTTGAAAACTTTTTGGGGCATAAATAATATTTTGGATGTAACTCATTTTTTGGCCCATTACGTTAAATAAATTTCTAAATCTAATGGACAGATTGGATTCGACACATAAATCACGACAAAACCCACGATCCTTATAACATGACAACATCGACCCTTACTACGTTACAACCGCGAACTGCACACGTCACGTAACAACCTCGACCTATGATAACTACGATCCGCATAACATGACAACTACGACCCACATAACATGACAACCACGACCCATATAATATGATAACTAAGACCCAGATGACAACCATTACCCATATATATAACTACGACCCATATACATGACAACCACGACCCACAGAACATGACAACCACGACCTATATATAACATGATAACTATGACCCATGACAAGCATGACCCGGATGACAAGCACAACCCATATAACATAACAACCACGACCCATAAAACATGACAACTACAACCCATGACAACCATGACCCATATAACATAACAACCACGACTCATGAAAACCACGACCCATATAACTTGGGCAATGTCCACTTCTAACAAACATCACAATGGGCCCATGGATTATATACATACATCAATGTGGGCAGCATGGATTATACATATACATCAATGTGGGCAGCATGGATTATACACATACATCAATGTAGGTCCATTTGGGTCGTGGTTTGCTTGGGTCGTAGTTGCCATGTTATATGGGTCGTGGTTGTCATGTTACATGGGTTGTGGTTTGCAACGTGTTCACTTCCTTTTTTACCAAACCATTAGTACAATAACTTAAGGCCCACGATGGGGTGATCCAATCCATCCACCTTGTCGGCCAGCTTGTCGTGGGCCCAAAAAGTCCTGACTTGGGTAGAGTCCACTTCTAACAAACATCAAAGTGAGCCTAGAAAGTTTCGACAATCAACATTATTTTTTATTTTGTGGCCTGCATGAGCGCTGGATTAGGCTGATATTTGACCTTACCCCTAAAATGACACAACCAAAAGGATGGGCGGCATGGATTATACACATACATCAATGTGGGCCCATATGGGTCGTGGTTATCATGTTACATGGATCGTGGTTTCACGTGTTCACTTCCTTTTATACCAAACCATTAGTACCATAGCTTAAGGCCCCACAATGGGGTGATCTGATCTATCCACCTTGTCGGCCAGCTCGCCGTGGTCCCAAAAAATCCTGACTTGGGCAGTATCCATAACTAACAAGCATCACAGTGAGCTTGGAAAGTTTCTACAGTGGGTTCCATTGTCACCATTATTTTCTATTATGTGGCCCACACGTGCTCTGGCTAAGGCTGATATTTGGGCCCTAGCCCTAAAATGACACAACAAAAAGGATAGGCAGCATGGATTATACGCAAACATCCATGTGAGCCCCACTAGTTTGGTCCTTGCCCACGCGAAAAAATGGGTTCCATACACATCACTTTCTTGGCATTAAATATGACGTAACTTTTTATTCCTTAAAAAATCGTACAACTGCTGAAACGAGGACAAGGGCATTTTGGTCCAAGTAATTTACAGAAGCTTGGCAGAGGACCACTCTTAGGATATTTGAAGGTTGAATCTTACTAGGTAATTTGCCCAAACTTCGAGGTTAGTATGGTCAAATTCCTTATGAATACCAAAGGCAACAAGCAACGGGAGTGGGGGAGAGGGATGGTCCGTCGGGACGGGGAAAGTTCCTGCGTGGGAAACCTAGGTGGGGCCCACCGTGAAGTTTGAGAGAAATCTAATCCGTACATCCGTTTTTTGAGATCATTTTAAGACTTGAGACCAAAATTGAGCAGTATCGAAGACTCAAATGGGCCTCACTAAAAGAAAATGTGGGCAGGGAAATTCCTACCGTTGAAACCTCTCTGGGTCAACAGTTATTTTTAAATGAAATCCATACCGTTCATAACGTCATTATTACTGGGATGAATTGAAAAAACAAATATTACCCTGACTCAAAACTTCTGTGGCCCCACAAATATTTCAACTGTGGAAGTTAAATCCTCACTTTTTCGGCCCACTTGGGTATTAGATCCGGTTCATTTTTGACCCATTGTACTAAAATGAGCTCACAAAACGTATGGACGGGGTGGATTTCTCACAGACTTCACGGTGGGCCCCACCTAGGTTTCCAGCGCAGGAACTTCCTGCGAAAGGCTTTCACACAGGAAATTCGCGTCCGGTCCGTCGTGTGGTTCGTTCCCGAGAACATCTGCACGGCCGTCATATTCAACATAAGCAGTGGTGTTTGTGGATTTAATAGCTATTGCAGCCTCGGCAATGATGGATGGGGAATTTGCCTGTGTCCATATGGATTTTCCTTCTTCGATCAGAGTAACAAATTCAAAGGTTGCAAGCCGTATGATGCTGTACAAGCTTGCAAGCTTGATCCGTCAAGGCGGAGGGATCTGTTTAAACTGAGGGAAATGGGGGATACTGCTTTTCCTGGGAATAACTATGAAGGGATGGAACCCATGAGAGAGAATGAATGTAGATATGCTTACTTGGATGATTGTCACTGTATGGTTGGCTAATTCAGGGACAGGACCTGTTGGAAGAAGAAGCTTCCTCTCTTGAATGGGAGGATGGATAGGAGTACAGGTGGAAAATCTCTCATTAAAGTATTGAAAGATAATTCTTCGCAGCTTCTTCTTCCTCCAGAACGGAAGGAGAAAGATCAAGGGACGACAATCTTCGTCGGATCGATCCTTCTAGGCAGCTCCATGTTTGTCAATTTCACATTATTAGCAATCTCTCTGTTTGTTTCATCCAGATACCATAAGAGATCGCGAAAAGTTCAACGGAATTCGAATATGCTACGATCAAATTTGCGGTCTTTTACTTGCAAAGAGTTGGAAGAAGTGATGGATGGGTTCAAGGAAGAATTGGGTAGAGGCGCTCTTGGCACTGTTTATAAAGGAACTATGTAATTAGATTCCATGGCTACTTTCGTTGTAGTCAAGAAGCTCGAGACAGTTATACAAGAGGGCGACAAGGAATTGAAGATGGAAGTGAGAGTGATCGGCCGGACCCATAATAAGAATCTAGTCCAATTGCTTAGATTCTGCGACGAGGGGGCCCACCGTTTTCTGGTGTATGAGTTCATGAGCAATGGATCCTTGGCAAGCTTGCTCTTTGGGACCTCAAAACCCAACTGGAATCAACGGTTGAAGATTGTGTTCGGGATTGCTAGAGGGCTCAGGTACTTACACGAAGAGTGCAGCTCCCAGATTATACATTTCGATATAAAGCCTCAAAACATACTTCTAGATGATAATCTAATGGCCAAGAGTTCTGATTTTGGATTGGCAAAGATATTGAGGACAGACCAGACCCGAACAAGCACAGGCTTTCGAGGCACCAGAGGTTATGTTGCACCGGAATGACACAAGAACATGCTGATCACATACAAGGTCGATGTGTATATATCTTCGGTGTAATGCTGTTGGAGATTGTTTCTTGCAAGAAGAATGTCGAATAGGTGGTGGGGAATGAGGAGAAGGCGGTCTTGACAGACTGGGCTTATGGATGCTATCGTAGGGGGAGATTGGACATGTTTGTGATGGACGACCGAGATGCAATGGAGGACATGAAAAGGGTGGAGAGGCTGGTGAAGTTAGGTATTTGGTGCATACAAGAAGAGCCATCGCTGAGGCCTTGTATGAAGAAGGTGACACAGATACTTGAAGGTGCAGTTGAAGTTTCAATGCCCTGTCACCCTTCTTCTTTCATTAGTTCACTTGGTTGAGTTGAAACCTTTCACTTCCCTCCAGTGCATGTTGGGGATTTTGGCCGGCGGAATCACACAGATCTAGATCTAGGATAACAATCCAATGACACCAAGCACACAAAAGAGAACACAGATTTAACGTGGAAAACCCTTGCGGGAAAAAACCACCGCACAAAGCGACAGATCTCCACTATGAAAATAGAACTTACAAAGAGAGAGGACTTACACAATTCGAACAACCTTAAATCTCACCCTTGCTACACCCTTTAGAAACCCTAAAAAACCTTTTAGGAACCCTTGGAACTACTTTAGAAAGCCTTAAAATGCATCCCAATCTCGCATACACCATTTTATATAAGTTTAGAAAGAAGCAGACTCGGAATAGGAAACAAAATCCGCAAAATCTGCGTTTCCGCAATCGCATCTGCGGAACTCTTCAATGTCATCGAAGGTCTCTCGATGACAGCTTCGATATCATTGACGGTCCTTCGATGATATCGTAACAGAACTAAAACTGTCCAACAACCAGAGGTAAAAAATCCAACAATTATCGATGTCATCGAAGGTCTCTCGATGACAGCCTCGATATCATCGACGGTCTGTCGATATCATCGACAGACCAACAGACAGATTTAAGACATCTGTCGATATGATCTAAAATCCTGTCGATATCATCGACAAACCACTAGACAGATTTAAGACATCTGTCCATAACAATCTCCACCATGTCTTCAATCTTCATCCGTGTAGCTTCTTGTCCCCTTCTCTTATTTCTACACCATATCATAGCTTCTCTTGTACACTCCGTCTTCCTTTTACGTCATTGCCAAGTCCAGAGAAGTTGCACAGAACTTGAACTTCTCTACAAAAACATACTTGTTGATCATGTCTACCGGATCTAAATCCACATGCCCAATCACCTTTGCTCCTGTCTTCCCAAAAGAAAAGACGTGGTCTTCTTACCATTTCACCGCTACCCAATATTGCTTGCCGGGGTACTTTCTTACAACACTGATAGCCTGTGAAATAACCGGTCTAATCCAGACCATGGCATACACTTCCAATCGCATTCGAATAAGGCTCATGAGATATCCTGCTTTTCCTCATCTATTTTGGGACATGTCCTAAAGAAAACTTGAGGAGAGATGCGTAGGGAACACTCTCCGGCTTTACCTGGCCCATCACATCCTTAATCAATACCTACACACAAGGTATTCTTCCTGTGATTACCAAAGCCTACTCCTCGTTCAGTCTCAATGCCGAGAGCCATCTTTGTAGCCCCCCGATCCTTCATCCTGAATGTCCCACTTAACCGAGTCGTAAGTATATTGATTTCAGACATGTCATAATTGACGATTTACATGTCATCAATTCCTGAATCACCATGAAGGAATCAAACCACTGCTTAGGCGACAGGTTGAACCAAGACCTCCTGCAAAGTCTTTTCTCAGCCTCTTTAATTTCAAACCGCTCTGGTTGCTTCATGTAGATCTGCTCTTTACTTTCCCTTGCAGAAGTGCAGACTCCACATCCATCCTTCCAGTTCAAGATTACATTGGCCAACCAGAGCCAATCACGTATCTAATAGACACCTGTTATACCGTCGGAAGATCCACCTGCATCCAACTGCTTTCCGGCACACTGGAAGCTCCACCAGCTCCTATATGTCGGTCTGGTACAATGAATCCATCACATCGCCCATAGTCACTTTCCACTTCTCAGCACCAGGCTCACCTAGAGCCATTAGAATAGAAGATGAATCCCTTGCGATATTGGAGTCGTCCATGTACCTTGCCGATATCCTGTGATCATGCCGTGTGATTCTTCTCACAGGTGGCTGCTCCACCTGCTCTGTATCCCTGTCCGCACGTCTCAGCCTTCCTGCCCTGCCCACACACGTGCAGAGGTGAAATCCACTACATCCACTGCAGCTCTACCTTTTGAAGTGCTCCTGATCAACATGTACATGTTACCGAGTCATTGCGCTTTCATGATTACCCGTGCCCCCTTAGATACCTTAAGAGCACTATTAATACATGTGTACTTACATCATTTTGCTTCAAGTACACCAAGAGAAATCAAATTCTGCTTCAAATCAGGAACATGCCTGACATCAGTCAAGGTACGCTCCACCCCATCAAACATCTTGATGCGCACTGTACCAACAGCCACAACATTACAGGCAAAGCCATTGCCCATAAACACCTGTCCACCATCACACTCGTTATAGCTGGCGAACCAACTCCGATGAGGAGTCATGTGAAAAGATGCCCCTATGTCTAGCATCTACTCGTCCTTATGATCATCGTATGGCCGCCTGATAGTAGACACGGACAAAACATCACTATCACATCCACTCGATCCATCTGACGTGATAACATTGGCCTCCTTTTACGAAGCCTTAGAATCTTCTCTCTTCGATTTAGAATTTCCATAATCCTTCTTTACATGTCATTCCTTTCCACAATTCTAGCACTTTACCTTTCCTTTGCCCTTACCCTTTGATTTGGATTTATAACCTGAAGAACCCGTACCTTATTCAGAATTCCTACCCATTATAAATAGTGCATTAGAAGATGTCCCCATGTCGCCGTTTAGCTTTCTCATAGCCTTCCCTTGAAGGGCTGAGATAACGGTGTCGACACTCAGGGTTTTATTCGTGCTGCACATAGTGTCCTTGAATGATTCATACAGCGCCGGAAGAAAATTCAGCAACATACATGCTTGTTCTTCATCTTTCATCACTTCCTCCATATCCAGCAATTTGTAAACTAATTTATTAAAGTTGCTAATGTGAGCCTTCAGATCTCCACCCTCTACCATCTTGAAGTTATACCACTGCCGCTTCAAGTGTAGGCGATTTTCAGAGGATTTCTTCGCATAGACATCCTCTAACTTCGCCTATAACTTAGCTGCAGTTTTCTCCCTTATGACGTTGTAGAGAACCTCATCCGTGAGACATAAACGGATCGATTATAAAACCTTCTTATCAAGAGTATTCCAATCACCATCTGCCATAGTAGACTTTCACTCCTCAAGAGCACCATCTTCGCCTTGCTTGATTAAGGAACTCATCATCTTGATCTTCCATAATTCAAAATTATTTTTCCCTGAGTACTTCTCAATCTCATACTTGGCGCTCGCCATTATTACTAATCCTGCATATTCAGATCTGTACCCCAACTGATTGCTCTGATACCACATGTTGGGGATTTTGGCCTGCGGAATCACACAAATCTAGATCTAGGATAACAATCCAATGAAACCAAGCACACACAAGAGAACACAGATTTAATGTGGAAAACCCTTGCGGGAAAAAACCACCGCACAAAGCGACAAATCTCCACTATGAAAATAGAAATTACAAAAGAGAGAGGACTTACCCAATTCGAACAACCTCGAATCTCATCCTTGCTACACCCTTTAGAAACCCTAAAAAACCTTTTAGGAACCCTTGGAACTACTTTAGAAAGCCTTAGAATGCATCCCAATCCCGCATACACCCCTTTATATAAGTTTAGAAAGAAGCAGACTTGGAATAGGAAATAAAATCCGCAGAATCTGCGTTTCCACAATCGCATCTGCGGAACTCTTCGATTTCATCGAAGGTCTCTCGATGACAACTTCGATATCATCGACCGTCCTTCGATGATATCGAAATAGGACCAAAACTGTCCAGCAACTAGGGGTGAAAAATCCAATAATTATCGATGTCATCGAAGGTCTCTCGATGACAGCCTCTATATCATCGACGGTCTGTCGATATCATCGACAGACCAACAGACAGATTTAAGACATCTGTCGATATGATCTAAAACCCTGTCGATATCATCGATAGACCACCAGACAGATTTAAGACATTTGTCCATAACATTGCATACACAGGATGTTCGGTATATGCATGTGTATGGGTGCATGTGTACTCTCTCTCTCTCCTTTTTTTTTTTTTTGCGCGGTGTATGCTAGAACTAGACCGAAGTTCCAAGCTATTGCGCAACTAGGGCTATTTTCATCATTTAGAAATTACAATTAGCTAAGTTTTTCATCTTTGTTGTTGTGTTTGGATAAATGTAAACTAAAAGGAGGACAGGGAGAGGTTTTAATCCTTGTGGAAATGGAAAATTGTGGATTTAAATAGTAATTCGCTATAAGCCCCCTTTTCGAGCCACATCGATTTTTCATAGTTTCCTTCTAAAATCTTAGTCAAGGAAGTGAGTTCCATGCTTTTCCCAAATGGAATCATTTTCAATTTTTAGAAATTAAAAGCTCCCAAAGACTGCCAAAACGTGGCTATAGAATTCTGTAACCAGCTGGAATCCTTCCAAAGGGAAAATGGTGGATTTTGATTTTCTTTTCGTTGTTTGTTTGCATTCCAACTTCATATTGATTCCACGTTTGGTATCCTCGTGCCTTCTCTATCTTGGAAATCAAATTTACGTTTTCTTTTGGGAAATGAATATCTACAAATTGTAAGAAAAAGATTGAAAGTATAATCCAAAGTAGAGGTGGAAAAGCATGTTTTTCCACGTTCAAAAGCACATTACAAAGTAGAAGTGGAAAAAATCAGAATAGGGTAGAGTCATCTCTCCGTAATCCACAAGGCAGGGTGACTTGTCAAATGGAACCATGTATCTAGTCTCAACGACCCTGGACGCCCAGGTTTTGAAAATCATACCTGTCGATCCCGTGATCCTCATTTTAGGAACAGATTTGAGGGTTTTTACCCAAATGGCCCACCGTATATACACTGCTTTCATGTGTTTGGCTTCCCTTCACAAAGCTCTCTCTCTCTCTCTCTCTCTCTCTCTCTCTCTCTCTCTCTCTCTCTCTCTCTCTCTCTCTCTCTCTCTCTCTCTCGGATTCCACTGTCCGAGTGCGGGAGAAGCTTCATGACTTCCATCCCGAGATATCAATTTTGAGTCATGTTGTGGCCACCACTTAGTTGTTGGGCTCATTAGAAGGTAGATCCAATTTGTTCATTTCCTTCATGACCCACCATTTCTTTGGGAAGACACTAAACTCATGTTGATACACCCCATCATGGCGCAGAAAACCGGGCCGTTCATTACCAACGGTTTCCTTGTGGTGTGATCCACCTGATCGGCCGGCGTGGCTTATTCTTTGGACCATAGCCTTCCATGAAACTTCAACGATAATGGATGGAGTGGATTTGATGCACACACAAGATGTTCGGTATATGCA
This sequence comes from Magnolia officinalis, assembly GCA_021015155.1. Lineage (NCBI taxonomy): Eukaryota > Viridiplantae > Streptophyta > Magnoliopsida > Magnoliales > Magnoliaceae > Magnolia > Magnolia officinalis. The sequence continues at coordinate 2,721,617 of JAJHSJ010000001.1, read as the reverse complement.
CATGTACATTTTTATTTTATTTTATTTTTGCATGGTGAAGGTTGCTATTACTAGCACCGAAGTTCCTCCATGCTTTCGTGACTACGAGTGTCCCCTTTGAAACCTTATGGACACGATCAAAATCAGTTAATTTGCACTTAAGTGCATCAAGTGCACATAGAGATATCAGACTCTTACTCAAATTGGGAATGTGTCTCATATTAGTTAGAATACGCTCCATGCCATCGAATATCTTGATGCATATCGATCCAACACTAACCATGTTATAGGCATTGTTATTACCTATAAACACCTGACAACCATCATACTCATTATAACATGTGAACCAACTCTTATGAAGGGTCATGTGATACAAAGCTCTTGTATCCAAAATTCATTCATCATTGAAATACCTAGATTTTGACGCGGTCTACACGTCACTATCAGACGCCTCCTCATTGCATTCCACAATGTTAGCATCTCTGGAAGAACTATTTGATTTCTTATTCCTTAACTTGGGATACCCATATTTTAATGCGGTCAACACGTTACTATCACTCGCCTCCTCATTGCATTGCGCAACATTGGCCTCATTGTAAAAACTATTTGATTTCTTCTTTTTCATGTGTCCTGATATTCCACAATTGAAACACTTCAATTTTTTTGTCTCTGTCCTTGGATTTGGATCTCGATCACGAAGATTCACTATCTCGTTCAAAATTTCTTCCCTTGTAACCAATGCATGTGTAGGACAACTCATGTCTCCACTTTTCTTTCTCATTGCCATTGACTAAAGAGTTGAGGTAAGGTCTCAACACTAGTGGTTGACTTACTGGTACACAGAGTCTTTGAACGATACAATTTTGTAAAAGAATTCAAAAGAATGCATGCTTGATCTTCATCCTTTATCACCTCATCAATATCCAACAACTTGCAGACATGCCTATTGAAGTTATTGATGTGGGCCTCAATGCTAGCCCCCTCAATCATCTTAGATGGAACAACTATAGCTTTATATATAAACAATTCTCAAGATCTATGCAGCTTATAAACAGGTTGGATGGAAAATAAAAATTATGGTAAGTCCTGAGAAGTTTTCAATGGTGGGCATTCGTATCCTTAGTGTTTTATTATGTGGTGTAGTCCATTGGAGATTTAAATCTTCCTTATTTTTATGCTCATGGCTTAAAATAACTTAAAATAATCTGAAAAAAAATCACATGGACAGCATGGATAAATACATACATCATGGTGAGCCCAAAGAGTTACATGGCGACCGATCTTCAGGCAAATCCCCATCCATTGGGGAACATGGATTGTGTCCTAGCCCCACTCATCTCCATATTAGAATGGGCGGGGCTTTGAGGGGCCACCATGATGTACGGGTTTTTATCCACACCCTCCATTAATATTTCCATGTTGTTTTAGTGATTAAATTAACTAGAAATGAAGCAGATCCAAGGCTCAAGTGTACTTACACAGTAAGGATTAAACTGTTACCATTAAAAATTTCTCAGAAGCGTCATAAGTTTTGGATCCAGCTGATAAGTTTTGGATCCAGCTGATATTTGTGTTTTCTTTTATTCAAGTCCATGCGGCCTTATGAGCAGGTCGAATGGAACTTAACCATCATGGTGAGAATGCAACTTAAGCATTACGGTGAGCCGTAAGAAGGTTTCAATTAGGGCTGACAATGACCAGGCCTGGTCAAGTCTTGGCTTGGATTTTGAACTGTTTCAGAGTGGGCCATCAGGCTGGCCTTATTCAAAATTCTGATTTTTCAGCCCCAAGCCTAGCCCATTGACACCCCTAGTTTCAATGGCAAGTATCACTACCCCCACTACTTCCTATAGTGTAGTTTACACAAGCCTTAGATCTACTTCATTTTTGGACTAATACACTAAAATGATATGGCAAGGTTAATGGACAGTGTAAATAAAACACATACATTAGGGTGGCCTCTCAGAGCCCTTGCCCCGTTGTGATCGGGAGAGGAGGGGCGGGGTTGGACGGAATCCGCATTCTCATTGAAACATCCAGTGTACCGAGTAAGATGTAAAGTCACTTGGATAAATAATATGTACATCACGGTGAGCCTAAAGAGAATCACGTGGTGGCCGGGTCTCCATGAAAATCCCCATCCATTAAGGGTGTCTTTGGATCGCAGGCCCAGAATGTATTGCATTGTTTTATTTTAAAATAATATAATAACGCGTGTTTGAATTCGAATTGATATCTCCGTACACGTGCCGCCTGTGTACGTCACCAAACCAGAAAATGAAAGCCACGTGTTTCTGCGCTGTTGTCTCATCACATCGTGTGCAGTGCAACGCCTTCATTATGATGCACCGCCTCCGGAAAAAAAAAAAAAAAACAAGAAAAACTTTTTCTCTGAGAGCTTATGTTGGAGACTGTCATCGCTACCGTTGATGGCAGTCAGAAGCCCGTCGGAAGAAACATTCCCAGTTGTCGGATAATCGAATGCCTGGTGGCCCATCACAGCAACGGCCATGGCCCTATCTTCGTTGTTCCAAAACCTACCCATTCCCATTTCCATCTTCATCCCTCCCTCAACGATAAATAACCCAACCCAAAAACACCCTAAATTGGAATAAATTACCAAACCCTAACCATAGATTTGCTACCCTTTTCGTACGATTTCAAGATCGGATTTTTCATTTATCTTCTTGAAAAGGAGTATGAAAATCATTTTCAGATCTGATACCTCAGACACAGAAAGAAACAAAAAGCCTCGTAAATACAAACCGCGATTCAAATCGACGGTTCGTGGGTTATACACTCAACTTTTGGTGTGATACCAACGATTTTTCTCTTTCTTTGCTTTCTTACCTACCACTGGTTGGTTGAGAGATAGAAAGAGGTCTTAGGGCTACCTGCTACCCTACCAAGGAGTAAAAAGGCATGGGCCCACATAGCACCGAACACCAATCATTGGGTGGTGTCCAGTTTTAGTAGCCGATTCGTCAGTGGTTCATGGCAAAGTATTGTACGTGGTCTGTGTTACAGGCGTATTTATTATATCTACACCGTTCATCTATTTTTAGAGATCATTTTAGACCATTATCCAAAAAATGAATAATATCCAAAGATCATCTGGACCACACTACAAATAGCAGCAAAGATAATGATTTTCACCGTTAAACAATTCGTAGGGCCCACCATAACGTTTATTTTCCATCCAATCTGTTCATAAGGTCACAAAGACCTGAATGAAGAGGAAAAACAAATTTCATATTAATCCAAAACTTTTGTGACTCCAAAAAGGGTTTCAATGGTAGACGTTCAATCTCCCACTACTTTTTGTAGTGTGGCCCACTTGATAGTTAGATCTCTCTTATTTCTCATATCAAGCCTTAAGACGAGCTCGCCAAATGGATGGACGGTTTGGATATAACATATACCTCATGATCAGACCCACAGAACTTGCTGACGTCAATACAACAGCTATATAACTAGTGTGAGGTACACCAGCCATTCCGCTTCCTCTGATCCGCGTCCGTATCCGGGACGAAAACGGATTGGCTACTCCCCTTGCTACCAGCCCCGTGGCTGGTGGTCGGTGCTTTGTGGGCCCCATTATGATGTATGTGTTTCATCCATTCCGTTCATACATTTTTACAAATTATTTTAGAGTTTTATACCAAAAATGAGAAGGATATAAATCTCAAGTGGACCACACACCATAAGAAAACATGGTGATTGGATATCCACCATTAAAATCCTCCTAAGGCCCACTATACTGTTTATTTGACTCCAATCTACTGATTAGGTCATCAAGGACCAGATGAAGGGAAAAACCAAAGATCAGCTTGATCCAAAACTTTTATGGCCCCAAAAGGTTTTTAATGGTCCATGCTTATTCAACACTGTTTCTTGTAATGTGGTCCAGTTGAGATTGGGATATACCTCGTTTTTGGTCTTATACCATAAATTATCTGGAAAAATAGATGGATGACATGGATGAAACATGTACATCATGGTGGGGCCCACACAGCACCATAGCTAGTGGCAGGGGAGTAGCCAATCTGTTTCCATTTGGGACACGAAAGCCGATTGGCTGGTGTACCACACGACTATATAGCTTTTGTATTAACGTCAGCAAGTTTTGTGGGTCCCATCATGAGGGATGTGTTATATCCAAACCATCCATCCATTTGGCGAGCTCATCTTAAGGCTTAAGACTAAAAATAAGATAGATCTAAGGATAAAGTGGACCACACTGCAAAAAGTAGCGGGGGATTTAACGTTTACCATTGAAACCCTTTTGGGGGTCACAGAAGTTTTGAATCAACATGAAATTTGTTTTTCCTCTTCATATAGGTATTTGTGACGTTATCAACAGATTGGATGGAAAATAAATGTTATGGTAGTGTAAACTCTCAAGACCTCGGGAATGTTGTTTTAGTAAGTCACATTAGCTGGAGGAGTCCAAACTCCCGATCTCGGGAAGGTTATTTTAGTACGTCAGGTTATTTTTAGTAACTTATGTGGCCCTATATATGTAAAGATGAATGATCTTATTAGGCCCACTGTGATGTATATATCTTATCCATGCCGTCCATTCATTTTGAAAGATCATTTTAAGGGATGAGCCAAAAATGAAGCATATCAAAGGCTCATGTGGACCACACCATAGAAAGCAGTGAAATTGAAAGCATACCGTTGAAAACTTTTTGGGGCATAAATAATATTTTGGATGTAACTCATTTTTTGGCCCATTACGTTAAATAAAATTCTAAATCTAATGGACAGATTGGATTCGACACATAAATCACGACAAAACCCACGATCCTTATAACATGACAACATCGACCCTTACTACGTTACAACCGCGAACTGCACACGTCACGTAACAACCTCGACCTATGATAACTACGATCCGCATAACATGACAACTACGACCCACATAACATGACAACCACGACCCATATAATATGATAACTAAGACCCAGATGACAACCATTACCCATATATATAACTACGACCCATATAATGACAACCACGACCCACAGAACATGACAACCACGACCTATATATAACATGATAACTATGACCCATGACAAGCATGACCCGGATGACAAGCACAACCCATATAACATAACAACCACGACCCATAAAACATGACAACTACAACCCATGACAACCATGACCCATATAACATAACAACCACGACTCATGAAAACCACGACCCATATAACTTGGGCAATGTCCACTTCTAACAAACATCACAATGGGCCCATGGATTATATACATACATCAATGTGGGCAGCATGGATTATACATATACATCAATGTGGGCAGCATGGATTATACACATACATCAATGTAGGTCCATTTGGGTCGTGGTTTGCTTGGGTCGTAGTTGCCATGTTATATGGGTCGTGGTTGTCATGTTACATGGGTTGTGGTTTGCAACGTGTTCACTTCCTTTTTTACCAAACCATTAGTACAATAACTTAAGGCCCACGATGGGGTGATCCAATCCATCCACCTTGTCGGCCAGCTTGTCGTGGGCCCAAAAAGTCCTGACTTGGGTAGAGTCCACTTCTAACAAACATCAAAGTGAGCCTAGAAAGTTTCGACAATCAACATTATTTTTTATTTTGTGGCCTGCATGAGCGCTGGATTAGGCTGATATTTGACCTTACCCCTAAAATGACACAACCAAAAGGATGGGCGGCATGGATTATACACATACATCAATGTGGGCCCATATGGGTCGTGGTTATCATGTTACATGGATCGTGGTTTCACGTGTTCACTTCTTTTTATACCAAACCATTAGTACCATAGCTTAAGGCCCCACAATGGGGTGATCTGATCTATCCACCTTGTCGGCCAGCTCGCCGTGGTCCCAAAAAATCCTGACTTGGGCAGTATCCATAACTAACAAGCATCACAGTGAGCTTGGAAAGTTTCTACAGTGGGTTCCATTGTCACCATTATTTTCTATTATGTGGCCCACACGTGCTCTGGCTAAGGCTGATATTTGGGCCCTAGCCCTAAAATGACACAACAAAAAGGATAGGCAGCATGGATTATACGCAAACATCCATGTGAGCCCCACTAGTTTGGTCCTTGCCCACGCGAAAAAATGGGTTCCATACACATCACTTTCTTGGCATTAAATATGACGTAACTTTTTATTCCTTAAAAAATCGTACAACTGCTGAAACGAGGACAAAGGCATTTTGGTCCAAGTAATTTACAGAAGCTTGGCAGAGGACCACTCTTAGGATATTTGAAGGTTGAATCTTACTAGGTAATTTGCCCAAACTTCGAGGTTAGTATGGTCAAATTCCTTATGAATACCAAAGGCAACAAGCAACGGGAGTGGGGGAGAGGGATGGTCCGTCGGGACGGGGAAAGTTCCTGCGTGGGAAACCTAGGTGGGGCCCACCGTGAAGTTTGAGAGAAATCTAATCCGTACATACGTTTTTTGAGATCATTTTAAGACTTGAGACCAAAATTGAGCAGTATCGAAGACTTAAATGGGCCTCACTAAAAGAAGATGTGGGCAGGGAAATTCCTACCGTTGAAACCTCTCTAGGTCAACAGTTATTTTTAAATGAAATCTATACCGTTCATAACATCATTATTACTGGGATGAATTGAAAAAACAAATATTACCCTGACTCAAAACTTCTGTGGCCCCACAAATATTTCAACTGTGGAAGTTGAATCCTCACTTTTTCGGCCCACTTGGGTATTAGATCCGGTTCATTTTTGACCCATTGTACTAAAATGAGCTCACAAAACGTATGGACGGGGTGGATTTCTCATAGACTTCACGGTGGGCCTCACCTAGGTTTCCAGCGCATGAACTTCCTGCGAAAGGCTTTCACAGGAAATTCGCGTCCGGTCCGTCGTGTGGTTCGTTCCCGAGAACATCTGCACGGCCGTCATATTCAACATAAGCAGTGGTGTTTGTGGATTTAATAGCTATTGCAGCCTCGGCAATGATGGATGGGGAATTTGCCTGTGTCCATATGGATTTTCCTTCTTCGATCAGAGTAACAAATTCAAAGGTTGCAAGCCGTATGATGCTGTACAAGCTTGCAAGCTTGATCCGTCAAGGCGGAGGGATCTGTTTAAACTGAGGGAAATGGGGGATACTGCTTTTCCTGGGAATAACTATGAAGGGATGGAACCCATGAGAGAGAATGAATGTAGATATGCTTACTTGGATGATTGTCACTGTATGGTTGGCTAATTCAGGGACAGGACCTGTTGGAAGAAGAAGCTTCCTCTCTTGAATGGGAGGATGGATAGGAGTACAGGTGGAAAATCTCTCATTAAAGTATTGAAAGATAATTCTTCGCAGCTTCTTCTTCCTCCAGAACGGAAGGAGAAAGATCAAGGGACGACAATCTTCGTCGGATCGATCCTTCTAGGCAGCTCCATGTTTGTCAATTTCACATTATTAGCAATCTCTCTGTTTGTTTCATCCAGATACCATAAGAGATCGCGAAAAGTTCAACGGAATTCGAATATGCTACGATCAAATTTGCGGTCTTTTACTTGCAAAGAGTTGGAAGAAGTGATGGATGGGTTCAAGGAAGAATTGGGTAGAGGCGCTCTTGGCACTGTTTATAAAGGAACTATGTAATTAGATTCCATGGCTACTTTCGTTGTAGTCAAGAAGCTCGAGACAGTTATACAAGAGGGCGACAAGGAATTGAAGATGGAAGTGAGAGTGATCGGCCGGACCCATAATAAGAATCTAGTCCAATTGCTTAGATTCTGCGACGAGGGGGCCCACCGTTTTCTGGTGTATGAGTTCATGAGCAATGGATCCTTGGCAAGCTTGCTCTTTGGGACCTCAAAACCCAACTGGAATCAACGGTTGAAGATTGTGTTCGGGATTGCTAGAGGGCTCAGGTACTTACACGAAGAGTGCAGCTCCCAGATTATACATTTCGATATAAAGCCTCAAAACATACTTCTAGATGATAATCTAATGGCCAAGAGTTCTGATTTTGGATTGGCAAAGATATTGAGGACAGACCAGACCCGAACAAGCACAGGCTTTCGAGGCACCAGAGGTTATGTTGCACCGGAATGACACAAGAACATGCTGATCACATACAAGGTCGATGTGTATATATCTTCGGTGTAATGCTGTTGGAGATTGTTTCTTGCAAGAAGAATGTCGAATAGGTGGTGGGGAATGAGGAGAAGGCGGTCTTGACAGACTGGGCTTATGGATGCTATCGTAGGGGGAGATTGGACATGTTTGTGATGGACGACCGAGATGCAATGGAGGACATGAAAAGGGTGGAGAGGCTGGTGAAGTTAGGTATTTGGTGCATACAAGAAGAGCCATCGCTGAGGCCTTGTATGAAGAAGGTGACACAGATACTTGAAGGTGCAGTTGAAGTTTCAATGCCCTGTCACCCTTCTTCTTTCATTAGTTCACTTGGTTGAGTTGAAACCTTTCACTTCCCTCCAGTGCATGTTGGGGATTTTGGCCGGCGGAATCACACAGATCTAGATCTAGGATAACAATCCAATGACACCAAGCACACAAAAAGAACACAGATTTAACGTGGAAAACCCTTGCGGGAAAAAACCACCGCACAAAGCGACAGATCTCCACTATGAAAATAGAACTTACAAAGAGAGAGGACTTACACAATTCGAACAACCTTAAATCTCACCCTTGCTACACCCTTTAGAAACCCTAAAAAACCTTTTAGGAACCCTTGGAACTACTTTAGAAAGCCTTAAAATGCATCCCAATCTCGCATACACCATTTTATATAAGTTTAGAAAGAAGCAGACTCGGAATAGGAAACAAAATCCGCAAAATCTGCGTTTCCGCAATCGCATCTGCGGAACTCTTCAATGTCATCGAAGGTCTCTCGATGACAGCTTCGATATCATTGACGGTCCTTCGATGATATCGTAACAGAACTAAAACTGTCCAACAACCAGAGGTAAAAAATCCAACAATTATCGATGTCATCGAAGGTCTCTCGATGACAGCCTCGATATCATCGACGGTCTGTCGATATCATCGACAGACCAACAGACAGATTTAAGACATCTGTCGATATGATCTAAAATCCTGTCGATATCATCGACAAACCACTAGACAGATTTAAGACATCTGTCCATAACAATCTCCACCATGTCTTCAATCTTCATCCGTGTAGCTTCTTGTCCCCTTCTCTTATTTCTACACCATATCATAGCTTCTCTTGTACACTCCGTCTTCCTTTTACGTCATTGCCAAGTCCAGAGAAGTTGCACAGAACTTGAACTTCTCTACAAAACATACTTGTTGATCATGTCTACCGGATCTAAATCCACATGCCCAATCACCTTTGCTCCTGTCTTCCCAAAAGAAAAGACGTGGTCTTCTTACCATTTCACCGCTACCCAATATTGCTTGCCGGGGTACTTTCTTACAACACTGATAGCCTGTGAAATAACCGGTCTAATCCAGACCATGGCATACACTTCCAATCGCATTCGAATAAGGCTCATGAGATATCCTGCTTTTCCTCATCTATTTTGGGACATGTCCTAAAGAAAACTTGAGGAGAGATGCGTAGGGAACACTCTCCGGCTTTACCTGGCCCATCACATCCTTAATCAATACCTACACACAAGGTATTCTTCCTGTGATTACCAAAGCCTACTCCTCGTTCAGTCTCAATGCCGAGAGCCATCTTTGTAGCCCCCCGATCCTTCATCCTGAATGTCCCACTTAACCGAGTCGTAAGTATATTGATTTCAGACATGTCATAATTGACGATTTACATGTCATCAATTCCTGAATCACCATGAAGGAATCAAACCACTGCTTAGGCGACAGGTTGAACCAAGACCTCCTGCAAAGTCTTTTCTCAGCCTCTTTAATTTCAACACCGCTCTGGTTGCTTCATGTAGATCTGCTCTTCACTTTCCCTTGCAGAAGTGCAGACTCCACATCCATCCTTCCAGTTCAAGATTACATTGGCCAACCAGAGCCAATCACGTATCTAATAGACACCTGTTATACCGTCGGAAGATCCACCTGCATCCAACTGCTTTCCGGCACACTGGAAGCTCCACCAGCTCCTATATGTCGGTCTGGTACAATGAATCCATCACATCGCCCATAGTCACTTTCCACTTCTCAGCACCAGGCTCACCTAGAGCCATTAGAATAGAAGATGAATCCCTTGCGATATTGGAGTCGTCCATGTACCTTGCCGATATCCTGTGATCATGCCGTGTGATTCTTCTCATAGGTGGCTGCTCCACCTGCTCTGTATCCCTGTCCGCACGTCTCAGCCTTCCTGCCCTGCCCACACACGTGCAGAGGTGAAATCCACTACATCCACTGCAGCTCTACCTTTTGAAGTGCTCCTGATCAACATGTACATGTTACCGAGTCATTGCGCTTTCATGATTACCCGTGCCCCCTTAGATACCTTAAGAGCACTATTAATACATGTGTACTTACATCATTTTGCTTCAAGTACACCAAGAGAAATCAAATTCTGCTTCAAATCAGGAACATGCCTGACATCAGTCAAGGTACGCTCCACCCCATCAAACATCTTGATGCGCACTGTACCAACAGCCACAACATTACAGGCAAAGCCATTGCCCATAAACACCTGTCCACCATCACACTCGTTATAGCTGGCGAACCAACTCCGATGAGGAGTCATGTGAAAAGATGCCCCTATGTCTAGCATCTACTCGTCCTTATGATCATCGTATGGCCGCCTGATAGTAGACACGGACAAAACATCACTATCACATCCACTCGATCCATCTGACGTGATAACATTGGCCTCCTTTTACGAAGCCTTAGAATCTTCTCTCTTCGATTTAGAATTTCCATAATCCTTCTTTACATGTCATTCCTTTCCACAATTCTAGCACTTTACCTTTCCTTTGCCCTTACCCTTTGATTTGGATTTATAACCTGAAGAACCCGTACCTTATTCAGAATTCCTACCCATTATAAATAGTGCATTAGAAGATGTCCCCATGTCGTCGTTTAGCTTTCTCATAGCCTTCCCTTGAAGGGCTGAGATAACGGTGTCGACACTCAGGGTTTTATTCGTGCTGCACATAGTGTCCTTGAATGATTCATACAGCGCCGGAAGAAAATTCAGCAACATACATGCTTGTTCTTCATCTTTCATCACTTCCTCCATATCCAGCAATTTGTAAACTAATTTATTAAAGTTGCTAATGTGAGCCTTCAGATCTCCACCCTCTACCATCTTGAAGTTATACCACTGCCGCTTCAAGTGTAGGCGATTTTCAGAGGATTTCTTCGCATAGACATCCTCTAACTTCGCCTATAACTTAGCTGCAGTTTTCTCCCTTATGACGTTGTAGAGAACCTCATCCGTGAGACATAAACGGATCGATTATAAAACCTTCTTATCAAGAGTATTCCAATCACCATCTGCCATAGTAGACTTTCACTCCTCAAGAGCACCATCTTCGCCTTGCTTGATTAAGGAACTCATCATCTTGATCTTCCATAATTCAAAATTATTTTTCCCTGAGTACTTCTCAATCTCATACTTGGCGCTCGCCATTATTACTAATCCTGCATATTCAGATCTGTACCCCAACTGATTGCTCTGATACCACATGTTGGGGATTTTGGCCTGCGGAATCACACAAATCTAGATCTAGGATAACAATCCAATGAAACCAAGCACACACAAGAGAACACAGATTTAATGTGGAAAACCCTTGCGGGAAAAAACCACCGCACAAAGCGACAAATCTCCACTATGAAAATAGAAATTACAAAAGAGAGAGGACTTACCCAATTCGAACAACCTCGAATCTCATCCTTGCTACACCCTTTAGAAACCCTAAAAAACCTTTTAGGAACCCTTGGAACTACTTTAGAAAGCCTTAGAATGCATCCCAATCCCGCATACACCCCTTTATATAAGTTTAGAAAGAAGCAGACTTGGAATAGGAAATAAAATCCGCAGAATCTGCGTTTCCACAATCGCATCTGCGGAACTCTTCGATTTCATCGAAGGTCTCTCGATGACAACTTCGATATCATCGACCGTCCTTCGATGATATCGAAATAGGACCAAAACTGTCCAGCAACTAGGGGTGAAAAATCCAATAATTATCGATGTCATCGAAGGTCTCTCGATGACAGCCTCTATATCATCGACGGTCTGTCGATATCATCGACAGACCAACAGACAGATTTAAGACATCTGTCGATATGATCTAAAACCCTGTCGATATCATCGATAGACCACCAGACAGATTTAAGACATTTGTCCATAACATTGCATACACAGGATGTTCGGTATATGCATGTGTATGGGTGCATGTGTACTCTCTCTCTCTCCTTTTTTTTTTTTGCGCGGTGTATGCTAGAACTAGACCGAAGTTCCAAGCTATTGCGCAACTAGGGCTATTTTCATCATTTAGAAATTACAATTAGCTAAGTTTTCATCTTTGTTGTTGTGTTTGGATAAATGTAAACTAAAAGGAGGACAGGGAGAGGTTTTAATCCTTGTGGAAATGGAAAATTGTGGATTTAAATAGTAATTCGCTATAAGCCCCCTTTTCGAGCCACATCGATTTTTCATAGTTTCCTTCTAAAATCTTAGTCAAGGAAGTGAGTTCCATGCTTTTCCCAAATGGAATCATTTTCAATTTTTAGAAATTAAAAGCTCCCAAAGACTGCCAAAACGTGGCTATAGAATTCTGTAACCAGCTGGAATCCTTCCAAAGGGAAAATGGTGGATTTTGATTTTCTTTTCGTTGTTTGTTTGCATTCCAACTTCATATTGATTCCACGTTTGGTATCCTCGTGCCTTCTCTATCTTGGAAATCAAATTTACGTTTTCTTTTGGGAAATGAATATCTACAAATTGTAAGAAAAAGATTGAAAGTATAATCCAAAGTAGAGGTGGAAAAGCATGTTTTTCCACGTTCAAAAGCACATTACAAAGTAGAAGTGGAAAAAATCAGAATAGGGTAGAGTCATCTCTCCGTAATCCACAAGGCAGGGTGACTTGTCAAATGGAACCATGTATCTAGTCTCAACGACCCTGGACGCCCAGGTTTTGAAAATCATACCTGTCGATCCCGTGATCCTCATTTTAGGAACAGATTTGAGGGTTTTTACCCAAATGGCCCACCGTATATACACTGCTTTCATGTGTTTGGCTTCCCTTCACAAAGCTCTCTCTCTCTCTCTCTCTCTCTCTCTCTCTCTCTCTCTCTCTCTCTCTCTCTCTCTCTCTCTCTCTCGGATTCCACTGTCCGAGTGCGGGAGAAGCTTCATGACTTCCATCCCGAGATATCAATTTGAGTCATGTTGTGGCCACCACTTAGTTGTTGGGCTCATTAGAAGGTAGATCCAATTTGTTCATTTCCTTCATGACCCACCATTTCTTTGGGAAGACACTAAACTCATGTTGATACACCCCATCATGGCGCAGAAAACCGGGCCGTTCATTACCAACGGTTTCCTTGTGGTGTGATCCACCTGATCGGCCGGCGTGGCTTATTCTTTGGACCATAGCCTTCCATGAAACTTCAACGATAATGGATGGAGTGGATTTGATGCACACACAAGATGTTCGGTATATGCACATGTACATTTTTATTTTATTTTATTTTTGCATGGTGAAGGTTGCTATTACTAGCACCGAAGTTCCTCCATGCTTTCGTGACTACGAGTGTCCCCTTTGAAACCTTATGGACACGATCAAAATCAGTTAATTTGCACTTAAGTGCATCAAGTGCACATAGAGATATCAGACTCTTACTCAAATTGGGAATGTGTCTCATATTAGTTAGAATACGCTCCATGCCATCGAATATCTTGATGCATATCGATCCAACACTAACCATGTTATAGGCATTGTTATTACCTATAAACACCTGACAACCATCATACTCATTATAACATGTGAACCAACTCTTATGAAGGGTCATGTGATACAAAGCTCTTGTATCCAAAATTCATTCATCATTGAAATACCTAGATTTTGACGCGGTCTACACGTCACTATCAGACGCCTCCTCATTGCATTCCACAATGTTAGCATCTCTGGAAGAACTATTTGATTTCTTATTCCTTAACTTGGGATACCCATATTTTAATGCGGTCAACACGTTACTATCACTCGCCTCCTCATTGCATTGCGCAACATTGGCCTCATTGTAAAAACTATTTGATTTCTTCTTTTTCATGTGTCCTGATATTCCACAATTGAAACACTTCAATTTTTTTGTCTCTGTCCTTGGATTTGGATCTCGATCACGAAGATTCACTATCTCGTTCAAAATTTCTTCCCTTGTAACCAATGCATGTGTAGGACAACTCATGTCTCCACTTTTCTTTCTCATTGCCATTGACTAAAGAGTTGAGGTAAGGTCTCAACACTAGTGGTTGACTTACTGGTACACAGAGTCTTTGAACGATACAATTTTGTAAAAGAATTCAAAAGAATGCATGCTTGATCTTCATCCTTTATCACCTCATCAATATCCAACAACTTGCAGACATGCCTATTGAAGTTATTGATGTGGGCCTCAATGCTAGCCCCCTCAATCATCTTAGATGGAACAACTATAGCTTTATATATAAACAATTCTCAAGATCTATGCAGCTTATAAACAGGTTGGATGGAAAATAAAAATTATGGTAAGTCCTGAGAAGTTTTCAATGGTGGGCATTCGTATCCTTAGTGTTTTATTATGTGGTGTAGTCCATTGGAGATTTAAATCTTCCTTATTTTTATGCTCATGGCTTAAAATAACTTAAAATAATCTGAAAAAAAATCACATGGACAGCATGGATAAATACATACATCATGGTGAGCCCAAAGAGTTACATGGCGACCGATCTTCAGGCAAATCCCCATCCATTGGGGAACATGGATTGTGTCCTAGCCCCACTCATCTCCATATTAGAATGGGCGGGGCTTTGAGGGGCCACCATGATGTACGGGTTTTTATCCACACCCTCCATTAATATTTCCATGTTGTTTTAGTGATTAAATTAACCTAGAAATGAAGCAGATCCAAGGCTCAAGTGTACTTACACAGTAAGGATTAAACTGTTACCATTAAAAATTTCTCAGAAGCGTCATAAGTTTTGGATCCAGCTGATAAGTTTTGGATCCAGCTGATATTTGTGTTTTCTTTTATTCAAGTCCATGCGGCCTTATGAGCAGGTCGAATGGAACTTAACCATCATGGTGAGAATGCAACTTAAGCATTACGGTGAGCCGTAAGAAGGTTTCAATTAGGGCTGACAATGACCAGGCCTGGTCAAGTCTTGGCTTGGATTTTGAACTGTTTCAGAGTGGGCCATCAGGCTGGCCTTATTCAAAATTCTGATTTTTCAGCCCCAAGCCTAGCCCATTGACACCCCTAGTTTCAATGGCAAGTATCACTACCCCTACTACTTCCTATAGTGTAGTTTACACAAGCCTTAGATCTACTTCATTTTTGGACTAATACACTAAAATGATATGGCAAGGTTAATGGACAGTGTGAATAAAACACATACATTAGGGTGGCCTCTCAGAGCCCTTGCCCCGTTGTGATCGGGAGAGGAGGGGCGGGGTTGGACGGAATCCGCATTCTCATTGAAACATCCAGTGTACCGAGTAAGATGTAAAGTCACTTGGATAAATAATATGTACATCACGGTGAGCCTAAAGAGAATCACGTGGTGGCCGGGTCTCCATGAAAATCCCCATCCATTAAGGGTGTGTTTGGATCGCAGGCCCAGAATGTATTGCATTGTTTTATTTTAAAATAATATAATAACGCGTGTTTGAATTCGAATTGATATCTCCGTACACGTGCCGCCTGTGTACGTCACCAAACCAGAAAATGAAGGCCACGTGTTTCTGCGCTGTTGTCTCATCACATCGTGCAGTGCAACGCCTTCATTATGATGCACCGCCTCCGGAAAAAAAAAAAAAAAAACAAGAAAAACTTTTTCTCTGAGAGCTTATGTTGGAGACTGTCATCGCTACCGTTGATGGCAGTCAGAAGCCCGTCGGAAGAAACATTCCCAGTTGTCGGATAATCGAATGCCTGGTGGCCCATCACAGCAACGGCCATGGCCCTATCTTCGTTGTTCCAAAACCTACCCATTCCCATTTCCATCTTCATCCCTCCCTCAACGATAAATAACCCAACCCAAAAACACCCTAAATTGGAATAAATTACCAAACCCTAACCATAGATTTGCTACCCTTTTCGTACGATTTCAAGATCGGATTTTTCATTTATCTTCTTGAAAAGGAGTATGAAAATCATTTTCAGATCTGATACCTCAGACACAGAAAGTAAAACAAAAAGAACTCACAACATACAAACGAGATTCAAATCGACGGTTCGTGGGTTATACACTCAACTTTTGGTGTGATACCAACGATTTTTCTCTTTCTTTGCTTTCTTACCTACCACTGGTTGGTTGAGAGATAGAAAGAGGTCTTAGGGCTACCTGCTACCCTACCAAGGAGTAAAAAGGCATGGGCCCACATAGCACCGAACACCAATCATTGGGTGGTGTCCAGTTTTAGTAGCCGATTCGTCAGTGGTTCATGGCAAAGTATTGTACGTGGTCTGTGTTACAGGCACTTTCTCACTATGGAGTCCGATCCTTCAACAAACAAACAGGAATTAGGTATATCAGCTGATTACATTTTCAAACCCATTCCGTACCAAACATTCGGCTTATCAATGATAAGACTCATCGATACAGTCTACAATGCTTGGAGTACACGTGTTATACAGTAATACAATGCAGTACAGCCCTGTACATGAATCCAAACAGGCCCTAGGGGAACGTAAATTGAAAGTGAATTGGCTGGTGTACCACACACCATTTATATAGCTGATGTAGATACGTGTTGTTCGAAGACGAGCGCCGATGCTCCTCAAGCTTTGAGTTGTACGAATGGTTCAATGGAGATCAAAGTTCCATGACCCCAAAATATGTATTTATTATATCCATATGGTTCATCCATTTTTTGAGATCATTTTACAGTATTAACAAAAAATGAATCATATCCGAAGCTCAAATGGACCATACCGAAAATAGAAGCGGGATACTGATTTTCACCATTAAAATTTTCGTAGGCCCACCATAACTTTTATTTTCCATCCAATATGTTCATAAGGTCACAAATACTTGGATGAAGAGGAAAAACAAATTTCATATTGATCCGAAACTTTTGTGACCCCCAAAAGGGTTTCAATGGTAGACGTTCAATCTCACACTGCCTTTTGCAGTGTGGTCCACTTAATCTTTATATCTGCCTTATTTTTCAGCTCAAGCCTTAAGACGAGCTCGTAAAATGGATGGACGGTTTGGATATAACACATACTTCATGATGTGACCTACTGAAATTGCTGATGTTAATACATCAGCCAATCCGCTTCCTGCAGATTGAGTCCTACACCCACCTGTCTATATATAAATCGGCAGGGCTCTGAGTGGCCGGGCGCGGATAAGCTACCGACAGTTTTTTTTTTTTTTTTTTTTTTTTTTACACACGCACACACACCCCACACACCCACGCTGGTGGAATTTACTTATGGGTACTCGAACCCTTGCCCGGGAGGTGAAACTATGAGATTCTACCAGCCGATCGAGCAAGATAAGCTACCGACAGGTTGAGTAGCGAAACTCGCCATTGAAGTGACGTCATCAAGTTCTATGGCCCACCATTATGTACGTTCGGTATCCACGCTTTCCAATTCGTTTGAAGAGATCATTTTAGGGCAATACCCAAAGAATAATTAAATCCAAAGCTCCAATTGACCCCGGCACAGAAAACAGCGGGGCAGTGACGCCCCGTTAAAAACTTCTAATTGCTGCAAAAGTTATAGATGAAGCCGATATTTGCATTTACCCTTCTTTCGTGTCTTTTTTAACTTTTGAACAGGTTGGATTTCAAATAAACACTAGGGTGGGCCTTAGGATAATTTCAACGGTGGGAATCACTCTCCCGACTTTTTTCTGTGGTGGGATTCACTTCAGATTTTTATCTCTCTCCTTTGGTTCCTACCCGAAAATGATATTTCAAAATGGATGAATGGTGTGGATACAGCAGATACAACATAGTGAGGCCCACAAAAACTTGGTGACGTCACTTCAACAGGGGACTCGCTACTCAACTGTCAGTGTCTAATCCTGAGGGGCCACATTATGGTGGCCCAGATTGGATACTGACAACGTCAGTAGCCAAATGGCCACTTAAGTGACGTCACTAAGTTTTGTGGGCCTCTTCATGAGGCATGTGTTGAATCCGTACTGTCCAACCACTGTAGAAAATAGTGGAGACCATGACATCCACCGTTCAAAACTTTTGAGGGGCCACGGTAGTTTCCGATGAAGCTGATATTTTTGTTTTCACTAAATCTATATCTATGTTGACTTATGAATGGGATGGATCTCAAAAACACATCACTGTGAGCTCTATAAATGTTTCAACGGTGGGTGCTACAGCTTCCACAGTTTTCTATGATGGGTCCACTTGAAATTTAGATCTATCTCATTCTCTTTGTAATGCCTAATACTAGCTCTACAAATTATTGGACGGTATGGATACAACACATGCATCATGGTGGAGTCCACGGAGCTTGCTAATGTCACTTCGGTAGTAATTAGGCTACTGATGTTGTCAGTATCCAATCCGTGCCTCCATAATGTATGGGTTTGTTTTATCCATAGCCTCTATTGACATTTCGCATATTATTTTATAGTGAATAAATTCAAAATTGAGGCAGATCAAAGATTCAAGTGTACTTATAGTGAGGATTAAACTCTTACCATTAAAAATTTACAGGGAGCTTCAGAAGTTTTGGAACCCGCTGGTATTTCTGTTTTCCCTTCGTACATGTCTACGTAACCTTACGAGTGGGTAGGATTTTCAATTATGGCTGTCAACGGGCTGGGCCTAGGGTAGGACTCAGCTTGAATTTTGTACTATTTCGGGCCCGAGCCCAGCCTGCCATTACCACTGCTACTTCCTGTGGTGTGGTTCACCCGAGGCTTAGATTTCCTTTATTTATGGATTGATATACTAAAACGAGGATACGGAAAAGTCGATGGACGGTGTTGATAAAACATGGCCCTCAGAGCCCCTGCCGGCGGGTAGGACGCAACTGCGTTCCCATCGGGAACGTCTACTGTACGGATAAGATGTAAAGTCGATAAGTCAAACTCAAGGGCCAGTTTGGGCGGTGGGATTAGAAGGGATTAGGTGGGATGGGATTAAAAAAAAAAACATAATTATTATCCATGGCAAGGATGGTCTTTGTTGTCATGGGATAAAATTAATGCTATGCTTTGTTGATAATAATGTGGTACATTGAATGGATATACCTACCATCCTTTGAAATTATTGAATAACATACATGTGTTATATCTAGACCGTTCATTTGTTTTGTAACCTAATTTTATGGCATGGGCCTAAAAATGATGTACATCCAAAACTTATGTAGCCCCAAAAAAAATTTTAACGGTAAGTATTCAATCCCTGTTGCTTTCTATGGTGGGGTCCATTTGAGCATTAGATTTACCTGATTTTTTGGCCCATGCTCTAAAATAATCTGGATAAATGGGTGGACGGTGTGGATATAGTCTACACATCATGTTGGCATCAGCTTCCAAAACTTCCGTGGTCCCAGGAGGTTTTCAATGGTAAGAATTTAATACCCATTGTGTCTGTTGGAAGTCCAAACTAAACCGAGTCTGATTCTCAAGGTCAATAAATGAGGAGGAAGCTTCCAGCAGCCCGTTGCTTTTGATATTTGCTGTAGTAGTGAATATTATATCCGTGTAGTGTATTTTAAATGGCCATTTGTGTCTTTTCATATTGCTAAAAAAAAGTCAATATAAGAGAGCTGCTGGAGTCCGTTTGTAACCAAGTCAGCAAGCTTGTAAGCAAGAATTACAAAGTTTCTTAGGTTTTGTAAAGCCAAGTAGAGTTCTGGCTAATACAGCCAACAGTGTCGTCTCCTGTGTCTTTAGATTTGCTTCTTTTTTGATATTATATCCTGAAATGATACAGAACAATGGATGGACGGTGTGGATAAAACCCATACATCACGGTGGCCACTCAAAGCTCTTGCCCGTTCCCAGCCGGAGACGGACGGGGGTAGGACGAAATCCGCGTTCTTGCGGAGGTTGAAAAAGTCCAGTTTGAGTTATACAGGTTTGTCAAAATGGAGACTACACGACCACCTTGCGTATGAACCTTCGTTTCTGCCGGAGTGTCAAAGAATCCTACGTGACTTTTTGATATACTTATAGGAGAACATCTTCTACTTCTCTCATGGTGTAGGTTGTGTCTTCTCTTCCTCTGATTCAAGTAATCTCTCTCAACTTGAAAATGTCTTCTCCTCTTTCTCATCTTCTCTGTCTCTTGCTTCTGTTTCTACCTCTTTCTGCCCTCTCTCAAACTCACCATAACATAAGCTTACAGTCTTCTCTTTCCACCCAAGATGAAAACCCGTCATGGCTTTCTCCTTCCGGCGAATTCGCCTTCGGATTCCATCCCCTTCCAGAAAGTAATCTCTTCTTGCTAGCAATCTGGTTCGACAAAATACCTGAAAAAACGATAGTTTGGTGGGCAAACAAAGACAATCCGGTGTTGCAGAAAGGATCGAAAGTTGAGCTAACCAGCAGTGGGCTCATTCTCAGCGATCATCAAGGCCAAGAGGTGTGGCGATCCGAGTCCAGCAATGGTGAGGCAATCGCATCAGCTGTCATGCGTGACAATGGGAGCTTCGTGCTCATGAGCCCGGATTCTAATATTACATGGGAGAGCTTCAGCGATCCGACCGACACCATCTTGCCGACACAGGTATTGAGACTAGGCAGCGAACTTCGGTCCGTTCTAACAGAGACCGACTACTCAAAGGGACGGTTCTCACTCCGTCTACAGACCGATGGGAATCTGGTTCTTTATCCCATTGTTCTCCCCTCGAAAGATTCCATTTACAGTGCTTATTGGGCTAGCAATACGGTAGGGAATGGTACTCAGCTGGTCTTCAATTCATCCGGTCGCATTCACCTCACGCTAAGAAATGGAGGTCCGCTTGATCTTGCCCGGGCGAATGGAGCTTCGATTACGGAATTCTATCAGAGAGCGACGTTGGATTTTGATGGAGTTTTCAGGGAATACGTCCGACCAAAGTCCCAAAGTAACAATGGGAGCTGGCCCATGTCATGGACTGCTGTGTATTCTCTGCCGGAGAACATGTGCACAATGGATTTCGGTAACGTGGGTCCTGGTGCTTGTGGGTTCAACAGCTATTGCAAGATGGATGGGAATCAAAGGCCGAGCTGTAATTGTCCACCTGGGTATTCCTTCCAGGATCCAAACTACAAATACAAAGGGTGCAAACTGGACTTTTCACCGCAGAATTGCAATCAGGACGGGTCGGAAGAAGATACTCAGTTCGTGATGAAGCAGTTGCTTAATACAGATTGGAAGGGATCGGAGTATGAAATATATAGAGATGTGGAAGAAGACGAGTGTAGGAAATATTGCTTGAAGGATTGTTTATGCATGGCAGCTGCTTTCTCTGACGGAGTTTGTTATAAGAAGAGGTTTCCGCTCTCCAATGGGAGGATGGATCCGAGTGCTGAACATAAGATTCTCATCAAAGTGTCAATAAATAGTTCTTCTCTTCCACCTCCAGGTGTAGTTGGAAGGAAGAAAGATCGATCGACTTTGATCCTTGCCGGATCAGTGCTTTTGGGTGGCTCAGTATTTCTCAATCTTATGTTTTTGTTAGCAGTTTTATTGCTCAGTTTCATCTTACATCGCAGAAAAATACCGGAAGTTAAGAAAAATTCGATCATGTTGGGAAAGAATCTGCGTTGCTTTACTTACAAAGAGCTCGAAGAAGCGACCAGCGGGTTCAAGGAAGAATTGGGTAGTGGTGCTTTTGGCACTGTTTATAGAGGGTGCTTAGCGCTTGGCAATTCTACAGATTCCGCAACTTCCGTAGCAATCAAGAAACTAGAGAAGGTGGTCGAAGATGGCGAGAAGGAATTTACAACGGAAGTGATTGCAATCGCTCAGACCCATCACAAGAATCTAGTCCAACTGATTGGATTCTGCGATGAGGGGGCACAGCGACTTCTGGTCTACGAGTTCATGAGCAATGGTTCTTTATCAAGCTTCCTCTTCGGGAGCTTGAAACCCAAATGGTACCAACGGTTGCAGATTGCATTCGGAATTGCAAGAGGGCTCACTTACTTACATGAAGAGTGCAGCACCCAAGTCATACACTGTGACATAAAGCCTCAGAACATACTTCTAGACGACTGTTTGACGGCAAGGATATCCGACTTTGGATTGGCGAAGCTTTTGAAGACGGATCAGACCCGAACAAGCACGGGCATCAGAGGGACTAGAGGGTATGTTGCGCCTGAATGGTTCAAGAACATGCCGATCACAGCAAAGGTTGATGTCTACAGCTTTGGCATCATGTTGTTGGAGATCATTTGTTGTAGGAAGAATGTGGAATTGAAGGCAGGGAATGAAGAGGTGGAGATATTGTCTGATTGGGCTTACGATTGTTACAGAGAAGGGAAGCTGGATCTCTTAGTGGAGAATGACGAAGATGCCGTGATGGACGGACTACGGAAGCTGGAGAGATTGGTGAAGGTGGCGATTTGGTGTGTTCAAGAAGAGCCAGGTCTAAGGCCTTCCATGAAAAAGGTGACACAGATGCTAGAAGGAGCGGTCGACGTTTCTGCACCACCTGATCCGTCTTCCTTTCTCAGTTCATTAGGTTGAATCCAATTTACAGCTACTCACCATCACTATTCCATGTTTGTAATTTTCGCTACAGTAAACATTCAAAACTTTGATCTTATATATGTATCACTTGAAAACTCTGATACTCGGACAGATGGCAGTCCATTAAGGGCCTGTTTGACCAGGCAGATCCCACGGTATTAGGAGGGCTGGGATAGGCATGACGAGCCAAACAGATCCGGTGAACTTGTACCGGGATATGAACAATCCCATGGATCTTAAGACAATCCACTGACATCACCATCATTACCTTAAAATTGATCCTATCCATTGTTGGATGGATTGGAAGGTAAAATCCTGGGATATGCACGGCGTGCCAAACAGACCCAGTGAACTTGTCCCGGATATAAGCAATCCCATGGATCTTAATACAATCTACTGACGCCATCATCATTACCTTAAAATTGATCCCATCCCTCCTAATACCATGGGATCTGCCCGGCCAAACGAGCCCTAAAATTTGCCATCTATCCTGTTCATGAGGCCACCAGGATAAAGGTAAAAAGACAAATATCAGCTTGATGAGATCCCTTTTGTGGCTTTAATAAGTTTCCAACGGTAGAGTCAATTCCTACTGTTTCTCATGGTGTGCTCCACTTATTGAGCTTTCGATCTGCTTGTATCTATGATCATATCCTTAGAATGATATGAAAAAAATGAATAAATGGTGTGGATTTAAGAAAAAACATCATTGCTAGGGTTACGTTACTTTCATTGTTGTAGTCCACTTATGTTGGAGGTGCCTCGTTTTTAGGCTCGTGCTCTATACTAATTGAGAAAAAATTGATGGACGGCTTGAATCTAACACAAATCATGAGATGGGCTTTGGAAAGTTTTATACGTTGAAACTGACGTTGTGTAGCAGGGAAACATTCGTGAGAGAAAATATACGGCGATCTTTTGCAGTGAAGGCACAATAAATTCCAGAGCGCTTCTATTAGTCCACCTCATTTTTGAATACTCAAGCTAACAAGAGAAATTTCTCATTGTAAACTTAAACTTTTAACTCACTAACTTTTTTTTTTAATCTCCAAAACTTTTCCTTTCAAATCTAAATTATAGAGCTTTTTTAAGCATGAAGTTTTCGGGATGAGAATACCTTTACTATCATAAATCATACTATAGAAACCCATAATTATAACTTTACTACCAGAAACCTTACTACAGAAATGTTGGGATTTAGCCTGCGAAATCACATAGACATGGATTTAGGATGACAATCCAAGGGCATCAAGTAAACACAAGAAATACAGAGATTTAACATGAAAAGCTCTTGCGGAAAAAAATCACGGCATAAAGCGACAGAAAATTCCACTATGAAAATTCAAATTACAAAAATAGAGGACTTATCCAACTTCAACAATCCTCAAACCTCTCATTTTCTCCACCCCTTGAAACCCTGGAACTCTTATAAAAATACTCAGAACCTCTTAAAATACCCCGTAATACTCTCAATACCGCATACACCCATTTATATAGGTTTAGTAAAAATAGAATCAGAATAAGAAACAAAAATTGCAAAATCTACGTTTCCCGCAAACGAATTTTCATAAACCTTCGATGTCAACGAAACACCTTTAATGTCATCGAAAAGACACTACAAGAGTCCAGTGACTAAACATAGATTTTGCGAAAATTCTCAATTGCTCGACCCGGCTTCGATGTCATCATAAGTCTTTCGATCTCATAAAAAAATGACACCAACATATCCAACGACCAACAAAAGAAATTCCGAATAAATTTGATGGATCAAGTATTGTTCGATGTCATCGAAGGTGACATCGAACAATCAGTCGATGGCATTGACAGACTCTGTATCATACTAAATTTAAGACATCTAATACAACAATAAATCCATTCTCCTTAAATCTTATCATCTTTTCCTATTTCCCACTATACCACATACCAGTACTTCATTTTCTTCTTTTTCTCTACTAAATTTTTAGGCCAAACTTTTCTTCCTACAATATCATGGACTCATACTCAAGCCTTAGAATTGCCTCATTTTCGGGCTTATACACTGAAATATGAATAGATGGTGTGGATAAGATCCATCCATCGGTGGCCACTCAAAGCTCCTCCCGTTCCCAGGTGGAGATAGGAGGGGGTAGGACGCAATCCGCCTCCCACCTTGTTGGATGAAGCCAAGCCATTGGAAATCCGCTCAACGACTTGTATCAGATATTTTGCTTTACTGATGTGATTCTTTTATGCCAGTTGCAAAAGACCGTATTGCTTTTGCAATAATCACCTGCAATGTTTGCATTGCGCGTGATTGATGCACGTTATCTTCAACTGCTGGGTAGCGTGTTGCAACAGCTTATTAGTTAACCATTACTGTTGAAGATTTGGTCCATTTTAACCATTTATATTCTTAAAATGCCTTGCCCTTAAAATTCAATTTCTACTATTCAAAGTCACCTCTCCAAAGGGTGTTGACTCAGTCGGGCCGACCTTGATGTATGTTTCACATATCTAATTTATTTTTAAGAAAACGTGTACAAGGTTGGTCAAACTTGATGGATGGATTGGATCTGACACATGTGTAGTGTGTACACGGATTTCACTGCCACGTGTGCATAGCAAAGCTCAAACTTTGTTACTAAGTTACTCTAGCAGAGTATGATGGATGATTCCCAGGCAATTATAAATTAAATACAAATCGCATATGTATCATGAGCCAAAGAATAACTAATCATTTGGCCGTTCATTGGACGGTTAAATTGAAAAATATATATATATATATATATATATATATATATATATATATAAATCAATGGTCATATTTCAACAAATAGGTGTCCCTGAATCAAAAGTCAATGAACCTCGATCATTACAAGACCGTCACTTAGGAACTGTCAATTCCAATATTCGGTGGCTTTCTGAGTTACTGCGTATCACCATCATACGCCACGAGACGTGTATCTTAAGCTAATGATAATAATAACACTCGAAGTAAAACGGCGTTTTCTTGCTCAACTCCATTGACAGCTTTCATGAGATCCCACCACTTTATCATGGGATCCTTACTCTTGCTCGGGTGGTAGACTCGCAGGAGTTTCAACACCCAGTCAAGGTTTTGGGTATCCATAGGTGGTAAAATTCCACTAGCGTGAGGATGTGGAGGTCTATGTGCATGTGTAAAAAATAAAAGGTAATTAACTTATCTCTACTTCACCAGGGAAGGAGGCATCGATCCTATGATGGAATGCCCTCCGTTAGTTTTGTACGGGCCCAGTGTAGTGTCTATATTTTATTCACTTCATTCGTTTACCTTTACTCACAAGGATGAAATATTTCTCCTTAAATCCTGAACTTAGGTGTGCCATAACATGTGAATTTATGGGTGCCCAATTTTAATACTATTGAATTAGTTAGATTTTATGGACAAATCGTTTTGCAATACATATACACACCCTGCTAAAATCTTGACAACCCTTCACTCAGATGTAAGAACTCCGAACCGTTCTTCAATCTTAGACCTGTGAAACAGTGGTGAGCAAAGAAGACCCTGGCTTCAACAGGGAACCCTTCGATGCCTAAGTAAGGTCAAGGGAATCTGGGTCTAAGTTGAATTGTAGAGGGAGAGTGTCAGATATTGCGTACATGTTTCCTCCATGCAAGACGCTATGTATACCCCCTCACCTGAGATGAACATGTCTGCATAACTCGGCGCGTCATGCGGCATTTGCCATATCCTGCGGAAGATTTGGCTACCCAGTCGTTGTGTGGTCGTGCGGACGTGGACGGTTGAGTAACCTTCGCCAATCATGCGGTAATGGAAACCTCATGGTCCCCCTCATAAGTGGATTCCGATCCGAGTACCAAACCGATCAACTCGGCGCCAGATCGTTCCGAGAGGACAACTTCGGCCTCGGAGCATTCTAGAATTCTGCTCTGAATTCCGAGCGGTTCGACTCAACCTCAGATCATTCTGTCTGGGGCCTCGAAGTGAAATCACATTAGTCGTCGAATTGGGGGTCCGTCCCTCGCTTATACTCATGACTCCAAGCTTAGTCTTACGCCTCGAGTCGGCTCTGGACAATCTCAGACCTTGGAGCTAAGACATCTTTGATCTTCCCATAACATATATATATATATATATATATATATATATATATATATATCTATAATATATATAGATAAATATATATATATATATAGTATATATTTATTAAAAGTATTTACATTAAATCTAATATATTTACATTCCAATACTTTTTTAAATTAAATTTTAATTAAGCTATGTCATTAATTAAGTTATTCTTAAATAATTATCTTCCGATTAGTTTTCACTAACTTTGCTCATAAATTTTCAAAGCTAGTAAAAGGGACGTGGATACTGGTTGGTGCTCCGTTGGACCCACCATAATGCACATATTTTATCCATGTCCATTTATTTTCCCATACATATTGTATTAGGGCATATCCTAAAAATGAGTTAGATCCAAATCTTAAGTAGATCCTATTATTGGAAACAGCGGTGATTACCATAATCGAAATCTTCCTAAGACTTATTATAATGTTTATTTTCTATCCAACATATTAATTAGTTCATACAAACAAGGATGAATGCTAGAAAACAAAAAACAGCTTGATTCAAAACTTCTGTAGCTCCCAGGGAGCTTTTAACAGTGGGCATTCATCACTGAATGCCCTAAAATGATCTGAAAAATATATGACCCACCTTGGATCGTATGTAATCTGGGTAATACGAGCCCTTTTACCCGGGTGTCTTTGCCGTTAAAAACTTTGTGGGGCCAACGTAGATGCCCTTCACAAATCCACTCTACATCACACGGAACAGTCACTCCACATCACACGGAACAGTGGGAATGGAAATGTATACTTTTCGAATTTTATTAGCCAGCTACGATGTTTACAGGCT
The DNA here is from genome assembly GCA_021015155.1 of Magnolia officinalis. Lineage (NCBI taxonomy): Eukaryota > Viridiplantae > Streptophyta > Magnoliopsida > Magnoliales > Magnoliaceae > Magnolia > Magnolia officinalis. The sequence goes on along the minus strand of JAJHSJ010000001.1, from coordinate 2,693,915 downwards.
ATCGTAACTGTTTACCGGTTCATTACCACTTAGATAAACTATAGCCACATATATCATCCTGACACAAAACTTCCGTGCCCCACAAAGTTTCCAACGATGGGCGTTCAATCCCTACTGGGGCCTACTGACCCTTCCAATACCGTGGGTTGTTACTGGTCGGTGCATTGTGGCCCCGCTATGATGTACGTGTTTAATCCACTCTGTCCATATAATTTCAGGGCATGCGCCAAAAACATGAGGCAGATCCAACTATCAAGTTCACCGTACTGGAAACAGTGGTGATGAATGCCCACCATTAAAAGCTTTCCACGGGCTGCAAAAGTTTTGAATCAAGCCGAGCTGAGATACCTCGTTTCAACACTTGAGGTCTTGGTGTCGATCCCTAGTGGGGGTGGCTAACATGGAGTGTGTGTACTGACATGGGTGTGTACTAACAAGCTAACCCAAAAAATTAAAATTAAAAAAAATATATTTAAAAATAAAAGAGCTGATATTTGGTTTTTTTTTTTTTCCCTATTCAAGTCTACGTATCCTTGTAAACAACTTAGATTGAAAAAAAAAATAAAAATGATGGGTGTTATGGGAAGATCCGAGCCCCTTACAATTTCGAGGGCCGACGTCATCGAACAGATAACTACTCCATGCGATGCCCACAACTGAAGGATTCACCAATGAGTCGCAGAGGTGCCTCAGCCCTGAGATTAATGACCAGGAGAAAAATCGACTCAATAAAGTAAGCCCGACGCTTCGTCTCGGACCTCGTGAAAGAAGTCTTTTGGAACGCACGACTGAAGAGATGCTAAGTCCACCAGCTCGGCCCGGACTGTAAACGTGGCCACTGTTTGACGAAGTCTCGTAATCACTCTGACTGAGGCCTCATCTGGCAAAAGGACCGATCGAGGCTGGATCCCGAAGTGGGCGCTCCATGAGCTAAGCTTAGAAACTACCATAAGTAGACGTGGCCGGTTACTTCGCTCGCAGATATGCACGATGTGTATAATATCCTACACGATCCTCGAATTGCGCACAATATCCCCATGATCCGAAAATCCTACTGATTGAATAAATCGTGTCGAGATTGAAGGACCTCGACCATCCAACAGTCAAGTATAAATACAATAAGACCCCATTGCTACAGGTAGGTGACATCTTGCACTCTCCCTCTACTTTTCAACTTAGACTCTGATTTCCTTGACCTGACTTAGGCATTGGAGGGTCCCCCGGCTTAGCCAGGGTCTCCTTTGCTCACCCTTTGTGCAGGACTAGGGTCCATTCGAGGAGCATCGTACGAAGTGGAGGGTGGTCTAGATTTTTTCATCAACATTTTTAATGCTGTCTATGGGAATCTGATACAAAATATCATGTTCCTATTCTCGAGTATAATGGCTAAAGGAAAGAAGAAAGCGGTAGCTGCGAAACCGGAGTCAAACGAACAAAATCTCTCCTCACTAATTTACTCGTAATAAGCCCCAGGGCCTTCTCAGCATTCTCGCAATCGAGCGACTAAATATCGCGCCGTGCAGAACCAGATACAAGCCCTACGTGACGAAGTGAACCGGATGAAACAACAATAGGAGCCGCAACCACACCCGACTCAGAAAAATCATGTTCCTGAACCGGTCGGTCTAGTCGTGGAAGCCCACTCCGCGCCGAGGAGTATGGGGCCTGAGGCGCCTCAACACCCTTAGATGCCGGTTTCGAATCAGAATCCTATTCCGACCCAAATCCGAGCCTCGGCTCGGAACACTGCCACTCGGACTCCAACCAATGTTTCGGTCACTTCAGCCCTAGCACCGACAGATCTCCGCCATCGGCTAGAACGGAGGAGGGGAAGGAGAACTCCAGAAATAGAAAACAACCAAGAGATCGTAGCGAAAAACAAGGACCCGTGGAAGAAATGTTTCGCGGAGCTCAACGACAAATTCTTAGCTCTTGAAAAGAAACAACAGCCGACGTCGGTTCCCACCACCGTTCAGGCAATGATGGAAGAGACCGATCCTCCCTTCACCTAAAAAATTATGAACGAGGTGATGCCTCAGAGGTTTTGGATACCTCCCGTCATTCAATACTCCGGGTCTGGAGACTCATCCGAGCATGTGGAAGCCTATCGATCGTGGATGCAGATCCAGACGACGACGGATGTCATGATGTGCCGAGGGTTCTCGATCACGCTCACGAGTTCCGCACGGAGTTGGTACCGGCAGCTCAAAGCAAATACCATCAGATCTTTCACAGAGTTGAGTCGACTATTCCTTACCCAATTCATAAGTGGTAAGATAAGTCGAAAGCCCAACACTCACCTGTTTGCCATCAAGCAAGAGCCGAAGGAGTCGTCGAATGACTACATCGCTTGCTTCGACGAGGAAGCATTGTTGATAGAAGATTACGACGACAAGATGTCGCTCGCTGCAGTGTTCAGCGGCCTAAAAGAGGAGAAATTCATTTTCTTCATTGGAAAGAACCCGCCAAAGTCATTAGCAGAGCTCGTTGCCAGAGCTCAGAAATACACCAACGCGGAAGAATTCTTCAATGCCCGTAAAAGTGTCCAAGTGACAGAGCCGACTGGTAAAGGGAAGAGGCCTAGAAACGAGGAATCTCAGCCGTCCAACAAGGGGACCGATGACCGTGCCCCTCGCGATCATCATCCGAGCAGAAGGCCGGAAGGAAAGTTCCGCTCCTACACCCCCCTTAACACGTCTGCCGAGCAGATTCTATTAGACATCCGAGGAGAAAAGCTGTTGAATTGGCCTGTTTGCATGAGGGCTGACCCGAATCACCGAGACAAGCACAAGTATTATTGCTTCCACCAAGATCACGGCCACAATACAGCTGACTGTGTAGATCTCAAAGATGAGATCAAGGCCCTTATTTGAAAGGGACACCTGCGACAATACACCAAGGAAGGAAAAGCCACTTAAAAAGGAAAAAGAGAGCGAGAGCAGCCAAATAACACCACGGAAGAGCCCGCCGAAATTTATACCATTTTCAGGGGCTCATCTAGTGGAGGAGATTCAAACAGGGCGCAGAAGGCTCACTCCCAGAAGTCTGAACTGGAGCATTACATCCACTTAACCGAGTGGCCCAGCAAGGAACTCCGGATCAGCCTATGCATTCTAACCTTCACGGAAGAAGATGCGCACGGAATTCAGCATCCGCACGACGATGTCCTGGTAGTTACCATGACCATAGCGAACCGTAAAGTATACCACATCTTGGTTGACACCGAGAGATCGGCCGATGTGATTTATTCCGAACCTTTCGAAAGAATGTGGATTCTGAAATCTCATCTCAGACCTGTGAAAACCCCCTACATAGCTTTGTCGAGGAAAGAGTGATCTCCGAGGGAGTCATCTCCCTCTCAGTGACTGCGGGAGAAGCACAATATCAAGTCACACTCATGGTGGACTTTTTAGTTGTCAATGTACCATCAGTACATAACGTCATTTTGGGAAGACCTTCCCTCAACGTAATGAGAGCAGTCGTCTCTACCTCTCACCTGATGATGAAATTCCCCGCCGAGGGCGGGATAGGATACCTCCGAGGCGATCAGCGAGAATCTCAGAGATATTACACAATGGCAGTAAAGAAATGGTCAGTTAAACAGGCACTTATCATCAACACAGTAGAACCCAGAGGACCCGCGGAAGGTTCGTCCGTGGAAGACCTGGAGAAGGTGTCACTCGATGAGGCTGATCTGAGTAGAACCGTTCAACTCGGGACATCATTGATCCCTGAGCAACGACTTGGAATACTAACCTTTTTGAAACAACATAGGGATGTCTTCGTATGGACAGAATTTCTCCGGATGTCATAGTCCATAGGTTGAATGTGGATCCAGATCACAAGCCTATCGAGCAGAAGAGAAGGTTATTCGATGCCGAGTGATACGAAGCAATAGCTAACGAGGTCTCCGTTCTGCTCGACGCTGGATTCATAGAAGAAGTGCATTATCCCGATTGGATCGCGAACGTGGTCCTTATGAAGAAAGTCAACGGAAAGTGGCGGGTTTACGTAGATTACTCGGATTTAAACAAAGCTTGTCCGAAAGATAGTTTCTCGTTACCTCGGATTGATCAGTTGGTGGACAGCACGACAGGACACGATTTACTTTCCTTTTTGGACGCATACTCCTGGTATAACCAAATTGCAATGCATCCCCCAGACAGGCAAAAGGCTACTTTTGTCACGAACAAAGGACTCTACTGTTACTGGATCATGCTATTTGACCTGAAGAATGCTGGGGCCACGTATCAAAAACTGGTAAATCAAATGTTCTCCAAACAGATCAGATGCACAATGGAAGTGTACGTCGATGACATGTTAATAAAAAGTATCAAGGCAACCGATCACCTGACAGATTTCAGAGAAACGTTTATCGTCCTCCGAGAATACCAGATGAAGCTGAATCTCACGAAGTGCGCTTTTAGAATTAACTCAGGAAAATTCTTTGGGTTTTAAGTCAGTCAGAGAGGTATCAAGGCGAACCCGGACAAGATCAAAGCACTCCTCGACATGAGTTCGCCTTGGACCGTCAAGGAAACACAATGCCTCACGGGACGAGTCACAGCACTCGGACGTTTCATATCCAGAGCAACAGATAAATGTCTCCCCTTCTGTAACGCCCCGTGTTTTCAGGACCCGAGTATATAACCCGTTTCCCAAAAACCCGAGTGTTAGCTTATAAAAATCAGTGTAAATTTGAACCGTTTATCATTAATCAGAGTTAACAGCAACGAAGCTAGAATAAACCATGCATTGTATAAAAATATTCCGATCATTCCAAAATTCCAAATGTAGCGCCCATACAGGACTTATACAATCTCAAATAACAAAGTTCATATAAGTAAAAACAGGAATAGATCAACGAGTGTTGGAGCTCAATATGGGCCGCAGGGACCCCGCCTAGCTCCTCAGCTATCCAGTCTACTCTAGCAACTCAGTGAACAACATTGACTCGCTCTATACCTGCATCAACTGTTACGGTTTGATAACGTCAATGGCTATCGCAGTGAGGAACACCCTCTAAGATTACGCATTAATCATTCATAATCCAATATATATTGCAAGTCATGAAATTGGATAGGCTAAATAGGGCATTTCATAGACATACTCATGTTAAGAAAGTCGATCCAATCAGCAGAATTTCATCATAAGCAATATATAATGACAGTCGCAATACAAGAAAACATGTCCATATAATCAAACAATCAAACACACGATTTTCTATTGCGCCTGAAATCACATTGTACGTGAACTCCGCAAGATGGCTAGTAAATCGCTAAGCGAACTTCAGCTCCACCCAGAAATCATGGTACAAGTGAAATTTGCAAGGCGAATAGAAAATCACCCTTTAAACCCCCACTTCACCTGGGATCATGTCGTACGTGAACTCCGCAAGATGGCTAGGAAATCGCTAAGCGAACTTCAGCTCCACCCGGAAATCAGGATACGACTGACACCGCAGATGAAGAGAAAATCAACATACAAACCCTAGACCACCGGAAATCATGTCGCACGTGAACTCCGCAAGATGGCTAGAAAATCGCTAAGCGAACTGCAGCTCCACCCGGAAATCATGGTACGACTGAACTCCGCAAGATGGCTAGGAAACAACGGATGTGTAAATGTAACCAATAAGTCACAAAGGGCACCAATGACACATCCAAGCCACAAAAGGGCAAATGTAAACCGCAAGATCATAAGTCCAAGGCAAGTTCCATTCAGTTCATCATTCAAGCACAAGTGGTAGCATATAAATAAATTAATACGTATACAATAAAGGATAGCATGTTATCATCAAATCATTCACGCATGTTATAATTTAAAGGAACATTTATCATTCAACACACGAATTAACTATACAACAAGTTAGCATATTCGAATGTAAAGTAAGTAGCTTAGTTAAGGAAATCATGTCGTCATCTATATCTAGATTGATGAAATCAAGTGGGAAGCTTAAAGGGTGAGTCCTCACCTCGGTCAAACGACCCACTTGTGTGTGGCCTGCTAGGTAGCACGGATGTAGCCCGATTGAGTCAAGCCTAATCGATAAACATGTGACCATGACTTAATCAAAACATCAAGGAAGATAGTAAATATTTAGCTTCTACGATCAGTGTACTTAAAGAAACAAATGAAGTGAGTTGTGATTTACCTCGACTCGATCGCTTAACTTGGCAACTCGGATTTGGGCAAAACAACAAGTTGTGGATTCAACTACGACCCACCGAGTCGACTCACTCCCTCTCGCTCTCTTCTCTACCCTCTTTCACTTTCACACTCCCTTCTTTTCCCTTTTTTTTTTCTTTTATTATTGCTGGAGTGTCCAGCCTGAATACGGACTGAGTCAACTCGGACTCAACTCGTCAGCGAGTTGACTCGACTCGCAACTCTCTCTCTCTTCCTCTCTTTTCTCTTCCTTTCTCTCTTCCTCTCCCTTCTCTTCCTTACTCTTTCTCTCTCCCCCATTTTTTTTCCTTGCTGGAATCCCAGCTGGACTAGGCCACTCAACCCAGTCAACTCAGTCCCAAAACCGAGTCGACCCGGCTTTTGACCGGACAGCAGCCCTCTATCTCTCTTTCCTTCCCTGTTCCTTCTTCCTTTCTTCCTCGAGCTTAGAGAGGTCCGGCAACCTCCGGACTCGACCTAGCAACGACCCAACTCAGACGGGTGCGGCAACACAGCCGCACCACCTTCTCTCTCTCTCTCGTTCTCTTTTTTCCCTGTTTCTTCCTTCTTTTCTTTCTGCTTTTCTTCTTCCTTTCACCTTCCTTTCTTCCTTCCTCGGCTGGTCCAGACAGAGTCTGGAATGAGTCCGCCTGACTCGAACTGGTGCAACAGCAAGCGAGAGGGCAGCGTCTTCTCCCCTCTATCTTCTCTTTTTTTTTTCTTTTTCTTCTTCTTCTTTTCTTCTCCAATCTGCAGAGACTACTGCAGGGACGGTCCACCTAGCAACCGATCTAGGATTAGGTGCTGCAACAGGAACTAACAGCAGAGTTTCCAACAAGGAAGACGACCCGCCATTAATGGCAGATCGTGAACGTCTGCACCTTTCTTCAAAATGGTGCCTAGGGATGGTGCAAATAGGCCTATGGGAGCTTGGAGTATGATAAAAACGAAGCTCGGTGGAGGTTTTCCAAGTGGGTTGAGCTCGGAAGGAAACGGGCGAGTTTTCATTGAAAGATCATGAGCAGCGGATAAAACCTACTGTTGCTCGATCCCTTCTGATTTTAAGCGTGCCCTAGACTCTCCCAGATCCGTTAGATCGAGATCAGACGGCCCGGATTCATCCCATGGCAGAGAGGAAACTGTTGGCACATGAAACCGGACGCGGTTTGGTTTTTGGCGTCGGTTTTTCACCGAAAACCCAAATACGTGTGAGTACAAATGGATGGCTGAGGTTGCTTGTATCGGACAGTCTAGATGAGCCCCTAGCTGGCTCACGCGGATCGCCAGCGTGGAGGAAAACCGAGCTTTCCGTTTTTGGAAAGAGAAGAAGCACAAACAGCCTGCTTGTGCCTGTGATCGTGGTCTCGTGTGTGAGAAATAGTGGGGGAAATTGGGCAGGGTTTGTATGGTTTTAAGTCCTCTAAAACATGGACGGTTCAGATCGTGGGACTGACCCATGATGGTGGGCTAAAATTCGAACAAACGAACAGCTGTCCGTCCGTTCAAAAACGCCAGGGCGTGGGAGATGAGAAAGAAGGATTTCCTTCTTAGGAAATTTTCGGTCAGAGCTACTCTGACCGGTCTCCAAGGTTCCATGCACAGTTGGTGCACGTGTATGAGGTGCACAAGCATCACCGGTGGGGCCCACAGGGAGGATCCTGCCCAATCCACACCATTCATCAATTTTTCCAGCCCGACCTAGGGTCTAGCCCAAAGAACGAGGTAGATCTATAGCTTAGATGGGCCATACATGTCACATTTGCATTCAATTGGCAGTTTGTGCGGCCCATGGTAATCTTAGGTGGGATCTGGCCCGTCCAACCGTTTCAACATGAGTATAAAAGTAATATATCATGTAGTGCTAATTACATAAACATATATTTTAGTATGTATTATAAATATCTACACAACTTAAAATGCATTGTATTTATTTTACATTTTATATTAATAATTAGTTATCAATTAATAAAGTATTTAATTTAAAATATTATATGTATGTGTATGTACGTGTTTTTTTTTTTTTTCATTTATATTCATGTAAATATTGATTATTCTGAGTGATGTATATTTCATATATGTGGTATAATACAATTAATGTTTAGTTTAAATTACAAAATGTAAATATTAGTCAATATATGTCAATTATATGAAAATGTGCCGTCATACAATTCATGGGCCGACTCCCTGGCTAGGCTCGCCTCGGTCGCGGAAGGGAAGATCCTGCGAGTCATCCCCGTTGAATTCATAGAGCATTCGAGCATCGACAAGGCGGAGAAGAAGGAAGTCAATCCAGTGCATGTTCATCCGAGCTGGATGGACCCGATCTTCAACTACCTCACGTCCGGTGAAACCCCCTCGGATAGGTTGGAAACCAGGCGAATAAGAGTCCGAACAGCTCGATATACCATCCTGGACGGTATCCTATACAAGAAAGGGCATTCTCAGCCCTGCCTCAGGTGTCTCCGACCCGATGAGGTAGAATATGTCATTCAGGAGATTCATGAAGGAATCTATGGAAACCATTCTGGCAGCCGAGCCTTAGCCCTAAAGATACTCCGACAAGGATATTTCTAGCCGACTATAAGGGATGACTCTAAAGACTACGTTCGGAAATGCGACAAATGTCAATGCTTAGCGATCGTCCTGAGGTAACCCGCAGAAAAAATGACTCCCATAAGCGGCCCTTGGCCGTTCGCTCAGTGGGGAATCGACATCATCGGCCCTCTGCCTGCAAGAAAATGGCAAGTCAAGTTTGTCATCATTGCAGTTGACTACTTCACCAAGTGGGCTGAGGTCGAGCTTGTTGCCAAAATCATAAAACAGAAGGTGATCGACTTTGTTTGGAAAAATATTATCTGCCGATTCGGGATTCCACGCACCATCGTGTCACGCAATAATCGGCCGTTCAACAATAATAAATTTTAAAGCATGTGTCAAGGACTCGGTATCATAAATACATATTCTTCTCCTCGACACCCCCAGTCCAACGGACAGGTGGAGGCAGTCAATAAAGTTATCAAGCATCATCTCAAGACGAAGCTGGAGAAACCGAAAGGCAGCTGGGTTGAGGAACTCTCATTCGTTCTCTGGGCCTTCAGGACCACAGCTCAGTCATCAACTGAAGAAACTCCGTTCTCACTCTCTTATGGCTCTGAGGCGATGGTGCCAGTTGAAATCGGTCTCCCTATAGCTCGAGTTGAGAATTACCAAGAAAACCAGAACTCCAAGCAGATTGCTGTCAACCTGGATCAGCTCGAAGAAATCAGAGATATCTCAAGGCTCCGAGTCGCAGCTCGGCATCAACAAGTTGCACGATTCTACAATTCAAAAGTACCTGGGGACTTAGTCCTTCGCCGAGTATTTCAGAACACTGCTGAGCCAGGGGCTGAAACACTCGGGCCTAATTGGGAAAGGTCTTACCGGGTCGTCCGGTCAACCAAACCGGGCTCCTACCACTTAGAAGACCTCGAGGGTCGCCAGCTCCCTCACCCCTGGAATGCCGAACATCTGAAAATTACTATCCATGATGTCAAGCCTTTAAGGCCCTCAACAAATGCATGCCTACGAGCGACAGACCTTTAAGGCTCCCAATAAATGTACACCTCTGAGCGACAAGCCTTTAAGGCTCTTAATAAAGTTCACCTCTTCTTGGCTACATAAACGAATTATCTACTAAGAAAAAGTTATCTCTCATATGCCGGGGCGGATTCAATGAACTAATCCCTTAAAGAAGGGGTTAGTACATTATCCCATGAAAATTCTACATGGCATCCCCTCTAAATCAAGGGAAAAGTCAAAAGATGACTCGACTCCCCAAACATAGGAGTCGGCTCATGAACTAAAGGATGAAGTGGAAATTCCTCGCCAATCGTGGGACGAGCCGACCCTCTATGGGTCCAGACTCAACAAACAGGTCATAAGGGTTTCAAAGACTCTACGAGACAGCACTGGAAGGGACTGACTCGTCAAAGGGTCGGCTCAGTCATGCTGTAAAGTAAATCGACCTATCAAGAAATCAGATTGGCAATCAACAATCGACAATCAACATCCGAAAAGTAACTACGGAATAACACATACAAGAAAAATCATCATTCATGTGCCCTCTCCAGAGGGTCAAAAATCATCATTCATGAACCTTCATTAGAAGGTCAAAAAGTAACTAAAAAGAAAAGTTTCGACAAGTTTTTTTAAAAAAAAAAAAAGAAAAGGAAAGGCAAATGGTCCAGTCTACGCGGTCGGAGGAGGAAGAGCTTGAGCGTCGGGGGGCTGATCCGGGCAGACATCTTCAACAGGCACCTCTCCGGCATCTTCGGACAACAAAGGTTCGAGGTTAAGGTCCAGATACAGATCCTAGATAGCCTTGATACAATCATCGAAGCCGCGGTTGTAAAACTTGGAGGCTTCGGTGACCCTTTCCTTTGAGGTTTTGAAGGCGTCCATCGCTGTAGCCACCGCTGCAGCCAGAGAAGCCTCCTCCTCAGCCCGTTGAGTTTTCCTCACCTGAGAGACAGCTCAGCTCTACTCTTCTGCCGCCTAAGCCTTAGCCCGCTCAGGGATTTCACTCAATCGAGCGTTCTCCTTAGTCAGCGAGTCCGCGTGAGCTCTGGTCCGGGTCAGCTCAAAAGTTGCAGTGTCGCACCGAGCTTTGAAGTCATCTACGATCCCCTATAGTCGTAGCTCTCTAGCTTCAAGGTCAGTCACGACCCCCTGCGGCCAAAGTTCCCTAGCCTTCCCGTCTTCAAGTTGCTGACGCAACTCGCCCTGCTCAAGTCGAAGAAAGGTGGCTTTATCCCGCAAGACCCCCACTTTGGTCTTGAGGGTCTCCGCCTCAGCCTCTCTCTTATTTGACTCCTGCGCCCTCTCCCGAGCTGAAAGAAGCTTTGGGATAGACTGAACAAAAATAAAAAAATGAGTACTCGGAAGCAGCAAGTGCAAAAAGGCAAGGAAAGTTGATGAAAATACCATATAAAATACGAAGGCCATGTCGTTCAAGGAGCTGTCCGACTTGCTAAGAAGGTGGGCTATGCTCTCCTTTGAGGCATGTTTGATATCCCAAGGTATTAGGCAAGATAGGTGGTAGCCCGGCACGAACCTCCCGCCACTCGTCCCTATATGAGTCGAGTCTGCTGCTTCCGCAAACCAGGTCCTGCTGCCGGCTGAGGCTTAAGCTTCGGCCCCGAGATCATCTCCAACCTTGGGAGGGGTAATCATGGCGTCAGCCATCCAAACGGCCTCCTCCCACTCGGATGATGAAGGGATAGCTATGCAGGGGGCTGAAGGGCGAACTTCTTCGGTGGGGGGAATGGTTGTGGGCGGAATGGAAGGAGTTATTATTGTTGGGGAATGAGTTATGGTAGCTAGAGTTGGAACAATAATTACTAGGAATTGTGTCTCAGTGGACGCTACAACTGGGGTTGCAACAGAAATCGGGGCCGCAGCCAGAACCGCAAAGACGGAAATCAGACCAAAGGGGCCCTCCCCACGAGGGGCCTGCCTCTTCCGAACGGTGGTCTTCGTCCGGGACTCAGCCCCTAATAACTCCTCTGTCGTTGTGGCGGCCTTCCTCCTCCGAGAACCAGATGTATCGGTCATGCCTGCTCAAAGAATGACAAATCAGCAATCAAACGAATAACTTTGATCCCTCCAAGGAGAACAGAAGAAACACCTACTGAAAGACGTCGGGAGAGGTGGCGACTTACAAAGCCCAAACCAATGAAGGTTAGAAGCTGTAATCAGGTCCGACCAAGAATGAAGCTCTCCCAATCGCGCCTTGGCCTTAGCTATGTGGTTCTTTTGGGCCGAATCGAGGAGAGGTGTGCCCCTTGGGAAATCTACAAAGATGAAGAAAACTTCAGCCCGACTGTAATAAAAAAGGGAGGAAAAAATGGATGGAAATATTTAAAGTCCGACCTGGTTTTGAGAATTGGGTGGGAACCCGAGTTGTCAAAGTCCTGAGTTCAGCAGCCAGTGCCTCCCATTCACCCGCAGCCAAGAACCATTTATTCTTCCAGTCATTATTGGAGGACGAAAGATTCATTACCAGCCCTAACCACTTGTTACCTCGGGTCGCGAAGTAGTACCATGATTCTTAACTATCGTGTTTAACCAGATACAAGCTTATCAGCTCCTCTGGGGTTAGCTCCAAATTTTTAACTTGACGCCAGATGATAAAGGAAGAAATTAACACCCTCATGCATTGGGGGTGAATTGCCCGGGAGCTAGTCCGAGGTAGGTTGTCATGGCTCGAACGAAGGGATGCAGAAGAAGACGGATCCCACATTACAGCGCACAGAGAAAAATGACAACTTTTCCCTCAGCAGGCGCTCCAGCGGTGTCAAGGGGCTCTGGGGCTCTTATCTGAACGGAATCCGGGATCTGAAACTCCGAGCGGATCCACTCCATTTGAGACTTCGATAGCACGGAGCCTTTTGGGACTACCTCCAAGGCCTGCCCACTCACTGGCATCTCGGTAGCCTCAGTAGTTGTGGTCCGGGGGGCTCGAGCGGTTTTCTTTTGGCCAGCACGATGAGTTCGAGCCCCCATCTCCTTCTGTTTTCGGGGTGAAAGGAATAAAGGTACAGCTTCATAGGGGCCTTCAGAAGCCCCCTCCCGTCATCAGAGCTCCCCAACTCGAAGTCGTCACCATAATCCCGAACAGTTTCCAAGTCGGACAACATCTTAAAAGGAAGGAATGCAAAGAGGCACAAGGAAGGAGACTCACCGGACAATCACCGGGAATCGCTTCTGCCCGAAATGTCTGACCGATTGGAATCGCCTGGCGGAAAACCTTGACCGGTCGGAATCACCCTCTCTAGAAATCACCTCCTCCAGTGGCAACTCAAACACAAAGTACAGAAATAAGCAAGGGTCTCCGAAGGAGGCTTATATAGACCTTGTCAAATCTCTGCATTAATGACAAGAAATGATGGCCGCAGCCGAATCATGATGAGCCAACTTCGGAGCTGACGTGGCCACACACCATTAGCTCGGGCTCTGTCGAGCAGTATGCCTTTGACATCGAGCGGCGTGGTCTGGATAAACGAAACGACGCCCGAGTAAGGAAGGTTCCGTCCGAAACACTACTCAGGGTATACGTGGCAACAGGTTATAGGCGAACAGCGATTCGAAATCTTAACTGTCACCACGCGTCCGCTGAACATTGGCCTGTGGGCAGGAAACCCTGAGGGCGCAACGTTTCAAAATTCTAAAAACGTGATAGTATCGGCATGCGTGGAAGAGTCGGCGGATAAGGCGATTGATCTTCCATATGCTTACTCTCCGAATCTTTAGCTGATCTCGAAGAGTGGGGGGCTTCTGTTATGGGAAGATCCGAACCCCTTATAATTCCGAGGGCCATCGAACAGATAACTACTTCATGCGACGCCCATAACTGAAGGATTCACCAATGAGTCGCAGAGGTGCCTCAGCCCTGAGACTAATGACCAGGAGGAAACTCGACTCAATAAAGTAGGCCCGCCTCTTCGCCTTAGACCTCGTGAAAGAAGTCTTTCGGAACGCACGACTGGCGAGAGGCCAAGTCCACCAGCTCGGCTCGAACTGTAAACGCGGCCACTATTCGACAAAGGCTTGTAATCACTCTGACTGAGACCTCATCGGCCAAAAGGACCGAGCTGAGGCCGGATCCCGAAGTGGGCGCTCCATGAACTAAGCTTAGAAACTACCATAAGTAGACGTGGCCGGTTACTTCGTTCGCAGATATGCATGATGTGCATAATATCCTACACGATCCTCGAATTGCGCACAATATCCCCACGATCCGAAAATCCCACTGATTGAGTGAATCGTGTCGAGATTGACGGACCTCGACCGTCCGACAGTCAGGTATAAATACAATAAAACCCTATTGCTACAGGTAGGCAACATCTTGCACTCTCCCTCTACTTTTCAACTTAGACTCGATTCCCTTGACCTGACTTAGGCATCGGAGGGTCCCCCGGCTTAGCTAGGGTCTCCTTTGCTCACCCTTTGTGCAGGACCAGGGTCCATTCGAGGAGCATCACACGAAGTGGAGGGTGGTCTAGATTTCGTCATCAACAATGGGCATTACGGTCGGCCCTAGGAATGTTTTAATGGTAGATGGGTGTTCAATTAGCACCATTTCCTATGGCATGGTCCAAATGATATTTAGATCTTTTTAATTTTTGGCTTCATGCTGTAAAAAAGCCAACAAGATGGAAGGATGGCATGGATATACAATACATATATCAAGGTGGGCTCAACATTCAGGGCCGCACCGTGTTGGGTGAAGCGGAGGCCGAGCCTAATCCAATAAGACAGAAGCAGATTACCTCTGCCCTCAGACTCCCTATAGTGGGAAGCTGTGTGGGGCCACAGAGATTACCGTAACAATCCAATCCGTTCATTAGTTTTGAAAGACAGCAATAGGACATGATTTTAAAAATCATGGAGAAAATCATGTGTGCCACACCACATGAAACACATATATTAAACGTCCCCATTGAAAATTTGTGGGGGCCACGAAAGTTTTGTATCAGGATCATATTTATTGGAAACTTTGTGGGGTCACGGAAATTTTGTATCAGGACACAACACAAGGATCAATGGGCAATAACACTTAGAACCTATATGTATTCCTGTGGCGTAGCCTAGATGAGTTTTTGAGTAGCATTATCTTGGTACATTCCTTCATCGTGATGGTTCTCACTTGATAGTATGGATGGTACATACATGGTGTCATGATGGTATGGATGATATATACAAATACGGTGGACGCCATGTTCCATCTGAAAGTTTATATGGTAGGTAAGGCCCACCTGAGTTATATATCAGTTTGAATTTTGGAATCTAGGCCTAACGTATGAGGGGTGCACCATATATACGTATGACTCCGGATAACCATTATGTTGAGTCCCAATAACTCGAATCAATGGTAGTTTAATGAAAGATCGAACCACCGCAAACACTTAAGATGCACTTCACATCAAATTTTTTTTTTTTTTTTAGTCAGCTTGTCTGTACACCCACTGTCAGTTCACACTTCACATCAATTTGATAATGTTATTTTAATGGTGATTTGGGTTATTGTGAAAGGGCCCACCAATGCTGATATTTTTTAACCAACTCCAATTGTGTTATTAGGAAATTTGAACAAGGATAATTAAGGTCGACTTGAATAACCCGAATCAGTTAACAAAGCCTCGGAAGGAGGATACCGCATGAGTATGAGCCGACCCTTAAGTTATGACCGTAGGTTAGCTGAGACAAGCTCTCCACTAATGAATCACGACTCGGAACTACAGTCCTGATAGGCCGATCCGAACCCTCGTCCTCATCCGAAGAAGGATGGCTGAGCCGAGCTCTGATCCTCGTCCTCAGCTTCATTCGATGAACTCCGACCTCGGTGGTCTGCTGATGAACTTCGACTACTAATACTCGGCCTCGGATCTACACAGCCCAAGGCCGAGCCCGGGTGAGGATACTCCGTGTGCCAAGCCTGGAGACTAATCTAAATACGGACATGACCGAAGATCTTACCCAAGGATACGCGCCCTTAAGACACGATACGCCACACGACCCAAAGATTGCGAATAATATCTCCACGATCACAATATCTTGCTGATTGAGCAAATCTTGTCGAGATTAACGGACGTGGATCGTTCAACTCATAGGTATAAATAGCAGGAGACCCCATTACTACAGGTACGCAATATCTTGCACCCTCTTTCTACGTTACGCGACTTATACCCAAATTCCCTATCCTGACTTAGGTATCGGAGGATCCGCCGGCTAAGCCAGGGTCTCCTTTGTTTACCTTTCTGTGCAGGACCAGGGTCCGTCCAAGGCTCGCAGTATTGAGTGGAGAGTGGTCCAAATTTTGACCTCAACAAATTGTATGGCCAAGATTGTTGGCTCGACACGTTCACCTCAAGTCCTACACAAAACAAAGTGAGGCCGGCTTTGATTAGTGATTGGACCATAGTTCTTACAAAACAAGCCTTGTGGGACCCACTGTTATTTCTGTGTAACTAAAATCCACTCCATCTATAGTATTGCCTACTCATGTTAAAAGGAAGAATCCGGATCTTCTGCTTGCCTCAAGTAGTAAAATCCTGCTTGTTGCAATTTGATTGGACCACATCATCATACACTGCATTTAATGCACAATACCAACAACATCAGTGATTACGTGGACCAATTACAATACAGTAAAACAATATTTTTCTGTTCCTAACAAGCAGAGTATCCATACTTATAAAAAAGGCCCAAAAAGAAACCAGATATATAAATGAGTAAAAACTTAGGCCCTGTTTGGGCAACGGGATTAGAAGGGATTAGCTGGGATTGGATTCATCTGGTTTCGTGCCAATTCCACTCCATGTTTGGAAAAGCTTGGAATTAGATCGGATGGAATTGCATTGGTCCGTGCCAATTTCACTCAATGCTAGCAAGTTGTGTAGGTCCCACCCTGATGTGTGGGCTATATCTACACCGTCCACCCATTTTTTTAGATTATTTTAGAGCATGGGCCAAAAATCAGGTAATTCTAAAGCTCAAGTGGACCCACCACTGAAAGCAACTGGGATTGAATACTTACCGTTGAAAACTTCTTTAGGACCACATAAGTTTTGGATCTACCTCATTTTTCGGCCCATACCATAAAATGAGGTTGCAAAACAAATGAACGGTTTACATATAATACATGTGTGTTATTCTGGTAATTTCAAATAATGGTGGGTATATCCATTCAATGTACCACCATATTACCAACAAAGCAGAGCATTATTCTAATCCCATGGAATCAGGTGACAATCCTTGCGATGGGTAATAATAATGTTTTTTTGAATTCAATCCCACCTAATTCCTTCTAATCCTGGTTCCCAAACAGGGCCTTAGAGAGCACCTTGGGGGGCATTAACAGCCTCAACGGGATTAGAAGGGATTAGGTGGCACTACAACACCAAAATCGTCATTTAGGAACGGTTTAAAACCGTTCCTAAATGCTTCAGGAACGGTTTCAAACCGTTCCTAAATGAGGCGTCGTAGAAAAACAGGAACGGTTCAGAACCGTTTTGGTTACCGTTTCAATTTTTAGAAACGGAATTTTAGGAACGGTTTTAAACCGTTCTGGTGCCAACAGTCAGATTTAGGACGGAATTTTAAGAACGATTTAAAACCCCTTTGTTCATTATATGAGAGAGAGGGGTATGTAATCTACTTGTATTATATGCCAGATAATTACACAAATAAAGAAAAGGACAATAGAATGATTCACACTCGATCTTTTCCTTCTTTTCTAGTATACGTTTCAATTTCAATTTCCAATTTCCAATTTCAATACGACATTTCATTTCCAGGCTTCCATAATCCAACGATTCCTTGCTCTTTTCTAGAATGATCACTGCCTTCAGATATGACATCCGCTGTAAATCCTCATCTTCAATGTCTTCTCGTCCATCCCCCACAACCTGATCGATCTCTTCCACCAACTTGGCCTGCACATCCTGATGCTTCACCAGGTTCGTCATGATCCACTGCAGTGATGTGGACGTTGTGTCCGTATGAGAGGAACTCTCAATTTATTTTTTTAAGGCAAAAAATAAATAAATAAAAGAAAGAAAGCAAGAGACTAAAAGCCCCAAAAATAGTTACAGTGACAAACCACCATATATGAACTAAAATAACTAAAAAACAAAAACGATAAACAAGAGAGAAAGAGGGCTCCTACTGACCTTGTAACACCTCTATAATGTGATGTTCTCTACCCAAATGTATCAATGGACTGTATATAGGATAATATTAAAATTATATTTAACATTGAATGCACACCTGTATAGCCTCTGTAGCCTTGGTGCCAAAGGAAAATATCTCAAAACCTTCGATGGAACTCTTTAACGCCTTTTTTCTTTGCCAAGTAATCTGACCTCCATCTTGATGTTTTGTCTAGCCCATGCATTAAGTGGGCCCTGCCATGTAGATGACCTGGTGGAATTTAGGACATTCAATTTATTAGATTGGCCACACAAGTTCTTGGACAATGGACGACTATAAATAATCCAAACAGTGGATTCTATGAACACGATTTTTGCCTGACCGGTGAATCCCACGAGCTGCAGAATGATGGATCACGACATAAAATCTATCGAGGGACAGGATCAACAGTTTTGATAATTTGCAAATGGATGACCCGAACAATGTCTAGATCACTCTGAGGGCCCCCCCACATGCGGTCTCATATGCTTGGCAACAAAGATACATTTCACAAGCTCCTTACAGCCAATGTTCGAAATATCAGTGCACCTTTTAAAAACTCATATAGGCCTCAATAAATAAATTAATTAATTAATTAAATGCATAGATTCTTGCTATGTCACTAGCATTGGTGTGTCAAATCTCTCTTCTGCATCTTTCACATTTCTAAAGGTCTTATCTTTTTGAAGGGTATTTCGAAATGTATCATCGGAAATAAAAGGAATTAAACAAAGCAGATATACCTTAAAAGCAGAGCCATTTCCTTAAGTCTCAGGGTTTTGGCTTTCTTTTTCATCTCAGCAAGCTCAAGAATGTCATGCATGTGCTTCTTTGAGTATACACGGAGAAGATTTCTGGCACAAAACAGTGCAGTAATAAACATTGTGAGAGTTCAATAAATATAGTCAAATCACTAAGCTTCATGAGCACCTTCCTATGCTGAAGGGCTTGCAAACAGGATCTGTCACAACCCTATCTCTAGCAACATAGGTCTGTGGTACAAAGCACAATTAATATTTAGTCAATAAGAACAATCATGATTGTCTTTTCATTCAGTGGGCTAGAATAAAACAAACAACAAAGTAGCATACCATCTTCTCAGCAACATGAGGGTGTGATGTCTCAAGCAACAAGGCAATTATCATTGGTTCAGCTTCTGTCTGATGGTTGGAGATCAACACAACATTATGACCCTATGAATCAAAGTGCAGAAGTATTGATCATATCTGTTAGAGCTGGGAAAAAAAAATTGGTGGAAAAGCAGAAATATATTTGTACTTCATTGAGAATCCAAACGTAAACCCCCAAAGTACTTTTTGACTCTTGGTCATTCCCACATTTATTGATTAAAGAAACAGAGAATAAAAGTAAACCCCCAAAGTTCCTCTGTTCTCAATTTCTTTCATTGGATTAGCGTATTCCTGATTTTACAATGGCAGAAAAGATCTATTTCCTACAAAGGAGAACAAAGTAACCCACCAGTGCAAAGTTCTTTAATTCATGTTGAAGAACCATTTAAGAATAGGGATGATAAACCTTTGACAAGGAAGTGATCAAAGATTCAACAAAGGCAGCTAATTTTAGCTTGAATTGAAAATTTAGCCAAACCTGAGAGCACAATTTGCTGAAAAACCAAACAGCAAAGCCTGAAAGCACCAGAGCAAGGAAACAATTTCTCAAACGCTGGGCTGAGTCACGGAGTTTTATGAAACTCAGCTAAGTTGGGCCTGGAAACCAGAAGACAGATTTCCAACTCAGCTAATGAATTGAATTATGAATGTTCTGTTTATCCATGAAAAACAATGAACATGATAAGCATTGGAAACAAGGAAGCATCCTCAAACACTGTAATTGCATTCCTATAAACTACTAGAAAGTGACATAATCAAAATTTGAAGACCAATCATTCATATGAGCATCTTTAAATGGTAAAAAGTTTTCATAAAGGTTTTAATGCCAAATACCTGCAATGCAAAATCAGAGAGAAAAACAATGAAGAGAAACAAAGTGAGGATATTAACAGTGAAAGCAAACTTTATGTGGTAACTGGATTGCAGAAAATTATAACAATTTTAGAGAATTAGTTGTTACATGCATTATGTGGTAACCAAAATGCCAAGCAAATCACAATTGGAACCTTGGCAACCCAATCTTGAGAGCTTCCACTTCCATACTCAGCTCCAGCCAGGACAATGGTGTCATGGCTATAAGCCTTGTACCTCTGAAACACCATATTGATAACATGCTTTTAGTTTATAACATATTAAACTGTAGGGGAATGCCTCTTGATACTGCTCTACATTCACAGACCATAAGTAACAGATAAGAGGTCCTAATAGGACTAAATTTTAAGAGAACCAATCACCTATAGGCGGTTGTATGCTACAACCTTTTCTTGCCTAAAGAATCTATTTCCATTTTTTCCCTTAAAAACAATTTTCAAGGCAAATACTTGTAAACTACAGCAGTTTCAGGAGATCAGTCATTGTAAAAAGTGAAAGGAAGCAATGAAGAAAAAATGTAGCTAAGGAACCAAACAGATCTAGTTCCAGTACGTTGCAGAATCACTTTTTTTTTTTCTCAATAACACCCAATCCTTCACCTGCTTTCAAAAATGCAGAGGACCATTTCAGTAAACAAAACAGGATGAAAAAAGAAATTTTTGTCTGCAGAACCGCTAACTATCAAATCTCCATCTGATGAAATATCCATGCAAAGCACACGCAACTCGTGGCCATATAGGGAAAGAAAAATTTTCAGCGAGTCCAAAAAGAAGACCTACAAAATGGGTTTATAGACGTGTCAGTATGGATTGGCATAGGCATTGAGTCCTCTTCCTTAAATCAATAGCACTAAGTCAAGAAAATAACATGCACAACAATCTTCACAATAACATGTCCCATGTTAGTCAGAGATGCTCATGAAAGAGGGTCTTGTCTTATTAAATGTAATACAAGAAACAAACACTATTTGGGAATACCAGAAATCATCACCAAGATCAAATAGATTCAGTTTTGCTGAATCTGATTTAGCTAGTCTTGAGTTCAAAACAAATATTCCCTGACCGTTTGTAACCGTTTTAAAATCAGGTACGGCTTATAACCATTTCTAAACCAAAATCTCATCTGTTTCAATTCACTGATTTTGGTGTAGTGACTGAGGCACATCAAAGAAAAGCATCCCTTTCTGAAATCAAAATCAAAGAGTAGAAAGACAGTTAGAAACTTCAAGAACAGATACCCTTCAACTATTTGACACAACTACTTCGTCAACTAGAGACTCTTACCCAAAAGCTATATGTTGGAAAAGTCCTTTTTGCCTTTTTGCATCTTTAGACCATAGAGATTCTCATATCATTTTTATTAACGGAAACATGGAGAAAAGGAAAAAGGAAAGTACCTTGGGTATATGCTTGAAAGTAGGTTTTGTTGAAACACCTGCCATGAATACCCAGAACATAAAATACTAAATAAGACAATCCAAGTGTTTCGCACTGACTGTTTTAAAGTAAACTCGAGAGAATCAGAACTCAGTGCAATGAGAAACATCAATGTTTTCTCTGTAGAAATCATAGCAGCATTATGATGGTTAAATACCATTTATTTATAGATGTCAAACACATACCTGACAGGTTAGATGGCTGTCCTGGTATATAAGCATTAGCTGTAACAAAAGAAAAAAGATTAAAAAAAAAGAAGAAAGCATAGGCATTTATTTACAGCACTAGAAGCTTTTAAAAAAAAAAAAAAAAAATTTACACGCACACACACTGCACACACTCACGCCGTAGTGGGCTTTCACCACCTATGGATACTCGAACCCTCAACCGAGTGTTGAAACTCCCGAGAGTCTACCACCCAATCACTAGAAGTTTATAAAGATACATACCATATCAACTTTCATGTCAAAATCTTGCAAAATATGAATGCTTACCAAGAAAAAACAATGTCCACCTGAAAAATTTTCAAGAGATTTTATCATTGCTTTGGAGTTTGTGGAAACAACTTCAGTCATTCCAAGTATTTCAGTTAACACATTAACAAAATCAAGAACAACGACTTTTCAAGCACTGTAGTAGCATTGAAAAAGACCTTATATAGAAACTTTCATTTTAGATGGATTCAAACATTCCATAAGAATTACCAAGATCATTGAGTACAAATGCAACAACAACAGGTCTGCTTTGCTCAGACCTGTGATATTCTCTGTAA
Organism: Magnolia officinalis; assembly: GCA_021015155.1. Classification (NCBI taxonomy): domain Eukaryota; kingdom Viridiplantae; phylum Streptophyta; class Magnoliopsida; order Magnoliales; family Magnoliaceae; genus Magnolia; species Magnolia officinalis. Next base: position 2,671,806 of record JAJHSJ010000001.1, on the reverse strand, counting down.
TTTGGTCATCATATTCATTAGTTCCAATAAAAGAAAATTTCAAAATTCAGATGACTGCATCATCATTAAATCCACAAGCAAAACAGAATTATTGCAGAATGGAGCAAGGCTCATGTTCTTAACTTGATGCTAGGTGGGCAGTTATCGAGTTTTTGACAAGATACCATGAAAATAAACCAAACCGAAATAGAAGAAACGGGCAGATGATGTTGCTGATGACAATGACGATAATGATGGTGTCCTTGACAAACATCAAAGCATGCTTGACACACATCTAGCCCATGTGCCCAACATTGCAATTCTCTTTGGAGTATGCTTCTTAAATAGTAGCTGACTAGAACCAAGATGACTATGGAACCAAGGGAATTCAGCCACCATTATATGATGTAAATTGCAAGGTTTCAGTTCCATCTCAAGGGGTATTTTAGAAGCTAAACTTACCAGCAGCTTTAAAGATGTTGCTAAAATATAATGCCATTGATTCCACTCAGTTGCTGAAGTATGAGCAATCCAATTCCCACCTGTAAAATAGCAAAGTAAGAATTGAAATTCTACAAAAGCCATTCTCATATATTCCCATTCACGTATTTATATCCCATAAACTGTGGTGAAAAATAAGGCATAATAAGCAACAATACCAACAGAGGAAACAAATATCTTCTCTTCTTGATGTCAGAAAATTCAGTTGTTCTTGTGCACGTCATAGCTACAAAATCCTGCAAAATGAAAATTGATTCAAATATGAGAAATCTACAAAGAATACACCATCATCATTGTAACCTTGGCCCAGCTATTTGGGGTTAGCTTTACAAGTTCGGTTTCAATCTTCAATCCTAAGACCCTACCTTTACTATGTGAACAAGCCTTCATATCACTTGTAAACAGGAGACTTTCTGATCATATGTAATAGATGCTTTAGCAACAGAACAGCACTTTATCGGATGAGACTTTCCTGATCAAGCAGTGTCAAGGCCTTGACTTTCTTGAATCTTAACATGTGCATATGCCTATAGTAATTGATGACCCCGATTGCCCTCTGCAGACCCCCAGCCCAATGTAGTGACTGTGACATCTTAAATAGATATAATCCACAAATAGAGCAACACAAGGAATTCTTGAGAAAATAAAGCAGAAGTGGATTCTTCAATCTTCAATTCTTAAGAAGATGGTAGAATAGGATTATCTCTATCACAATTTAAGTAACAAAACATACCAAGGGGCCGGTCCTGACGACACAGTGGATCAGGGTCTGGACCCACATCTATATCTTATTGCTAAACTGGTCGGCTTCAGGTCCAATCTAATCCATCTATATACAACCCATTACACCTCTATTACAACTGATCTGATGCACTAACAGCCTCAACCAACAAGGCGGGAAGATTTGACTCCAACGTAAGTTAAACCAACACAATTAGGCCTCCCATCAACGTAAGTTGTCAATTCCATGTGAATTTATACAATGGTCCATCAAAGAAGGATCAACTGGATAGTTGTACAGTGGTTTTCATCCAACCAAATTCCATACAACGACTTGTGTGGGTCAAACTGGACCACTGCTAGCATGGTTTCTCCAAAAAAGGGTCTTGGTTAAGCATTTCTTCAAACGGTTGGCGTGCAGAGTACTAAATAAAATACTATCTTCCTTACATATACAAACCACAAAAGGAATGGAGAGTAGCTAGCAGTAAATTTTCATAGCAAGAATTTAAAGCATTTAAAAAATTAAGTGACAAATAATTTCAGATTTTACCTTTTTTTATGAGAAGAACATGAAAGAAAAAGAGCCGAACAAGTTGTAGAGTAGCAATCATTGCCAATAAGGATATGCTGCTAAACTTTCAGCTGATCCTTTACCAAGCTATCACTTTTTTTCAGGTAGGTAGACAACCGAAGTTACCTTCTAAACAATCTAGAATGAGTAGTATTGATGGGAATCCTACCAATACTAAATGCATACTGAGGATATATGGGCTTACATACAGGAAGAAAGAATTGGTCAACACTTCATAAAGAGCCTGTGTAATGCACGAATGGGACCAAATGACAGATTCAGATAAACCTATTAAGAAACGGAATGCTGGAATACTAGAATATGCAGTATGAAAGATCATGTTAGAAATCCATCCATTGGCTCAACAAAGGGCTCCCAAGAATCATATTTATCATTGAATGATCTAATCCATTCAATAAGTGAGCCCACCAATGTGAAAATATAAATTGAAAATTGTTAAAACAGAGCCATTTCATCAAACACATGTTGTGCACACCTTAAACATTCACAACAAATGATGAATGGCAAGACTATTCTATATCTGCATCCGTTGTATAAATGACATACATCTATAAAAACCCAGACCATCTAGATCATTGGTCCCATTGTTTACCAGAAATGGCCGGGGAAGAGGTGAAGGGCGGGAGCTGCTGGCCGCACTTAGAGTGGTGAAGACGATGCTGGAGATGATGTTGGAGAGGATGCACGGTTGCTGGAGACGATGCGCCGTTGCTGTAGAGGGAGAGGTAGATCGAGAGAGAGATAGAGAGGGAGAGGGAGATCGAAAGAGAGGGTTGAGATCGGGAGAGGGAGATCGAGGGAGAGGGAGGGAGAGTGAGAGGGAGATCGAGAGAGAGAGAGGATTGAGATCGGAAGATCGAAAGAGAGGGAGCTTGAGAGAGGGAGAGGGAGAGGGAGAGGGAGAGAGGGAGACGGAGACGGAGACGGCGATGGATGCGAAATGAGGGATTTTAGGGCTTTTGGCGTTAGAAAGGGCTAAAACCCATTGGTAGTCTGCGGCAGATATATAACAATGTGCCTCTTGGGCCTTGTGGGGTCCACTCAGAAGTTACTGATCGAATCCATACCGTCCATATGTTTCAAAATAAAACAATAAAACAAAATAAGAAGAAATAAGAAGATCCAACACTCAATTAGTACACACCAACAAACCAGTGAAAGGAACAACGTATAACACAAGGAATTGAGTACGGTTGGTTACCGTCTCAAATCAGGATCGGCTTAAAGCCGTTTCTGAACCAAAATCCCAACCGTACCATTTTGATGATTTTGGTGTAGTGTGGGATTGGATTCATCCGGTTCCGTGCCAATTCCACTCCATGTTTGGAAATGCTTGGAATTAGATCGGATGGAATTGCATTGGGTCCGTGCCAATTTCACTCAATGCTAGCAAGTTGTGTAGGTCCCACCCTGATGTGTGGGCTATATCCACACCGTCCACCCATTTTTTGAGATTATTTTAGAGCATGGGCCAAAAATCAGGTAATTCTAAAGCTCAAGTGGACCCACAACTGAAAGCAATGGGGATTGAATACTTACCGTTGAAAACTTCTTTGGGGCCACATAAGTTTTGGATCTACCTCATTTTTCGGCCCATACCATAAAATGAGGTAACAAAACAAATGAACGGTTTAGATATAATACATGTGTGTTATTCTGGTAATTTCAAATGATGGTGGGTATATCCATTCAATGTACCACCATATTACCAACAAAGCAGAGCATTAATCTAATCCCATGGAATCAGGGGACAATCCCTGCCATGGGTAATAATGATGTTTTTTTGAATACAATCCCACCTAATCCCTTCTAATCCCGTTGCCCAAACAGGGCCTAAGTATCCCATGACATGGAAATGAGAGTAATAGACCTCTATTTATATATGCTGGCCTTGGTAATTTGTAGGGCAAACACCACCACATAGTACGATCTGAATGATTGTAGGATACGTGCCATTGTGAATTCATTTTAGTAAGTGATAAAAAAACTGTTTTATCCATCAGTACGATGAAATGATTGTTTTACTCTAGGTTACCAATTTTTCCAAATTGCTGTCCGGAAATATCTTCCGAGAGATTCCCTTGCCCGTTCATAACAGTTGCATTTCAGTCATAATGACACTTTTGGGCTCCCTGTTCATTGTATGGGTTTGCTGGAATTAGCCCAGCTAGCGGCCCAATTGCAGCCAGTGTTTGTGGTGAATCCATGAGGGGCACTGTTCATGATTAAGGGCTATGGAATTGTTTATACTCCAATCTTGCACATGATCTTATTAGCCCAGTTGGGCACATTAGGCCTTATTATGGTTTAAGAGTTTTGCAGATAGGTTAGGCTGTATTCTTAATGGGTCTCCAAGCTTCTAAGTCATCACATGATCTAAGATAAGGTGCACTAGATATGAGAAGATGTGGCTGGCTAGACATACACATCCAAAGAATCAAGTAACTTTAAATAAATAAAACATGCAATTCCAAAGCATCTAAGGAATTATTGAGGTTAAGCATGGTAAAATTAGATTAGCTTCATTAGAGATGGAACCACGCAAAGTATGTTCAAAAGTTATTCAATTGACATAACTCACATCTCTAATTGAAGCAAGCTGTCCGATTAATGAAATCCCAACATATTAAGGAATATGGACCTTAGTGATTCCCTTACCCACTGAATTACCTCTAACAAAATCAATATAACTGGGGAATTGGGATGGGCAGAAATTGCCTAGAGACCTGGTGAACTGACTCTGTAGGCCATGAACTGATTTGGACGGAGGAGGATTGCCTAGGGACCTCACCAAACGCTTTTGGGGCCCACCGCGATATATGTTTTTTACCCACATGTTGATATGTTTTTCAGCTCATTTTAGGACATGAGCCTAAAAATGAGGCAGACATAAAGCATAAGTGACCCCACTATAAATAAATAAATAAATAAAAACCATGGGGATTAATCGCTTGCCATTGAAAACTTATCAGGGGCATGGAAGTTTTAATATCATGTTGACATTTATGTTTTCCCTTTACCCAGGTCATATGAATAGGTTGGATGACATGGTCGGTGCTCTCATCCCTGCTATATGGTTAACATGAGATTTGGATATACTTCAATTTTGAGCTTATATTCACCAAAGTTTTGGATGAAAATAAAAAATTGTGCTAAAAGTGATTTCACCAGGTGCTGCTTCACATAAATCGTCCATATTTTGAAGTCACATTAGGTAACGATGAGTTTTTGAAAAAAATCGCGCGGAGTCCCGTGCGAACGTGTGCGCAGCTGAGCATTCGGATATGGTACTCAAAGAGAAGATTAGGTGGTGACCAGGTCTTCCCAATACATGTACGGAGACATCTAGCGTACGGGTAAGAAACAAAGTCAACAAGTCAAAATCAATGTCTATTGACATCAAAAGGAGGTTCAGAACGTCCAGTTTGAGTTGCAGGTTTGTCAAAAGTGGAGAATATATGACCACCTGCGTATGAACCTTCAGTACTTCTACCGGAGTATCAAATAACCATACGTTTTTTATACTCTTAAAAGTAGGGCTGTCAGTGCGCCGGGCCTGGGGTAGGTAACAGTCGAGGCCACGCCCTAACGTGTTACCAGGATAACACCGAATCCGCTCCAATTATAAGATTTCATCTTCTCGTCTTCTCCCTCTATTGGTGTAGCTTGCTTTCAGTACGCTCTCTCTGATTCAAGCAATCTCTCTCAACTTGGAAATGTATTCTCATCTTTCTCATCTTCTCCATCTCTTGCTTCTGTTTCTCCCTCTTTCTGCCCTCTTTCAAACTGACCATAACATAAACTTAGAGTCTTCTCTTTCCACCCAAGATGAAAACCTGTCATGGCGTTCTCCTTCCGGCGAATTCGCCTTCGGATTCCGTCTCCTCCCAGAAAGAAATCTCTTCTTGCTAGCAATCTGGTTCGACAAAATACCTGAAAAAACGATAGTTTGGTGGGCAAAAAGTGAAAATCTGCTGGTGCAGAAAGGATCAAGAGTCGAGCTAACTAACGCTGGCCTCATTCTCAACGATCACCAAGGCCAAGTGGTGTGGCGAGCCGATTCCAGCAATGGTGAGGCAGTCGCATCAGCCTCCATGCGTGACAATGGAAACTTTGTGCTCATGAGCATAGATTCTACTATTACATGGGAGAGCTTCGACTATCCAACCGACACCATCTTGCCTACCAGGTATTGAAACTAGACACCGAACTTCGGTCCCGTCTAACAGAGACCGACTACTCAAAGGGACAGTTCTCACTCCGTGTACAAAGTGATGGGAATTTGGTTCTTTATCCCGTTGTTCTCCCCTGGAAAGATTTTGTTTACAATGCTTATTGGGCTAGCATGACGGTGGGGAACGGTACCGAGCTGGTTTTCAATTCATCTGGCCGCATTCACCTCAAGCTAAGGGATGGAGGCTCTTATGATCTTGCAGCGCCGAACGGAGCTCCAACAACGGAATTCTATCAGAGAGCGGTATTCGATTTCGATGGGGTTTTCAGGCAATACGTCCGACCAAAGACCCAAATTAGCGATGGGAGATGGTCCATGTCATGGTCCGTTGTGTGGTTTCTGCCAGAGGACATGTGTTCTGTTGATTTCGGTAGGTGGGGTCCTGGCGTTTGTGGATTTAACAGCTACTGCAAGATGGATGAGAATCAAAGGCCGAGTTGTCATTGCCTGCCCGGGTATTCCTTCCTGGATCCAAACGACAAATACAAAGGGTGCGATCAGGACTTCCAACCACAGAGTTGCAGTCAGAACGGATCCAAAAAAGAACCTCAGTTCGAGATGACTGAGTTGCTTAACATGAATTGGATGGGATCGGACTATGAAAGATATAATTATGTGAATGAAGATGGGTGTCGGGAATTTTGTTTGCATGATTGTTTATGCATGGCGGCTAGTTTCTCTAATGGAAATTGTTATAAGAAGAAGTTTCCGCTCTCCAATGGGAGGATGGATCCGAGTGCTGGAAATAAGTTTCTCATCAAAGTATCAAAAAATAAATCCGCTCTTCCAACTCCAGGCGTAGCTAGAAGGGAGAAAGATCGATCCACTTTGATCCTCGCCGGATCAGTGCTTTTGGGTGGCTCAGTATTTCTCAATCTCATCTTCTTTTTAGTGATTTTATTAATTGCTTTCATCTCAAATCGCAGAAAACTACCAGAAGTTAAGCCAAATTCGAGCATGTTGGGAAAGAATCTGCGTTGCTTTACTTACAAAGAGCTTGAAGAAGTGACCGGTGGATTCAAGGAAGAATTGGGTAGTGGTGCTTTTGGAACTGTTTATAGAGGTTCCCTAGCGCTTGGCGATTCTGCAGATTCTGCAACTTCCGTGGCAATCAAGAAGCTAGATAAGGTGGTCGAAGATGGCGAGAAGGAATTTACAACGGAAGTGATCGCAATTGGACAGACCCATCACAAGAATCTAGTTCAACTGATTGGATTCTGCGATGAGGGGCCACACCGACTTCTGATCTACGAGTTCATGAGCAATGGAACTTTATCAAGATTCCTATTCGGAAGGTCGAAGCCCAAATGGTACCAACGGTTGCAGATTGCATTCGGAATTGCAAGAGGGCTCACTTACTTACATGAAGAGTGCAGCACTCAAATCATACACTGCGATATAAAGCCTCAGAACATACTTCTAGACGACTGTTTCACTCCAAGGATATCTGACTTTGGATTGGCGAAGCTTTTGAAGACGGATCAGACCCGAACCAACACGGATATCAGAGGGACTAGAGGGTACATGGCGCCTGAATGGTTCAAGAACATGCCGATCACAGCAAAGGTCGACGTCTACAGCTTCGGCATCATGTTGTTGGAGATCATTTGCTGCAGGAAGAACGTTGAATCAAAGGCGGGGAACGAAGACGAAATGATACTGTCTGATTGGGCTTACAATTGCTACAGAGAAGGGAGACTGAATCTGTTAGTGGAGAACGACCAAGATGTGGTGATCGACGGACGACAGAAGCTGGAGAGATTGGTGAAGGTGGCGATTTGGTGTATTCAAGAAGAGCCAGCACTGAGGCCTTCCATGAAGAAGGTGACACAGATGCTAGAAGGAGTGGTCGATGTTTCTGCGCCTCCGGATCGGTCTTCCTTTGTTAGCTCATTAGGTTGAATCCGATCTACAGCCGCTCATCATCACCGTTTCATGTTTGTAATTTTCGCTTCGGTAAATATTTATAAAGTGTGATCCTACACTTGGAAAACTTTGATACTTTGACAGATGGATGTCCATACAATGTGTTCTGGAGTGAATACACGGTCCAGATCGATCCATTCATCTATACGACTTAAACATTTTTCAAAATATGATCACCCGTCAATACCTCTTAGCTTACACCCATGCCCACCGACCCGAGCCATTGGCAGAGTCAGGTTGATAGATCAGCAACATTTCCTAGGTTGTGGTGTCCTATCCATTGTACCGTACACCGTTGTGGATGGAGCATAGCCAACTAACTGAATTTGGATCCTGAATATTTGATTTTTTTTTTTTTTTTTTAACTGCTCATTTAGCAGCAACTGAATGAATTGCTAGGATTAGTGCTCATTGGGCTTCTGGCTAGGTGTCATCCCCTTCGATTTGAACGATTTAGATTGATGTGCGTGTAGGTGAAGTGCATAGTAGGTGGTCCTCAATCTTGAAAATGGTGGTGAATTATCTGTGGGTATGTGCTCACATTTACAGTTTTGAACGTCACCAGCAGTGATACTTTCGTAATTCAGTTTCACATTAAGGACGTCAGCTGCTGTGAGTCTTGACCAAAATGTCCTAAGGTTTGCTCCAATACATGCGCCCTACTCCTAAATAGATGGGGCTTAGCTTTTGAGTTGGATCAGACATTTTACGGTAACAATTGAATAAAATTCTTATTTGGATCATTTCAACCATTGAGTAATTTGGCACTTTTTGCATTGGGCATGAACCGTCATCGTAATCTTTCCATACACAAAACGTTTAAATATTTAATTCGATTGTATTTTTGTGCATCTCCTATCCAGTGGCTCAAAAAGATCAAAGACAGACTATAGTGAGACAGTGACTGTGCGGCTCACCTTCAACACAGACTATAGTGAGACAGTGACTGTGCGGCTCACCTTCACGTATGTATTGTATATACATGCTCCATGTGGTTTTCTAGCTCATTTTAATGTATAGACCAAAAAACGAAGCTGATCTAAACCTCGGGTGGACAAAACCATGAGAAACAAAAATGATCAAATGTACACCATTAAAAAGGTTCTAGATCAAGATGGTATTTACGTTTTCCCTTCAACAATATTGTTGATGCACAAATCTGGGCTGCCCTCCTGCGACCTCCAGGCACCTGTGCAAGAAAGAAATAAAGGAGACCCTGTCTATAGTAGGGGACCATCCGATGCCAAAGTCAGGCTTGGAATCTAGGTCTAGTTGTGTTCAAGGGGTTTTGGGCAGGAAATTTTGTGTACCTTTCCTTTTCGATGATTCTCTTAATTATAGCATTTCGTAGGGCCACATGGCTCGTAATCTTAGGCACTATCTTAATTGTTAGGTGAGATGTGCGTTAGTGATGAATGTCAATAGTTACCCTTGAATCATGCATTGGGCAGTTACTTGCATCGTGCGTTACTGAGGATGATCTTGCGCCGAGATAATGTTGGCTGAACTTCATTGGTCAACTGGGGACGATCCGGGCCGAGCCCATCAGAGTCGAGCTCTATCAACCGACCGAGGACAATCCGAGCCGAGCTTATCTGAGCAAAGCCCCATTGGTCGGTCAAAAAATGATCCAAGCCAATCCAATCATGACTAAATCAGTCCAAGCTATAGCTTGGACCTGATCTCTCGTCGGATCCAGTTGCTCTCAATGGTCCCTTAGCTTTGTCAGGTCATTTGGGCTTCGGTGAGCATGACCGAGCAGGAACTCGTGAGCACATCCTGCTAAGGGTCGTATTCGTGGGAGCGGACATCAGCTTCATACCAGTCTTCCTCAGTGAAGTGTTTCGGGGTCGAGCGTTCGTCAGGCCGAGTTGACCTTGAAGGTGGTTGAACTATATTTTCCCATAACAAATATGTAGGATGGCAAATAAACATTATGGTCAACCTTAGGAACTTTTTTATAATGGCATGTTGTAAAATGAACTGGAAAAAAAGATGGACAGATAACATAGATATGCAACACATACATCAAGGACAAGGCGCTGACACACAGGGAGGGACATGATGAGGTCATTCATCCTCTTTATACTAAAAATAAAAGTAGGAATGATTTCTAATAAATTTGAAATAATTTAATTAATGATAAAAATATGAAATGACATTTCTTTAAATAAGTAACTAAAACGGTAAAAAAGCTTGACTTATTATAAATATTAAATATACTATTTACAAACAACATCTATTCCTATTAGGCTTCATGGTTTTTAACCAAAAATAGCAAGTGTCCAAATTTGCCCAACCACATTGTTATAGGAAAAATGGTCTTGCTCGGCTCAGCAGAGTCATGGCAGCATCGGTGTCACCGACCCTAGAAGTAAAGCACTCCCCCACCAAGCCAACGAGCAGAACTCGAAGTTGGGCCCATCTAGAATCCGAGTAGATCACTTGACAGGTCAGTGTAACATGGATATTGATAGATCAAGTGCTTGGCTACCAAATTCTTTTGTAGAGCTTTCACGTCGTCCTGGAATCTAGAAGAAGTCATTATATGCACCAACCGACTAGATCCTCGTCTGCGAACAATCGGGATTGACCTACCCATGGACTTGGATTGTCCTTAATAAGGTTCGGAATATAGGGTCGGCTTGGATGGAACGACCTATAATTACGCTCAAGAATTATTTCCAGTAACACATGCAAGGAGTGAATTCCAGCACACGATCTCAAGGTAACCGCCAACACCTTTAGTTGTTTAACTTCTGCATAATGGCAGAGATCATGCCTAGAACGACAGACACGTTTACCCCAGCCAAACGGTATAAATAGGGAACTCATTTGTAGATATAGATACGCAAAATCTCTCACCCGAAACCTATATATCTACACTACTTAGACCCAGATTCCTAACCTGACTTTGGCATCGAATGGTCCCCTGCTCTAGCCAGAGTCTCCTTTGTTTTCCTTCTGCTCAGGCTTACAGGGCTTGGTGCAAGTGTTTGGAGCTCCGAGAGGGTGAGACAGATTAATTTCTGCATCAACACACATTATTCTCATAACTTTTCTAAGCCCCTTTTGTGTTGGGCACCACTTCTATCGATACCACTTAAAGGATCAAAATTTATACTCCAACTAAAATTTTCTATTTACAGTAAAAATGAAAATAAATGGAATTGTTGATCCTGGATCTAATGGAATCTCGCAAATCTGGTGTGGTGAATTTGGTGTAGTGGGGTTGGTTGGCTTAAGTAGGATCTCTTATCCAAAATCATATTGAATAATACGTGTGATACCACTGATTTAAGGTACTAATGGTCTAAATCGATTTCACCCTTGATGAAGTCTTTTCAAGTCCATATTTGCTATGAAAATATCTGTGATCCGCTCTGCATCAGCCCCATAATCACAGCCTCACCGAATCCCCATCCTCGCTTGCATCACTGAAAAAACCCACACTGGAAGCCATTGGATGGTGAGCCCACACAACCAGCCTGGTAGTGTTGCGCATGGTGGGACTATTATAATGCATGTGTTTTATCCACACAGTCTATTTATTTTATCAGCTCATTTTAGGGCATGATCTCATTAAAAAAAAAAAAAATGCATATATATCACTTTAGCTTCTGATTTGCTTCAGTTTTGTGATCATGCCCTAAAATGAAGGGACAAAACGAATGGACGGTGTTGATATAAAACATATACATCATAGTGGGCTCACCAGCGCAAAACATCACCCAGCTAGGTGGTGTTGGGGTCACCACCCAATCTGCTTTAAGTCGAGCAAATTCATCCAAATTAGGGGTCGCGTGCGTATTCCAATTGTGTGCGTGTGAGATAGCCGTGCACATCCACCGGTGGGTGCATCGTATTAAATGTGACACGTTTGGGATCTTAGCTTTCCATCAGGTGAGATATCTTCTGGTGTAAAATAAAATTAAGGCTATTTCACACCTCAGGTGGGCCACAGCAAATCAAGACAGAGAATGGCTAGAAGAGGAATTTTAACCGTCACTTTACTTTACATATTGTGGCCCAACTAAAGTGAGATTTTCTGAATTATCATCCGGAATAATATCTAAGCATTATTTCCAAGCTTATGTAAAGCTTAGATCTCACAAAGCTACCCTACCCCATATTAGCACGTGTGCAGATACGGCCCCACACGGGTCTTAGCATTGCTTCTACTTATAAGAATCTTATCCTGTCATCATGGCCCAAAGATTTACACGGTCTGGATCAGTTGCAAGTATGAAAAGTGTCACCACCACTTAAAAAGCTGCAGGTCAAATTTCGTAAATTAGAAAAGGTCACGCGTTCTTCTTTTGGAGTGTAAAGAAGATTAGCTACGTACATTGACCAAAAGACTCCAAAAGGTTTGCTCGCTACGTCTAGAAGACGATACGTCAGGACTTTAACCATTGAATTTCAGTCATCTTTCAATGATCCAAGCCGTTCATGTGACAAGTCTCACTTATTATGGTAGAAAAAGAAATCAAAATTTAAATCTACTGTTTGTAATTTTATTACTTTGAACATGAACGGTCATCGTAAACGTTCTACAATCCATGTATTTATCTATTGAATCTAAGCATTTTGGTCATTCCCCATCCAAGTAAAGCCCAATCAAATAAACGGTTCCTTCCATTAGAAAAGCCTAAATTCTAACGGCTAGAATCCCCATTTATCTTACCCTTGTGTAGGGATGTATTCGAGGAAACTTCCACTTTTTTAGCCACAGAGGATTGAGAGCCCAGCTTCCTGCCTGTTACACTAGCAATTCCATCCTTCCATCAATGGCTTCTGCTCTTTCTCATCTAATCTTCTTCTTCTTCCTTCTATTTCTTCCACTCTCTGCCACCGGCCAAACTGGCCCCAACATAAGCTTGGGATCATCTCTCTCTGCGAACAGCGAAAACTCTTCATGGGTCTCGCCCTCTGGCGACTTCGCTTTCGGATTCTATCCTATCGCCAAAGGAAATTTCTTCTTGCTGGCAATCTGGTTCGATAAAATACCCGAGAAAACGATCGTATGGTTCGCTAACAGACATAATCCAGTGCAACAGGGATCGACGGCTCAGCTCACAAAAGATGGACGGCTCGTGCTCAAGGACCATCAAGGCCGGCTGATATGGGAACCCAAATCCATAAATGGTAGTGTCTCACATGCTGCCATGCTCGACACCGGCAACTTCATTCTATCAAGCAGCGATTCCGTCGTTAGATGGGGAAGCTTCGACGAGCTGAGCGACACCATCTTGCCGACACAGGTGTTGAATTTCGGCGGCAAGCTTTCGAGTCGTCTGACAGAAACCAACTACTCCATCGGAAGGTTCGAGCTCCGTTTTCTGCCAGATGGTAATCTCGTTCTTAATCGCTTAGCTCTCCCGACTGGAAATGCTTACGAAGCTTATTATTCGAGCAATACATATCTGTCGGGTTATCAGGTGATCTTCAATCAGTCGGGCTACATTTACGTCCTACAAAGGAATCAAAGCATACTCAATCTCACGCCGACGAGTCTTGTTTTAACGGAAGACTACTACCATAGGGCGACGCTTGACATAGATGGAACATTCAGGCAGTATAAATACCCAAAGGCTGGTGCAAGCGGTAGAAGTGGGGCTGCGGTATGGTCTGTCGTGTGGTCTGCACCCGATAACATCTGCACGGCTGTCCAAATCAGAATCAACGGCAGCGGTGCTTGTGGATTTAACAGCTATTGCAGCCTAGACAATGATAGATGGGCTGTCTGCCAGTGCCCTCCTGGGTTTTCCTTCTTCGATGAGAGTAACAAATTCAAAGGTTGCAAGCTGGATGATGTTGTACAAGCTTGCAAGCTTGATCCGTCGAGGAGGAGGGATTTGTTTACACTGTGGGAGAAGGAGGATTTGGATTTTCCTGGGCATGACTACGAAATGCTGGATTCCGTAACTGAGGATGAATGTAGAGATTCTTGCTTAGATGATTGTCGCTGTACGCTTGCCCTCTTCCGTGACAGGAGCTGTTGGAAGAAGAGGTTTCCTCTCACGAATGGGAGGATAACTCCTAGTTCCAGTAGAAAATCTCTCATTAAAGTATTAAAAGCGAATTATTCACAGCTTCTTCTTCTTACAGAACCGAAGGAGAAAGATCAAGAGACGACGATCCTCGTTGGATCAATGCTTCTAGGCAGTTCCATGTTTCTCAACGTCGCATTCTCATTAGCTATTTCTCTGTACGTTTGGTACAGATACCATAAGAGATCGCGGAAAGTTCAACGGGATCCAAATATGCTGCGATCAAATTTGCGGTCTTTTACTTACGGAGAGTTGGAAGAAGCGACAGATGGGTTCAAGGAAGAATTGGGTAGGGGCGCTTTTGGCACTGTTTTTAAAGGAACTATGCAATTAGATTCCATGGCTACTTCCGTTGCAGTCAAGAAGCTGGAGAGAGTTATAGAAGAGGGCGAGAAGGAATTGAAGACGGAAGTGGGAGCGATCGGCCGGACCCATCATAAGAATCTAGTCCAATTGCTTGGATTCTGCAACGAGGGTCCCCACCGTCTTCTGGTGTATGAGTTCATGAGCAATGGATCCTTGGCAAGCTTGCTCTTTGGGACCTCAAAACCCACCTGGAATCAACGGTTGAAGATGGTGTTCGGGATTGCTAGAGGGCTCAGGTACTTACATGAAGAATGCAGCTCCCAGATCATACATTGCGATATAAAGCCTCAAAACATACTTCTAGATGAAAATCTAATGGCCGAGATTTCTGATTTTGGATTGGCAAAGCTATTGAGGACAGACCAGACCCGAACAAGCACAGGCTTCCGAGGCACTAGAGGCTATGTTGCACCGGAATGGTACAAGAACATGCCGATCACGTCCAAGGTCGATGTGTACAGCTTCGGTGTAATGCTTTTGGAGATTGTTTGTTGCAGGAAGAACGTGGAATTAGTTTTGGGGAATGAGGAGAAGGCGGTCTTGACAGATTGGGCCTATGGATGCTATCGAAGGGGGAGATTGGACATGTTAGTGATGGACGACCGAGATGCAATGGAGGACATGAAGAGGGTGGAGAGGCTGGTGAAGTTAGGGATTTGGTGCATACAAGAAGAGCCATCGCTGAGGCCTTGTATGAAGAAGGTGACACAGATACTTGAAGGTGCAGTTGAAGTTTCAGTGCCCCCTCACCCTTCTTCTTTCATTAGTTCACTTAGCTGAGTTGAAACTTGAGACCTTCCACATCCCTCCAGTGCATACACTGGATGTTCGGTATATGTGTATGAGTGCATGTGTGTTTGTTTATTGTTTATTTCATTTAAATTTTCTGTTGTGTCTTGCCAAAGTATCGCTTTCGCCTTTTTGCCTCTTGTCAAGTCCCTTTTGGCGGTAACGTTTCTGCAACTAGCATCAAAGTATCTAGCTAGAGTACTTTGATCATTTAGAAATTACAGTTCGCTAGAGTACTTTGTTGTGTTTGGATGCACCTAAACTAAAAGGGGTGTGTGTGTGTGTATATATATATATATATATGTTATGGGAAAATTTGGACCGACCTCGGAAGAGACGTACTCGGCTCGGCCGATTAAGCTAACTCGTCATAACAGGCCGGGCGACTAAGGCTAATGAGCCGAACCTCGGCTAGTCAGTGACAGCTCGTTTAATCCAATCCAGTAGTAACCAAACTTCAGCCTCCAAGCTCTTTTGTAGAACTTGAAATTTGGAAGAAGCCATTACATATCCCCACCGTCGGATCCAACCCGATCCTTGCCAACCAACAGCCAAGCTTGACCTGCATATGGGTTCAGACTGTTGGAAGACGGACCCAGACAATAGGGAGTCTATTGTCATGCTCAGAGATCAGCTCCAGTCACGCACGCATGAAGTAAAATCCGGCGCATGATCTTCAGATAACTGACAACATCAGCGTGTGCATCGCTCCCTCATATTGTCAGAGATCGTGCCGAGAATAATGGGCACAGTTACTTCGATCAAACGGTATAAATAGGAGACATATATATCTACATAAACATGTACACAAGATCTTACACCTTAAGCCCTAACAACACTACTTAGACCCAGATTCCTAGCCTGACTTTGGCATCAGAGGATCTCCTACTTTAACCAGGGTTTCCTTTGTCCTTCTCTTGTGCAAGCTAACAGGATTTGGTTCAAGTGCTCGGAGCTCAGCGAAAGGTAAACCAGATTTTGGCATCAACAATATATATATTGTGTGTGTGAAATGGAAAGTTATGTATTTCAATAGTAATTCGTTATATCTTTCATTGTTTCTTTATAAAATCTTAATCAAGGATAGCAAGTTCCACCCTTTTATTTCTCAGAGTCTACCAATCATCTGTGTCAAAGGTACCCTGAAAATTCAGCTCAGCCGATGACACGTGGTCACAAAACAAGACTATTTTCTATCTCCTAAGGGCCTATTTGGCCAGGCGGATTAAGAGGGATTAGGAGGGATGAGATGGATTTTAAGGTAACGATGGTGGTGTCAGTGGATTGGTTTAAGATCCATGCATATATGGATATTGCTATATCTCGGGGCAAGTTCACCAAGTCTGTTTGGCACGCCTGGCATATCCTGGGATTTTCCTTTCAATCTGTCCAACCAAACACGCCCCAGGCCCGTTCCTTTGGCATACCCTGGGATTTTACCATCCCATCCCTCCTAATCCCATGAGATCCGTACGGCCAAACATGCCCTAAGTGGATTGCTTACTACACAACCCAACCTTAAACGTGTGAAACTTTTCTGGCCCACCATGATTTGTGTGTTATATCCACACCATCCATTTATTTTTACAGATCATTCTAGAGCATGAGGCCAAAAATGAGGCACATCCAAAGCTCAAATGGACCACACAACAGAAAGAAGTAGGGATTGAATGACCGTTGAAACCTTCCTATGGTACACTGTAAAGTTTATTTGATATCTAACGACCACTTCATAATGTCATACAAAGATGAAGGGAAAATATTAATATCAGCTTGATCCTAAGAAGTTTTCAGTGGTTGGCAGGCGCCTAATCCCTAAATTTTTCTGCAGTGTGGCCCAGGAGAGCCTTAAATTTGCCTCCTTTTTTTGTTCCATGCCCTAAAATAGTATGTAAAAATGGATGGACAGTGAAGATCTGTTACATACTTCATGACAGCTTACGGAAGTTCCACATGTCAACACTTTCAATTTTCTTTTATCTCTGCTGCACCACCCAGGTGATGTATTTCTTTGATCCATACCGTCCATCCACTTTTTTCAGATCATTCTAATTTATGAGACCAGACATAAGGCAGATTTACAACTATGGTGAGCCACACCACAAGAAATAATATGAATTGATGCTACTGTTGAGAACTTTTTAGTGCCACTGAAGGCTGTGATCAAGCTGATATTTGTATTTTACTTTCATCCAGTATTTGTGACCTTATGAACATGTGAGATGGAAAATAAGCCTCACGGTTGGTCTTATGAAGGTTTCAATGGTAGGTTGTTCAATCCCCACTCATTTATCTGTGTGGCCCACTTGATCTTGGATGTATCTCAGTTTTGGGCTCATGCTCTAACATTATCAGAAAAAATTGATGGACGATGTGGATCTAATTAACATAAAAATCATGGTGGACTCAAAACAATTTTACACGATAAAAAGTTGTATTGTGCAGCACGAAGTCTATTTAGATAAAAATTCGGTGCATTTTTGTACATGGAGTCATCGGAAATGACGTGGACCAATTCGAAGGGGTGGCACGAAGATTTCGTGGGCTTTCGACACAGACGGTCCACTCTTTCTAAAATGGAATCATATTCATATTTTTAGAAATTCAAAGTTAGTAAGGACCGCCGGATCGTGGTATGGACTTTTGTAAACTCGAATCAAGGATGGATTTTGATTTTCCAATTGTCTGTTTGGATTCCAACTTCATATCGATTCCACCTGCGGTTACTGGGTGGCTTCTCTACGTAGGAAATAGAATTTACGTTTTCTTTCGAGGGAAATGAATATCTACCATTCAAAATCGACTTTAAAGACCTCTCTTTCTTCCAATTGGGTCGGTAGTGCCCCACTGGTCGGTTGTGGAATAGTTGTGTGGGCACTGCCATGAGGTACGTATTTTATCCATGTTGTCCATCTATTTTGCTCATTTGAGGACATGAGTCCAAAAACAAGATTGATCCAAATCTTAGGTGGACCACATCATAGGAAATGGTGGTGATTAAATGCTTACTGTTAAAAATGTCTAAAGAGCACAAAAGTTTTGGATCAAGCTCATATTTGTGTTTTCCCTCCCTCCATGTCTATGTGATCAAATCAACAAATTAATGACAAATAAACATTATGGTGGGCCTTGGGAAGTTTTTAATGGTGGGGTTCAATCACCATCATTTCCTATGGTGCGGTCCACCTGTTAGATCTATGTTATTTTCGGGCTCATGCCAGGGAATCTATAAAACACACACATTATTGTGGGACGCACAACACCAGCCAGTACCAAGATCTGGGTACTAAAAGGACCCGATTTGGCTAGCAACCAAATAATCATTTTTCCCAGTAATGTGGAGCAATTGAATTTTGGATCTGCCTTATTTTTTGGCTTATGCCCTAAAATGACCTAGCAAAATTGACTAATGGCATTACAAAATACATTCATCATGATGGCCATAGAGGATCGATGTATGCAATCAACCGTTGGGAGTGGATTAAGTGAGACCCGGACTCAGTGAGACAGAGCAGTCCTTACCGTGGGGCCCCCTTGATATATGTATTCTATATCAACCCTGTCCATCGATTGTCTCATATCATTTTAGGGTATTATTCAAAAAAATGAAGCGAATCTAATTATCAAGTGGACCATACCATATGAAATAAATTTAAAAGAGGATTTGAAATCCGAGGTAAAAGTTACGGTTACATCTTAAAATCCTCCCATAAGTCGAATGTGTAATGTGTGTGTCACTATGCTGCTAATCTATTAGGCATGTAGCCCATTCATGACATCCCAAAACAATCAAATTATCTACTCCATCACTAAAATTACTTCAAAAGAATGATATGCACAGTCCAGATTACATTTTCCATGTAAATTATCGATTAAAATTTTTTAGTTAGTTGCTCAAATGTCATCTTATGCTTATGGCTCATTCAAGACTTTGGAATTTCATCATTTTCCACCAAAGTATATATTTCACCAAGCTTATTACATTAGCGATATTAAAGGTAATTTAATAATTAACTTCAAACCTTTGTAAATATATCATGCATAGTGTTGGAAGAAAAATACGCCAAGTCCGGAGTCTCGGATAAGGGATGAGTCGACTCTGCTCACACTGCCCAAATCAGCCGAGGCAACGGTTATGGCCGAGACAGTAATGAACAAGGTCAATGGGCAAACAGAATAGGACGAACGGTTTAAGTTAACTCGGTATACGAGCTATCAACGCCCTCCTAAGTCCACTAAGGCCAAAAAGTTATAAGCCACCTGACCGATAGATAGAAACCGACTCAACAAGTTGGTTATGTCAGCTACGGGATAGGGAAACATGACGGATAAAAATCAAGACTATTTCCACCCAGTAGAAGGCAGAAGCTTATCCTCAAGAGCCAGCCGAGACTCATCTATCACATGAGTCGGAATCGGTTGAGCCGAGTGAGAGAGACGGTGTAAATTCAAATACCGTCCCGAAAATCTAGAAAACAGATGTCCGATCCCGAGGATCTCGGGATCGGATGAAATCTGTTAAAGATATCAAATCTCTGAAGTAGGGGAAGAATCTCTACAAGGCAGGGCTTCCTCACGTCTATAAGAAACCACCTCCATCATGGTGAAAGGGATGCAAGATAAAACCCTAAAAACCTCCGCCTTTATTCCCGAAAAACTGACTAAGGCATCGGAGGTTCCCCGGTTTTAGCCAGGGTCCCCTTTGTGTTAAAGATTGTGCAGGATAAAGAAAATCAAAGGAGGCGACGGGTCCACCAGAAAATCACATCAACAGTTTGGCGTCGTCTGTGGAAAACAGACAAAAAGTCATTTTTCATATTCTACCTAAAGAGCTGCAAGTCAAGTTCTAATGGTGACGACTAAAAGAGCAGATCAGGACGATGAAAACGAGGCCGCTACCAGTGCAGCATTAGAAGCTCCATCAATGGTCCTGCCAGTGGCCCCGTCCGTAACCAACAATCACCGGAACCGGGGGAACGTGCAATTGAGTTGGGAGGTTCAAGAGATCCGATCCGATGTGAATGTCATGAAGCAAATGCTGGAGCGGATGTTCAACCAGCAGATGCTATAACATCAATAAGGACAAGCATCGCGTGTTCCCCCACCTGCGTCCAGCCCTCTGGCTGCTGCTCAGCCTGCGGTTCCAGGAACGTCCCATCAACCTACAGTTCCGCGAACGTCCCACCAGCAGAGTCAACACCCGTGTCCGACAGAACCAACACCAACTCGTTCGATCACAGCCGCGCTACGCCCCACGGCACAGAATAGATCAAAGGAGGCGCAATCGACCTCCCGCTGAGGAAACGGCGAAAGTCAAGAGCCCTGGAAAGCGGACATCTAAGACTTTAAGAAAGATCTTTGGGAGGAGATGGCGAAAGAAATGGCAAATATGAAACAGGGTCGGAATACGTACCCAGCTCGATTTGAGGCTAAAGCGTCCCTTTTTATAGATGAAGTGATGCAGGCTCGGTTACCGGAAAGGTTTCGCCTACCGCAAATCATCCCTTTCACCGGAAAAACTGACCCAACTGAGCACATTGAATGCTTCAAAACCTATATGGAGTTGCACGATGCCTCGAACGCAGTCATGTGCCGAGTCTTCTCTCTCACACTGACCGACGTGGCTCGGCTTTGGTTTAAACAACTGAAACCGAAATCTATCGGTTCATTCGCCGAACTCAGCAATGCCTTCCTCACCAATTTTATTGGTGGAAAAAAGAAACTGAAGCCACCTGCACATCTGAATAACATAGTTCAGAAAATAGGAGAGCTGCTAAAGGATTATATCAGACATTTCAACTTTGAATCTCTTCAAGTTTGAAAACACTCGGAAGAGACAGCACTCAACGCGCTCATGCAAGGGGTCAGAGACAAGCCATTTCTAGCATCTCTGGATAAAAATCCGCCAGAGACTCTGGCCGAGTTTATGGCTCGGTCGGACAAATACGCAGATGCCGAAGAAACTCGACTCCTGCGCGAGACGCGCGAGACGGCCCAGAACGCAAAGTCCACGGCCAAAGAGTCGGTTAAAAAATGGACCAACTCGGCTGAAGGAAGAAAGCGTAAGGATGATCGAGTACACGATAATCAGAAGTCAAAAAAGCGACCCGAACAAAGGTTTTCCACATACACCCCCCTAAATAAAACTCAGGAACAATTGTTAATGGAGATCAAAAGTGAAGGTTTCGTCAACTTACCCAGTAAACTGCGGGGCAATCCCAACCGGCAGAGTAAGAACAAATACTGCCACTATCATCATGATCATGGGCACAATACGAGTGATTGTTATCACCTAAAAGAAGAAATAGAACGACTCATCAATGAAGGCCGACTCGGAGAGCATGTGGAAAGGACCATGTCCGCGGAAGAACGCCCAACCGAAAACCGAGTCACGAAAGAAATCCGAACGATCGTCGGTGGTCATCGAGGCGGGGGCGACTCTAATAATGCACGAAAGAATCACGCCAGAAGCATCAGTCAGCCCGAGTACGAAATTCTCCTATTATATCGGCCTCCGAAGGAAAAGAAACGAGAAAAGTATTGCATCTCGTTTACTGAAGACGACGCTCGAGGTGTCCATCATCCCCATGATGATGCGCTAGTCATCACTCTCACCATCGCTAACAGAAAGTATTTCGTATACTTGTAGACACTGGGTCGTTTGCGGATATGTTATTCACTCAGGCGTTCGACAAAATGGGAATTGAGCGATCAGCGTTACGTCCAGTTCGAACACCGTTGATCGGATTCTCGGGCGGACAGATACTCCCAAAAGGGATTGCCTCACTACCGCTCACTGCCGAAAATCCCCTGCATCAGACGACAGTAATGGTGGATTTCCTGATCGTTAATCAAATATCTGTCTACAATGCTATACTCGGTCTACTTACTTTGAATCTTTTACAAGCGGTGGTATCCACATACCACCTTTCCATGAAATTTTCGACTGAGTCAGGAGTAGGAATTATGAAAGGAGATCAGCAAGATGCTCAACGTTGCTATGTCACTGCAGTAAAGGTTCCGGTTAAAATATCAGTAATTGAATTGCTAGATTCCAGGGTCAGAACTCACGAACGAGGGCAACCAATGGAAGATCTTATATCGGTACCCCTAGTCGAGGCGGAGGAGTCGAAGGTGGTACGTATCGGTTCGTCCTTGAAGTCACCACTCAAAGACAATATAATAGCTCTGCTTAGACGGTATGCTGACATATTCGCATGGAGCCATGAAGATATGCCTGGGATCGATCCCTCGGTCATGACACACTGACTCAACATCGATCCGACCTACCGACCGATCCAATAAAAAAGACGTCCTCTTGGAGTAGAAAGGTACGCCATCATCGAAGAGAAAGTCGGCAAGCTCCTCAGGGCAAAATTCATAGAAGAAATATACTATCCGGAATTGATAGCTAATGTGGTACTTGTGAAAAAAGCCAAGGGGAAGTGGCGAGTCTGTATTGACTATACAGATCTGAATAATGTCTGCACCAAGGATAGCTTTCCTCTCCCGAGAATCAATTAGTTGGTAGACAGCACTGCTGGCCATGAATTACTTAGTTTCATGGATGCATAGTCTGGGTACAATCAAATTGTAATGCATCAATCTGATAAATCTAAGACTGCCTTTGTCACTGACAAAGGTCTTTATTGTTACCGAGTGATGCCATTTGGTTTGAAAAATGCCGGTGCGACGTATCAAAGGTTGGTGAACAAAATGTTCGCTCGGCAGATCGGCCGAACCATGGAAGTATACATAGATGACATGCTCGTCAAAAGTATACTCACGGCCGACCATATAGCCGACCTAGAAGATATGTTCCTGACCTTACGCAAATACAAAATGAAGTTAAATCCAAGCAAGTGTGCTTTTGGTGTAAACTCGGGAAAGTTTTTCGGATTTCTGGTCAGTCAGCGAGGAATCGAAACAAATCCCGAGAAAATCAAAGCTTTACTCGATATGGAACCCCCTAAAATGATTAAAGACATACAAAGGCTGACCGGACGAGTAGCCGCACTTAACCGCTTCCTTTCCCAAGCCACCAATAGATGTCTCCCGTTCTTCAAACAGTTGAAGGGACGACAATCGATGGAATGGATGAAAGAATGTGAAGCGGCATTTCAGCAACTAAAATCTTACCTCGGGTCTCCGCCTCTCCTATCAAAACCCGAGCTAGGAGAAGCTCTCCTGTTATACCTGGCTATATCCAATGCAGCGATTAGTTCGACACTAATACGAGAATATGACGGAAAACAACTGTCGGTCTATTATGTCAACAAAGTGCTCCTACCGGCAGAAATGAGGTACCCATTGATGGAAAAGGTGGCCCTGACTTTAGTTATCTCCTCGCGACGGTTGCGGCCGTATTTCCAAGCACATATTATTATCGTTATAACCGACCATCCGTTGCGTCAGATTCTACAGAAACCGGAAGCTTCCGTTCGACTTACGAAATGGGCGATCGAGCTCAGTGAGTTCGATATTCAATATAAACCGAGAGTGGCGATCAAGGGACAAGCCGTGGCCGACTTCATCACTGAAGTTACACCGCAACTTGTTGCAGAGGCTACTGAGTCTGCAGAAACGCCGACGGCTGCTTCACCCAACTCCTCACCCACCCCAATTCCCTGGAAGCTGTACGTCGACGACTCTTCCAACTCTAAGGCAAGTGGGGGAGGAATAGTGTTGGAAACTCCCGATCAAACCTACATGCAATATGCCTTAAGACTTGGATTTCAAGCCTCGAACAATACAGCAGAATACGAAACACTATTACTCGACCTCCAACTCGCAGTCAGCTTAGGAGTAACGCATCTTTACATTTTCAGCGATTCCCAGCTGGTTGTCAATCAAGTCACCGGCGTATACCAAACACGGAAAGAATAATTGAAAGCGTATATGGAGAAAGCTAAGAAACTGATCAGCGGATTCCGGCAATGTGAAGTAACTCGGATCCCCAGGATCGAGAATACCAAAGCCGATGTACTAGCAAAACTGGCCTCGGCCAATGAAGACGACATACCCAGGTCAGTTCTGATCGAATATGTGGCTAAGCCGAGTATCGAGGAACTGGTCAACTCGCTCGTACACACCATTGAGTCAGAACCCACCTGGCTCAACCCTATCGTCCAATATCTCAACGAAGGGATTTTACCCCAAGATCGCGCCAATGCCCGGCAACTGAAGACCCAAGCGTCACGCTACACCATGTTGAATGAGGTACTATATAAGAAAGGCTTTTATGCTCCCCTACTACGGTGTCTGAATCCCCTTGAAACTGACTACGTGTTATGGGAGATACATGAAGGAATTTGCAGAAATCACTCAGGCGGACCATCCCTTGCACACAAAGTTTTACGTCAGGGTTATTACTGGTTGACTATCCAGCAAGACGCCCGCAAGTTCATCCAGAAATGTGATAAATGTCAGAGGTTCGTGACCATCCCTAGACAACTACCTGAAGAGTTAACTCCCGTGACCGGTCTTTGGCCCTTTGCGCAGTGGAGAATCGACATTATTGGACCTCTCCCTATGGGGAAAGGTCAAACTAAGTTCGGCAGAGCCCTTGGCAAAAATAACCGAACAGAAGATTACTGATTTCGTATGGAAGAACGTTATCTGTCGGTTTGGGATACCTCGGACCATTATCACTGACAATGGGAGACAGGTCGACAATAGATAGTTTCACGATATGTGTAATAATCTCGGGATCCGAAACGTGTACGCTTCACCTCATCACCCTCCGACCAATGGGCAAGTCGAGGCTGTCATTAAGATCATCAAACAGCACCTTCGAAAGAAGCTCGATCGAGCCAAGGGAGCATGGGCTGAAGAACTGCCGAAGATACTGTGGGCTTACCAAACCACTGCTCGAACCGCTACAGGAGAAACTCCTTTCTCCCTCAGTTATGGCTCGGAGGCAGTTACCCCGGTCGAGATTGGGATACATTCAGCCCGAGTCAATTTGTACAACAAGCAAGATAATGAATAACTCCTATCGCTCGGGCTCGACCTACTGGAAGAAAAAATAGAAGAAGCTCGGTTCCGAATGATGGCTCGGTAGAGACAAGTAACTCGGTTCTTTAAAGCCCGAGTCAAAACCAGGCGGTTTCGAGTCGAGGAAATGGTCCTTCGGAGAACGTTCCCAAATACAAAGGAAGTCGGTGCAGGTACACTGGGACCCAATTGGGAAAGACCCTATGTCGTCTCAAGTACCATCCGACCTGAAACTTATCGGTTGAAAAACCTCAACGGGCAGTTACTGTCTCACCCCTGGAATGCCGAGCATCTCAAAATCTGTTATCCTTAGGTCGGTCATGAAGAACTTAAAAGAATAAGATAATGTGTAAACTGGGTCGATTCAATAAAACTAAGAATTTTCATTCGTTACTTAAGTGTTTTACATCGAGTTACATCATATTCTACTTCGGTTACATTAGAAAAGAAAGAATAAAAACGACTCCGACAAAAGAAGTAATTTCTCTCAGTTGTAGTTAACTGTTCTTGATTTGGCCCAGGAGGGAGGTCGGCCTGAAAAGCTGATGATGGTACCAAAAATGAAGTGCGGTAACTGCTCCTCAGCCAGAGGTACTCCTCAAGTAGTCCCAGATTGGACTACTCTCGAAGCAGTCCCAGAGACATCGGCCCCAGCGGCAGCAGGAGTCTCTTCACCGACAGTAGCATCGGCATGACCAGCCCCAGTAGCCTCGGTCTCTAGGCTACTTTTCTCGAACACAAAGAGATCAATGTTAGGGAAGGTAGCCTTCATTTCCATGACGAGGGCCCTGTACCCGCCCTGATACAGGCGATCTCTTTCTTCCTCGAACTCTTGAGACTCGAGAAAGGCTTCTACGGCCTGCTCCTTGGCCTCTTTGGCCCGAACGGCTTCTTCCTCAACATGCTGGATAAGCGTTGTGGCCTCGATTTTGGCCCGAGTTAAGGTGCCTTCGCAAGCGCCATGGAATTGACGAAGATGCAGGTACTCTTCCTCGGTCTTCGCCATAAGCGACATCAAACAGGCACTCCCGACCTTCGCAGCCTCAAGAACTCCCTTCGATTCCTCAGCTACCTTTCCAGCAAGCGCCAGGTCACCAGTCGCAACGCCAACCCGACTTTCGGCGGCCTCGCGGCGTCCCTCTGCCGCAAGCTTCTAAGACGCAATCAACTCCGAGCAAGCCTTAACCACGCAGGAGGCCAACTGCATGAGACGAATGCTGAGTTAGGACAATAATTTGAGACCAGGAATAACAGGAAAAAGAAAGGAAGGAATTTTACCTCGAGAAGCGCCTTCGCTGCATGGCCGAGGGTCTGCGTTGTAAGAGCATTGTAAAGACTTGCAAAGTCCTTCTCGCTCCCGTGAGCAAGGGCCCAAGGGATCATCCCCGATATAACCTTCTGAAAAGGCGATGGCTCTTATTGAGTTATCTCCCCTCTTGAAGGTTCTCCACTCGGCCCTTCTCTTGGCCTCGGGACCTCCTCTGCAGCAGGTCTCGGCTCGGGCTCCGCAACCACTTCATTCGCCCTATCATAAGGGTTAAAGAGCATGACCACAGTAGGAGCAGCCGGGGTAGAAGAAGCTGAGACAGCTGGCTCCTTGGCTTTTGGAGCTGTCTTCGGCTATTTTAAAGGCCGACTCCCCAATAAAAGCGTCGACCTAGGAGGAGCCTTCACTTTGGAAATCGGCTTAAGGGAAGGTCGAGACTCGGCCATATCCGTGGAAGCTGGTTTAAGAATGGGCCGAGCTTCAGGAAGATCTGAGACAAAAACAAGATAGGTCAGATGAAGTTCAAAAAAGACTTAATGACAAGAAAAAATTTACCTGATACAGCCGAGTCTAAACCTGAAAGATAAAGACGCTCGGGCTGCAGTGGCACCTTTCAGGACCGATCTTCCGGACTTAGCTTTTTCAGGTCCTTGATTCGAGCTAAGTCGTTGGCTCCGAGCTTCCCTCTCTTCTTCTGGATATCTGCAAAATATAATTAAGTTAGAATCTGTGCACTACGACGCAGAAAGACAGACAACGGTGTGCCGAGTCACCTGCTTTCCGAAACGTACGAGAGACCGTAGGTACAAAAGGCACAGATTCGACCGTCTCCCAGCGATCACAGGCCCAGAACCATCTTTCTTTCCAGTGCTTGTTGGAAGTTGGTGGGTCGGTGATAATAGAGCCGCCTTTGCCTCGCCAGGCGTCCAGAAAGTAAAAGCTAGGAAAGTTCGGATTCGGCCGTACTTGATACAAGTAGATGAACTCATCGACCGTCAGTGGGGGCTGGTCCAGCTCAACCCACAACATCGCACACCCGAACAAGTTTCTCCACCCGTTCGGGACTATTTGTCCGGGAGCAAGCCAGACACGAGACAGGAAGTCTTGAGTAATGGGCTGAAGGGGTAACCGCAAGCCGTATTGCATCAAGACTTGAAAAATTACGACCATCCCGGCAGGAGGATGGTTGGGTAACTCATCCGGACGAGGAAACGAATAATAACTGAGTCCGGGACATGATACCTGGCTCGTATTCGGTTCAGATCTGACTCAGTCAAAATTAAGGAAACGGGACCCCTCAGATCATCTTCAGCCCCCTCCCCTTCAGAAGACAACTCGGAAGCTTGTGCCGACTGAGTTATGGGAGCTGACTTAGAGGCTCCCTCGACGACTTCTGTTTCTTCCTCCTCCAATAAATCCATTGCAGGATTGGGTCTCCCTGGCCGAGTTACCAGAGACGACCCACCGCGCGAAGGATCGGCCGGAGCAGGACGCTCTGCCTGTGATCCGACAGTCCTCTCAGAAAGGAAAGCGGCATTAGCATCAACCCCAGTCTCCGCCAGCAATGAGGGTGATTCCGCAATGTTCCAGAAACGCTGCGTTTCACTCTCGTCGCCGAAAATTCCCTCCTGGGGGCTCTGGGAACCGTGCATTACCATTAATGTCAACAGAAAGGGAGGAAAAAACTCACCGGAGAAAGCAACGATGACCGAAAGGAAGACAACCAAGGAGGAAATGGCAAGGGTAGAAGCCCAACACGAGGACAGTAGGAAACAAAGAAGAAAAAAGAAGAAAGGAAGAAAATGAAAATGAAGAGCGAGAGAGGCAGCAGCCCTTTTTATAATCCTGCCACGCGGCAGAGGCAATTAATGGGTAGACGAAACGACGCCTGCCTCGACTCCCTCGCTCGACACGTGGCGCACGCCGACTGACAACGGTAACGTTCTCGCCATGCGTCCAACGCCCATACGTGGGAAAGACGACTTTACGGCTGGCCGCTCGTGCGACCTTGGGTAATGAACCGTCACCTGTTAAGGATGACTCAAAGAGCATTAAATGTCTCATTATGGCCTCGGCTTCTGGTGCGAACCGACCTAGGCATAAGAAGTAAGGAGGGCTTACTGTTGGGAGAAAAATATGCCAAGTCCGGAGTCTCGGATAGGGGATGAGTCGACTCTGCTCACACTACCCAAATCGTCCGAGGCAACGGTTATGGCCAAGACAGTAATGAACAAGGCCAACGGGCAAACAGAATAGGACGGTTTAAGTTAACTCGGTATACGAGCTAGCAACGCCCTCCTAAGTCCACTAAGGCCAAAAAGCTATAAGCCACCTGACTGATAGATAGAAACTGACTCAACAAGTTGATTATGTCAGCTACGGGATAGGGAAACATGACGGATAAAAATCAAGACTATTTCCACCCAGTAGAAGGCAGAAAGCTTATCCTCAAGAGCCAGCCGAGACTCATCCATCACATGAGTCGAAATCGATTGAGCCGAGTGAGAGAGACGGTGTAAATTCAAATACCGTCTCGAAAATCTAGAAAACAGATGTCCGATCCCGAAAATCTCGGGATCGGGATCGGACGAAATCTGTTAAAGATATCAAATCTCCGAAGAAGTAGGGGAAGAATCTCTACGCGGCAGGGCTTCCTCACGTCTATAAGAAACCACCTCCATCATGGTGAAATGGATGCAAGATAAAACCCTAAAAACCTCCGCCTTTATTCCCAAAAAACTGACTTAGGCATCGGAGGTTCCCCAGTTTTAGCCAGGGTCCCTTTTGTGTTAAAGATTGTGCAGGATAAAGAAGATCAAAGGAGGCGACAAGTCCACCAGAAAATCACATCAACACATAGATAGTTTTGGATTAGAGAAGATTTTAAATCTAGAGTGCCAAATATAACCCCGAGAATCTTGAGTAATGTTGCCCCTGCTAGAGGTTGAGAATTCTGAGTGGCTGCCGGTTCCAATTGGAAAGAGTGACTTGAACTAAGATGACTTGGGCTCCTGATATATTGAGGCCTTAATGTTTCCTAGTGTTTATTTGCCTTGATAAGGTCCTATAAGCCTAGATGGGAAGGGAAAAAAAGAAACACACAAATATTATGTTGATCTGAGACTTTTGTGGCCCATTTTAGTCAATTTCCATAATTTTTTATAGAATGGTCCACCTAATAATTGCATCTGCTTCAATTTGTTGAAATAATATCTTTAAATGATCTAAAAAATGGACGGGCGACGTGGATACAGACATGCCCGACCGAAAGGAATGCACTAACTTGGGGACTCTGGGGTCTCACCTAATCTGCTCCAATCCCATCCGAGTATGATTCATCTCTCGGTTCCGTAGGACGCGGATTTCCTGCGAAAAGCTTTAGGCGGGGAGTTCCTGCGCTGGGAACTCAGATGGGGCCCACTGTGATGTTTGCGAGAAATCTTCCCCTTCTATTTAGTTTTGTTAGTTTATTTTAGGACATGTTGTCAAAAATGAACCGTATCTAAAAGCTCAAGTGGGCCATGCTAAAGGAAAATGTGGTTAGGAAAATTTCTACCGTTGAAACCTACCTAGGTTCAACAGTGATGTTTACATGTCATCCATACCGTTAATAACTTCATTCCTACTGGGATGAACTGAAATCACAAATATTAGCATGATTCAAAACTTCTATGGCCCACGAATATTTCAACTGTGGACATACAATTATCAAGTTTTCAGCCCACTTGGGTTTTGGAAACGGTTCATTTTTGACATCATGTCTTAAAATAAACTCAAAAAATGGATGGACGGATAAGATTTTTCACAAACATCACAATGGGCCTCACCTATTTCCAGCTCTTTTCGCAGGAACTTCCTGCGCTGGGAACCTTGTGGGGGACTGTGATGTTTGTGAAAAATCCTACCCTTTTATTAATTTTGTGAGTTTATTTCAAGACATGATGCCAAAAATGATCATCACAGTGAGCCCCACCTGGTTCCCTGCGCGCAGGGACTTCTTTCAAAAGTCTTTGGCAGGAAATCCACATCCCCCTCCGTATTCCAAAGGTCACACGTCCATCAGGATCCAAGCATTTATAATCTCACCCACCTGGACGCCTAACTGTTGAAAATCATACCTGTCAGCCAATCAGGTGTTCGGCACTTTAATGAACGGATCTAATGGAGAAAATGCACCATGGTGCTCCCTGCATGCGACGACTTATAGATGACATCACGTCTCTCTTCTTCTCTGCGGTGTGTTCCACCTTAGCTGTGGATTGGGCTGAGTTTTAGCCTCATTTCAGAAAATTGAGGGACATACAAGATGTATTGAGTGTCAGTACTAAGGTACTGCGGGGCTTAACTGTTTCATATTGACTATTGAACAGTTATTGGGACGATTTAAGTCCTAACACGAATATCAGTCCCCAATATTCTACGAACGCATTGACTACGGGCCAATTTCAATGAACTGAAATCTTCTATTGCAGCTACGTTACGCACACGTCAATCGCGATAAAGCTATTTTGTGAGGCTGGCATGTTGCCTTTGTAACGTCTCCATTGATTAGTTACCTATATTGGACGGTGCAATGATGGTAAGAAATTTTCAATGGACGCTGATTGTACTACCTCCGCGGTGCCTTGGACGTAAGGCAAGCTCAAGTGGCCACACCATATAATGTATGTGTTTTATCCACGGCGTCCATCCATTTGGAAAGATAATTTTAAGGCTTTTTGCCAAAAATGAGGTAAATATAAATCTCAGATGGACCACACCATGGGAAATCAGTAGTGATTGAATTTCCACCATTAAAAACCTCTTAGGGTCCATGTAATGGTTATTTGACATGTAACCCGTTGATTAGATCATACAGACTTGGATGAAGGAAATATATATATATATATATATATATATATATATTATAATATATATATATAGAGAGAGAGAGAGAGAGAGAGAGAGAGAGAGAGAGAGAGTCCCGCTCTCCTGCGCACAAGGCCGCATGGAGCTTAAATGAGAGCTTCCATATGTGCCGTTAGATTCCCCACTTCGGCTGGGATTCAGCAGCCGTGAGAAGAGAGAGCCTCTTGAAGGAGGACTCGCACGGCAATATTTTCGGCATCTCACAGGGCTTCTACTAAAGTGACGTCTCCAAGTTCTGTGGGCCACACCATGATGTATGTTTTGTATCTACACCGTCCATCCATTTGGAGAGATCATATTAGGGCATGATCCAAAAAATGAATCAGATCCAAAGCTTGAGAGGACCCCACCACAAAAAATAGTGGAAGGAGTGACGCCCACCGTTAAAATGTTCTAAGGGCCACGACAGTTTTCGTTCCGACGAATATTTGTGTTTTCCTTCTTTCATGTCTGCTTTAATACATGAACATGTGGGATCTCAAATAAACATCATGGTGGAACTTCAGAAGGTTTCAACGATGGACTTTCATTCTCATCACTGTTTTCTGTGGTAGGGTCCACCCTAGCCTTGGATCTGCCTCGTTCTTTGGACCATGCTCTAAATTGATCTCTCCAAATGTATGGACGGTGTTGATACAACACATACATCATGGTGGGCCCATAGAAGTTGGTGACGTCACTTCAGTAGCTAGCCCACTATCCAATCCCCGTCCCGCGCACGAATCTTTCCCAGACGCCGATTGCGTCCTACACGGGCTCTGTGGGGCCCACCGTGATGCAAGTGTTTTATCCACGCCGTTCATCGCTTTTGTCAGATCATTTTAAGGTATGATCCTTAAAATAAAGCAAGTCCACAACTGCAATGGACCACAAAGTGGGGATTGAACATCCACCTTTAAAAACTTCTTGGGAGCGGGAGAAGTTTCAGATCAAGTTGATATTTGTGTTTTCATTTCATCCACGTCTACATGACCTTATGAATAGGTTGGATGGTATAAAAAAAAACATCACGGTGGCCCTTAGAAAGGTTTCAACAGTGTGTAATTATCACTTCAGCTTCCTTCCATGTGGTCCGCTGGAGCTATGGACATGCCTCATATGTATTGTCACGACCATACTTAAACAAGGTGCAGGCATGACTGTGGGGCCCACCTTAATATGTGAATTGTATATCGACACCATCCAATCTTTTTTCAACTCATTCTAGGGCTTGATCTCCAAGTTGAATCAAATCCAAATATCAAGCTAACCATTCCATAGAAAACAATAGTTATTGAACTCTCACCATTAACAACTTCTAAGTCAACACTGTAATGTTTATTTATCATCCAAGCCGTTGATACGTTAAAGTGGACCATAAAAAATAAATATTATGCTGATTCAAAGTTTTTTTCACCCACATGAAGTTTTTAATGGCCAATCACCACAAAAATTATCTGAAAAAAAAAAATTTGAATTACGTAAATATATAATACATAATCAACGTGGGTCCTACGATCAGGATTGCACCGTGTTATGTAGGGCGGGGCCTCACCTAATTTGCTCTGGAGAAGATGGCCTTTCATATCATGAAACGTCAGTTCCTCTATTCGGTGACAGTCTAGCCACATTACCAAAAGTAGGAGATGACCTCGCACACGAGGGATTCCAAAGGAACTTCCTGACATGGTAAGTTGGGTGGGGTCCACCATGATGTTTAGGGAAGATCCACCACGTTCATCTGTTTTGAAAGATCATTTTAGACGTTGGGCCAAAAAATAATATAAATCCAGAGCTTAAGTATGTCGTATGTTAGTAAAACGTGTGTAAGTAAATTCTAATCATTGAACTTCCCTGGGTCCACCATAATGTTTATATCTCAGCTATACTGTTCATAATGTCATTCCTACTAAGATAAACTTAAATCATAAATATTCGCCTGAACGAAAACTATCGTGGCCCTTGGAACTTTTTAATGGCGGGCGTCACTCTCCCCACTGTTTTTTGTGGTGGGGTCCTCTCGAGCTTTGGATCTGATTCATTTTTTGGATCATGCCCTAATATGATCTCTCCGAATGGATGGATGGTGTACATACAAAACATACATCATGGTGTGGCCCTAAGAACTTGGAGACGTCACTTCAATAGGAGCCCCGTGAGATGCCGAAAATATTGCTGCATGAGTCCTCCTTCGAGAGACTCTCTCTTCTTACGGCTGCTGAATCCCAGCCGATGAGGGGGATCTAATGGCACATATGGAAGCTCTCTCTCTCTCTCTTTCTATATATATATATATATATATATATATATATATATATATATATATATATATATATATATATATATATATATATAGCTTGATCCGAAACTTTTGTGGTCTCAGGAAATTTTAAATGGTGGGCGTTCAATCAACACTTTCCCATTCACTTGAGATTTAGATCAACCTCATTTTTTTTTGGATCATACCATAAATTAATCTTTAATAATGGGTGGACGGCATGGATGAAACACATGTATCATGGCAGGGCGCACGGAGCACCTGGCTAGTAATGGCTAGTGGCAGGGGGAGCAGCCAATCCGATAACTACGGAGAAAGAAAGTGGCAAGCAAGCAGAGGATCCGATTCTTCTGGTCCAATTTCATGTACAAGCTGAGAGGGAGATAGAAAGCTGACAATCAATCAAAACAGACAGAAATGATGTAAGAAGAGGTGGATTTAACACCGATCAAACACCTGTTTGGAGGGTACCCCACTCAACTTATCGCAATATGTTGGGAATGTTCAGCTTGGGCCAGTGAGCCCATGGTCCTCTAATCCAGACCATCAGCCTAATCAAACTTTCTATGAATGGATCGTGGCCACAAAATCTCTCAAATTCAAAGATTACGGAAAAAATCTTGGGTTTCTCTTAAATTGAATATGGATGTTGTTGTACTCCTCCTGTTAACCGTCTAAGCACAGGCTATGCATTGAAAGGTTAAGATTGTCTTATTCCTTGAGTTTCTGTGTTGTGGTCCATGCACAGTGGATCCCAGTAGACCAACGGGTAGGATCATCTAACCATGGGCCCACCTTTATAAACAATAGACCTGAGTGCACCGCACATACTTTTCCATGTTGGTACGAGAAATACGAAGGCGGATTCAGTGGATCCGGTGAACCAATATCCGTGACTGTGGGGTCCACAACAATCAATGAGATGCCATTGTCGTCCTGTCCTCTCTCCGCGTTCTTTTTGACAAATCTCACATCAATCGGTTCCTACCTCTAATGCACGCGTGTCCAGGTTTCGTATCAATCAGGACCGTCCATGTATTGAACCTAGTACGGGTGATCCATTTTGCAAAAATCATGCCTAGTGACTCTGTGGATCCCGTCAGCGGCTACATAAGAGCCTCGCCGAACTCCGTGTTTCCCGGCCTCACCGGATCCCTTTAGTCTTCTGATCAAATCTGTGGGGAGTCCCCGAGATCTATCTATTTATCCACGCCGTCTATCCATTTTCTCATATTATGTTAATATATGGTCAAAAAAATGAGGCAAATCCAACGCTCGAGTGGACCACACTAGATATGACTCTCGCACTTAATGCAACTGCCATTGAGGGCTTGTTTGGGAGCGTGGATTTGAAATCTGCACCCTAGATTGAGAATCAACTTTAATCCAAAAGGAACTATTCGTTTGCATTTAATTACTAAATCAACTTTATCTCTAATTAATGAACTTATTTAATTTTTGACACAATGTTTGTAATAAGCCAAATGAAGTATATAGGGGTGTACATCGACTCAAACCAAGTCAAGCTAGCCTCAGCTCGAACACTAGCTGACTCAGCTTGAACTCGGCTCGGCTCGGTACTTGAGCCTGACTAGCCAGCTCAGTTTGGTTTGGTCAGCAGCTTGAGCCAACACGGGCCTAATTCGAGCCAAGTTCGTCATTGAGGCATTTTTACAAACACATTAACTGCAACTTCAAAAACCCACGGTTTTATAACCGGAGGCAATGTTTTACAAGTATTTTATCAAACAACTTCTAAGTAATATAAAAACCAAAAAAAAAAAAAAAAAAAGTATTTGTTTAATGTACAAACCTTCTTTGCCACCAGCCAAACCTTCCTTGCCACCAGCCACATTTCGTTAAGTCATTTTATCAAACAATTGGTGAGCAACATCATGAGTCACCAAATTGGTTCGATTCAAGCTGGATTTGATCCGAATCGAGTCGAGCTGGGGCCTACTCGAACTCGGCTCAAACTCATTTTCA
Organism: Magnolia officinalis; assembly: GCA_021015155.1. NCBI lineage: Eukaryota > Viridiplantae > Streptophyta > Magnoliopsida > Magnoliales > Magnoliaceae > Magnolia > Magnolia officinalis. Next base: position 2,636,229 of record JAJHSJ010000001.1, on the reverse strand, counting down.
AGCTCAAAAAATCAGCTCGACTCTGCTCGAACTCAACTTCGAATCGAGCTTTTTCGAGTCGAGTCGAGTGAGCTAATCGAGCTAGCTCGGTTCATGTACACCCCTAAGTATATACCTTGCCAAAAAATAATGAAATTTTATGTCTCAAATGGGCCACAAGCACAAGATCATGTCTAAGTGACTAACCAATGATTTTTAACCATTGATTTACATGTACAATGTTTGGACGGTTCTAATCATCATATTAAAATAATTAGGATGCAATTAATAATCTAATTATTTTAAGATAACATTAGTGGGTCATGTGTCCAATAGATTAATAGTCTAGTGATAAACATATTACACATCCAACTATGGGAATGATTTTAAATGTAAACTAAGGTCTCACCTTGGATTTCAAACCCCACGGATTTGAAACCCTAATTACTTTAGGTGCCAAACAACCCAGGAGATTTGAAATCCCCTCAAATCCATGGTGCCAAGTGACCCCTGATGCTTTGTGCATTTAATGCAACACAAACTGGCCATTTAGTGTGGTCCATTATAGCGTTGGATATGCCTCATTTTGGGCCCAAAACTTAACATGATCTTAGAAAAGGTATGGACAGCCTGGATAAACAAATACATTAGGGTGGGACGCACACAGATCTAGGCGTACGCTTGAAGGTTCCACCGGGATCAGTTGCAGTCCGTTTCCATTCTATGATACCTTATCTACCGACTATTGTAATCAAAACCTGAAGCTTGCACTCTCAGTTAAATGCCTTCTTTTATGTCCTATGAGTATACTTTCGTATAAGATTTTTCATGTGTGCTCCCTCAACATATATCTATGCCTAACTTAGGTCTGATGGTTCCCTCAGCCCATATCTGTTCCTGATCTGAAGCATACATATGATGATTCGCAATTTAAACATGCTGTGGCCCAAAAGCGGAGGGAATGAACATGCATTGTGTGGAGAACATAATTCTCGTAAATTCACTCTCATCCATCCGTTTGTTTCACAATATATATGGGACAATCACTGGCTTGATTTCATTGCATATGAATTTTTATAGCAGGACTTTCAAGATGGATAGCGTGGATCCTTATCTCACACTGCAACTGCTTCCGCGTGTACATGAGTTGCCTCTTACATTCATCCAATCAGGCTCCTCGCACAGGGCACATCTTTTGTTAGTTTTCTGAAAATGGTGGTCATCCTCCTCGCATATCTAACATACAGCTATGCAAATCATCAAATTTGTGGGTCCAATGTAGATAGAGTATATCTCTAAAATCATACTCATCAAGCAGTCCTAACCGTCCATTTTCAGTGGCTATCAATTAAATTGTTAAACATAACATTGAGAGTGGTTCAAATTGTAAGTATTAGAAGATTGACATCATCTCTATGTAGATTTCCTGGTAAGCTTCATGAATAGTTGGTAAGGGATATAGACAGTCAATGTTGCCCGTGGAACGATGACTTTTGTGGTTGAATAGTCACCACTAATTTTTAAACGGTGCTAAACCAGTTCTACGCAGCTTGCACACGCATACACCGTGTTCACCAATCGAGAGTTTTACTTTTGAGTTATTTGATACTCTGGTTGCATATGACGCCTGATAGACAGGCACTTAGAAATTGTAAAGTGGCGGATATTATATCAAATTAAAATGGCTAAATTGTGAACCTACTGTTGTTAAGTTACAATGTAAAAAATCAGCTTGATTGAAAAATCTTGGACGCTTGATTTTAGAGATAACATTAGTAGATTTTTTATTTTTTTTTCATTTCTAGCTGTCGATTAAATGTCCAGCAATCTAATTTTTCAAAAACCAAATTATCAGAGTAATCTTTTGTTCAAGAGATTAGTTTGAATTATTTGTGTGCTACAAAAGCAATTGCTGAGTAATTATTTACATACGCCTTTGGATGAGTTGGAAGGCTGAATTTGCCAAAATCCAAACACTCGACTCAACTGGATATCCGGCTGAGTAGGGATGGCAATGAGCCAGGCTGCCCAGCCCTTTAGGGCCAGGGCTTGGCCCCTTGACTTGGCCTTCAGGTTGGGCTGAGGCTGGCAATCTAGGCCCAGTGTTTGGTTGGACTGGGCAAAGTCAAGCCAATTGTGAATGGCTGGGCCTGGTCAAATCATCAGGTGGGTTTTTAAAAAAAAAAAAATAACACATGCACACACCCCACACACTCACGCCTTAGTGGGATTTCACCACCTATGGGTACTCGAACCCTTGACCAGGTGTTGAAACTCCTGAGAGTCTACCAGTACTGGAGCAAGAGTAAGGACCCAAATCATCAGGTGGTTATCATTGTAATAGCAATGAAGATTAAAAGATATTTGTGAGCAGTCCCATTTAACACACATGATAGTTTAAAAGCTTTTTTTTTTTTCCCCCTTTTTCTGAGTCATGTTCTACAATCAACCCATTCATATAAATGGGTTTGTCATGATAGAATGGATACCTCAGAAGATTGTAAATTTAGACTTGAAAATCTTTGATCATTCACCCTTTTTCCTTATAGAGCCCAGCCCAGCCCAGCCTAAGTTAGGCCTGGCCCTAGGGTCCAGGCTAGGCCCTTTTTAGCCTGATTAGGGCCAAGGCTTAGGGACTAAGGCCAGCTGGCCGATCGAAGCCAACTCTAGCCAGCTCATTTACCACGTCTACAGCCAAGTCCAATTGATTCTACTCTATATTTAATAATTAATATAAGAAGTGACTGATGCCGGTAAAGGTTCTATCCTATTTGAGGATGTGAGTTGGAATAATAATAATAATAATAATAATAATAATAATAATAATAATAATAATAACAACAATAACAATAATAATAATAATAATATAATTACCCATCAGATTATTGGCCTGCTGAAAGTTAATAACAAAACTTGCAACTACGCCCAAACTCAGGCTGAGCTTCAGTAGTCAGGCCCTGCCCAGCACTTTGTAAGTTGTATTGCCTTAAAAGAGTTTAATCATTTACCCTTTAATTCCACATTGGAGGAAGAATATACATGCTCGTGATTTTTATCTAAAAGTCAATTATGATTCAGAAATCATGCCCCGATGTAGATGGAGTATGGCCATCTAACTGAATTTGGATACCTCAAAATTTGATTTCTAATTGTATATTTAATAATAACTAACTGAATAGATATGATTAATGCATCCAATTAATTTGGCTTCTCACTATATTGATGTAGCTCTAATACCACTTGATGTACAATCCAAAGAAATGCAATAAAGAGAATAAAATAAAAACTTTGTTACTATAATTTGGATTAAGAGTATATATGTCAATGAGAATAAGAAAAAAGATAGATGAGTGAGTGGGACCCACTCACCCAATAAAGATAGCTTGGGGACTCACTCACCCAAGGGATTGGGAAATCAGTCACACGACAAGCGATGGCATGGGTACTTGCTCAATGGGTTGGGGAATCACTCACCCAACAATGGATAGGTTGGGGATTACATAAGAAGATACCGAATCACCCACCCAACAAGAGATGAATCACTCCACTCACAAATATAGAGCTTATACAAAAATAAAAATAAAACTCTAGAATATCATCTCTCACTAAAAGACTATATGTGTGTGTGTATGTGTGTGTGTGTGTGTGTGAGGAAAATTTGAGTATGATATAATACTTTTTGATATTGCTTCCTGGTGAACCATGTACCCTACGATTTGAATGGTCCAGATTGATGGAGTGGGTGACCCTACACTGTGAAAAAAATGGTAAATTAGTTGCCTTGTTGGGGCCTCTGACCGAAAATGTTTAAGCTCGAATACATCCGAGGTAAGGGGCTGTAACCAGAGTTTGGTTCTTTTCAACCACCAAACCTGTTTATGTGATTGGGCTTCTTTTGTATGAGGATGAAGGAAAATTCCCTCCTATAGAATCATTCACCCCTGTGATTAACCAATGGTTATCCTCAGTGTCCATTTTCAAAGCAAAAATTATGAATTTCAAAAGATTAAAATAATTCAATTTAAAGATCTTATTCTTGTTAATCCAGATGCATTGGAGCAAAACTCCTGACTGAAATACCCCCCAATTAAATTACAGGCCTACTATTTCTCTTTTGTTATCAATAAAATTTGGTGGCGCAATTCCACCTTCCAAAAAAAAAAAAAATTTTACAGGGTGCAAGTGTATTTTGACATATATTATTGCATGAATTTAAAGGTTTAAGGTATATTTTTTTTTTCGGGTGGCCCACCTGAGTGTTCAATCAGCTAATTAGGGGTGGCATATATACCTAATGAACAGCGTGGATTTCATGCATGTTTACTCGACTCAAAACTCAGCCATTGCTTCAAGTACTGGTCTGAATTCGGAACTACCTTAAACCACTAATCACTGAAGAATTTCGAGTAGCTGGGATGCAGTTGATTCGTGCTCAAGTGAAAAACAGCGCTATGGTCTTGCAGAAGGGACTGGTTTCTCGTAGTGTGCGCATGATTTTATGTTTCTAGGCCCATAAAAATCGACTTCTGGTAGTTCTTCTCGGCCAAAGAATCGTATCATTTAACCTTCTGAAATATGATTTTAAACATTGATGATTTAATTGATTTACTGTCAAGATCTAAGATCTTTAAAAATAAAAATAAAAATCTCGGTCATTGCAAGCAAAGTCCAAAATCAGCATAAGTTGGGCCAGTTTGCCGAAATTTATAGCTTTCCCTTGACAATAGGGCTGTCAATGGGCCAGGCTGATCCATCAGGCTTTTGGGCCTGTCGCATCTTGGGATGGGCTTGGGCTGCAAATTAGGTCCGCATGCATGCTTAAAATTCAGGCCTACCTCACAATCGGGCCAGCACTGGGACTGTGTATAACAACCCATCAGCCCAATCAGCATTCATCAGGACCAGCCCATTGAGTTTGAAAGTGCAATTTTGTAACGTACACTGTAAAAATCTCATTTACTCTGTTGAGTAGCTCATATTTGATTGTAGTTTATGATCCACCAAAGAAACACACAAGCATAAGCATTTTGGACCAGGCTCAAGCTGGACTATCTTGACCCCAGCTAGGTCCAAGCCTATGTTGAACAATGTGGGTTGGGCTTGGATAGGGCTTAGCCCGACCCTAACCTGGCCATTTGTTCACTCCCCAAGTGTAGGGTTGTGATGTAGTAATAAACTCGGTAAGACCGAGGTCGAATCCCAAGAGACTGGAACTTGTACGTAATCTGAAGGTAACTAGAACTAGAACTAGAACAAGATGAATTTTAAATCAAGTGTAGATTGAAGGATATTTGGTGAAATAATTAACTAAAACTTTAAGAGAATTCAGAGGAGAGAAACTAGGGATTCAGAGGATCCACTTGTAGAGATCAGGGAGATCTTATGCCTGCTTTACGAATCATGGAAATTAACTGAACTGCTGTTGATATAGTTTTCTAGAGATGAAGGGTATATGAATTAGAATGGATTCCATCACCAAACCATGCCCAGGAGACAAAGTAAACAACAGAATTAAACTAATTACCAACCAATTATATGATATATGAGAATCAGGAAGGGTGCCGTCATCCAACCAGGCCCAGGAGACGATGATGAACAACAGGGCTTCCTGACGTCGTAAAAAGTAAAGAAACATGTTTGAAGTCATCGCAAATCCTTTGTAATTTCAGTCACAACAGACCATTAACGACTAAAAGCATTCCTTTAATAATCGAACTAAAATCAACTTCAATTTAGTCTAAACAGAAGGTACAAGCAAAGAATCATCCCATCACACTACAAGCTTCACCTCTTAGCCCTAGCTAAGAGGTTTAGCCTAAAATAAACATAATTAGGCTAAACAAATTAAAGGAAAAAAATAATAAACAGTGAAATAAAATAAATAAGGATTACTCTCTCCCTGCTCCTCGTCAAGCCCCAAGCCAAGATGCCCTTCCAGACTCTCTCTCTCTCTCTCTCTCTCTCTCTCTCTCTCTCTCTCTCTCTCTCTCTCTCTCTCTTATAGAGAACAAACGACGGTCGAGAGGCTGGAGAAGTCGTGTGGCTGTTTACGCAAGGTATAACAAGTGCGGAGCCTTTACGCACTCCCTACGTAACATGCCTGCGCTGAACTGAAAGTGGAGCCCATTATCGTGTTTTTCTGTGAAATCCAATCCGCTCATTGAAACGCCCTTGAAAATTCAGTAAAACTAGGCTATTTTTGGACCGAAATTGGTGTGTCCCACCCATCTATTTCATGGCACCGTCAGTCCTCTATTTGGACGAATGGAAACTGATCTCCACTGATTTCTAAGATTCGGTCACCTAGGCTTTGATGAGGGGGACCGCCAGTTCATGAGGAACGGCCCAGATCAGGCTTTTAAAGTGCGATGGTGGCCCACTAGATTGGTCCGCAAGCTCTATTGCGAAACAGAGCTTGCGCGAATCTTGCTTTGATATTGGTGGGACCCACTGTAGTGTTGTTTTACAAAATCCACGCCGTCCACGGCATTCTAATCGAAAAACCCATCTGGTAAGACCGTTTTTGAAGTGGATTTACTGTGGCTTACTAGATTTCTTCTTCCACCGTTCGACCTATGTTTAACTGCCAGGATTCTCCGACAGCTTGCATGGGCCAAAAATGCCACCTTGACGGGGGTCAAGTCTCCCCTATGGATACAATGGACGGTTCAGATCGTCACTCTGAACGTCAAGTGGAGCCCACTGGTCAAAACCGGCAGCCGCATAGTGAAGATGCTGGAAGAGCTCCTATTTTGGAAGAAAATCGGGTCAAAGACCCTGGACTTGATTTGCTTGGTCTAATGCACCGAGAGTGCACTTGTGCATTGTGCACTGGCAGATGCCAGTGAGGCCCATTGCGATGTATATGTGTAATCCATACCGTCTATCTTGTTCACCTTCTCACATAAGGGTTTGAGATCAAACTTGAAGCATATCCAGATATCAGGCGGACCCCAATTCATAGATCTATGGGCTGATTTGTCCGTTGGGCCACTTCTAGAGGGATCCAAGGGCTGAATTTCGACGTGTACGGTTAATATAGGGCCTTCAGGCCACGTATGAAGTCTCGTGTCAATCGAATGGCGGAAACCCTGTGATCTTGCATTTTGGACATCCTTCGGGCCACTTGAGCTTCAGTTTCTCGATTTTCTTCGATCCCTAGCGTGCAAATCTGTCGATCTTGGTCCCCTAGAGTCTGTCCCTTACCTTGGTGATATCAGAGCATTAAATCCACGCTCTTAGCATTCTTTTCAGTCACATGCTCGTAAATTCGCCCTACAACACAAACACGATTTAAACAGGCCTTTTAAACAGAATCATATTCGTAACTGCAGGTAATAACTAGGGTCTAATATGCAATATTTGACCTTCAACACAACCCCCAACCAGCATTTTGCTAGTCCCGAGCAAAGTATGCGAAAAATAAGTTGAAAATTACAAGACAATTCTTATGAACTGGAGTGACTTTTGCAAAATAATTCAGATACGAGACTTTTAAGTTTCATGAATATTGGGCCTTACTCTCTCCTAGACTCAAACACACGGTAAACTTCATAATCAAGTTCAAAGTATTAGTCCCTCAATTAGAACAATCCTAAACATTGAGTTCCACAGGTGTAAAGTGTAATCCCGACTTTCAACATTAATATTCAATTCTCTATTTCAGGATATCGTTAGTAACCAACAAGAGAATTCATGATAACCAAAACTTGCCTCAAAGATCATCTTTTCATTCCTTTAGCGATTGATTTTTTTTTTTTTCCTTTTAAAGGGAATGAAATCCTCACCTATAGGGAGCAAACCTATGGTGAAGACTGTATACCCAAATCTTTTTATATATTATCCATGGGGAATGAAATCCACACTTATAGGGAGCAAACCTATAGTGAAGATTCTTTGTCTAACCTTTTTTAACGGCATCTTTTCCTTTCAATTGATCATGACGGGCATTTGTTCAAGCTGGTTCCTTTCATGCTTACTGATCACCAAATTAACCCTTCAGTATCAAACTAAATTATTAATGTGTAAGCGAGATATTACATGTGAAATCATGACTCAATCAATGTTTAAAACCTCTAACCATGGACTAACAATTTAAAATAAACTGTGAAATCTAACCGATAACTGAATCCAAGAGTCATAAATCACCAACATGGCCGTCAAAAATCACCTCGAATTCACAAGAGATTTCCAGAAAAATTTAAAATTTTCATAATTCTTACTCAAGATCAAGAAAACACTGATTAGGTATCCTAATCTCCTACCACCAACCTAAAATCTACATTGTCCTCAATGTAAAAGATATGAGTATGCAATGCACATGGGACAACGAAAGTAAATGCAAAGTGATGGGAAGATAGTACCTCGATGATGAATCGAGAGAGACTTTCCAAGAGATAGAAGCATGGAATCCGGTCAACACAAGAGAGAAAGCAAAACAAAAATAACAAAAGATAAAATCATACCTATACCACTTTCGCAGGTGCTCTCGATTGCATTTAGCAAATGCAACAAGCCTTTAAACCCCTAGGTTGCCCCTAGAGGACGAGTTGTAGTCTCGTGAGGGTTTGCAGTAATGTTACCCACAAACAGTGAACTAGGAAAATGGAATGAAAAGCTGGGCTGCCTCCCAGGAGCGCTAAGTTTACCGTCTTCAGCCAGACAAATAAAGCAACTACCCTAGTCCTATGAAATCGATGAACCTACCTATATCTCCATCATACTAGGAGATTAATCCTGGTAAACAGGATCATTCAGAGGCGTGGACATGTCCTTTGAATCAAATTTCTCGACAAATGGTTTTAATCGATGTCCATTTACTTTAAATTCCTTGCCATTGTCGGGATCTCTTATTTCAACGGCCCCATGAGGATAAGCAATAACAACAATGTAAGGGCCGGTCCAACGAGATCGAAGCTTACCTGGAAAGAGATGTAATCCAGAATTATACAAAAGGACTTTCTGACCTGGCGTGAATGATTTTCGTAGAATATGTTGGTCATGAAACGCCTTCATCCTGTCCTTGTAAATTCTCGAGTTCTCGTATGCATCGTTTCGGATTTCTTCAAGTTCATTTAATTGAAGTTTGCGTAGCGAGCCAGCGTTGTTCAGATTGAAATTCAGATTTTTGATCACTCAGTAGGCTCTATGTTCCAACTCCACAGGCAAGTGGCAAGCCTTCCCCTAGACGAGTCTAAAGGGAGACATTCCAATAGGGGTTTTAAAAGCAGTGCGGTAGGCCCATAAGGCATCGGTCAATCAGATTGACCAGTCCTTACGATCAGAGTTAACCGTTTTATCCAAAATGTGTTTGATTTCCCTATTGGAAATCTCAGCTTGCCCACTTGTCTGTGGGTGGTATGAGGTGCTTACCTTATGACAGATACCGTATTTCTTCATTAAACTCTCGAATGGCCTATTACAAAAGTGTGAACCCCCATCACTAATGATGGCTCGAGGTGTTCCGAATCGGAAAAGGATGTTTTCTTTTAGGAATTTAATGATCGTGCGATGGTTATTGGTTCGACACGGAATCACTTCGACCCATTTAGTGACATACTCTACGGCAAGCAAAATATATAAATTCCCCAAAGATTGGGGGAACGGTCCCATGAAATCGATGCCCCAGCAATCAAATGCCTCTATGATAAGAATATGATTCAAGGGTATCATATTTCAACGGGACAATGCTCCCAATTTCTGACAACGCTCACAAGCTTTGCAAAACTCATGAGTGTCCCTGAACATAGTGGGCCAATAGAAGCCACACTGTAGAATCTTGGCCGTGGTTTTTTTTCAGAAAAGTGACCACCACAGGCCTGTGAGTGACAAAAGGGGATGACACTCTGATGCTCATCGTCTGGCACACATCTCCTTAGGATTTGGTCTGAGCAATATTTAAACAGATATGGATCGTCCTAGAAAAATTTGCGTACCTCGATAAAGAATTTCTTCTTATCTTGTGCGGTCCAATGTGTCGGTATGGAACCTGTAATAAGATAATTAGCAATATCAGCGAACCAAGGTGAATGGGATACTCTGAACAGTTGTTCATCAGGGAACATGTCGTTGATATGGGTCGCCTCAAAGGAATCAGAGGTATTAAGGCGAGAAAGGTGATCGGCAACTACGTTCTCTACTCCCTTTTTATCTTTAATTTCTAAATCAAATTCTTAGAGTAGAAGGATCCATCGTATCAGGCGGGGCTTAGAATCATTCTTAGAAAGAAGATACTTCAGTGCCGCATGATCTGTATAGATAATGATCTTGGATCCGATCAGGTAGGACCTAAATTTGTCCAAGGTGAACACTACGGCTAAAAGTTCATTTTCCGTAGTCGAGTAGTTCACTTAGGCGGGATTTAAAGTCCTACTCGCGTAATGGATGACGTATGGCCTTTTATCTTTTCTCTTGCATAGAACCGCTCCAAGAGCATAATCAGAAGCGTCGCACATAAGCTCAAAAGGAAGGCTCCAGTCGGGTGGCTGGATGATAGGTGCAGTGGTTAACGTGCCTTTAAGCTTGGTGAAAGCTTCCTGGCATTGCTCAGTCCACTCTATGGAGCATCCTTTTGAAGAAGATTACATAAAGGATGAGAGAGGAGAATAAAGTCCTTTATGAATCGCCTGTAAAATCCTGCGTGTCCTAAGAAGGATCGCACGTCCCTGATGTTCTTGGGTGGAGGTAGGTTAGAGATAAGATCGATTTTTGCCTTATCTACCTCAATTCCCTTGGACGAGATGATATGTCCAAGGACAATCCCCTTATGAACCATGAAATGGCACTTCTCCCAATTAAGTACCAGATTCTTTTCTTCACATCTTTTCAGCACACATTTGAGATTCTCTAAGCACTCGCTGAAAAATGAACCGAAAACAGAGAAATCGTCCATAAAGACCTCTAGATATTTCCCCACCATGTTAGAAAAGATACTCAGCATACATCGCTGAAAGGTGGCAGGAGCATTACATAACCCGAATGGCATCCTTCTGTAAGCAAAGGTGCCATAGGGGCAAGTAAATGTGATCTTTTCCTGATCCTCAGGGGCGATTTCAATTTGGTTATAGCCCGAATACCCGTCAAGGAAACTGTAATAGGAATGACCGGCTAACCTTTCCAAGATCTGATCAATGAATGGTAAAGGAAAGTGGTATTTCCTCGTGACGATATTTAATTTCTTATAGTCAATGCACATTCTCCAACCAGTAGTGACTCTAGTTGGCACGAGTTCATTATTAGCATTGGCTACAATGGTGATTCCGGACTTCTTAGGAACCACCTGAGTTGGACTCACCCATTGACTATCAGATATAGGGTATATGATACCCACATCTAATAGTTTGAGAACCTCAGCCTTAACCACTTCCTTCATGTTTGGATTTAGTCTACGTTGTGGTTGCCGAGCGGTCTTCGCATTATCCTCAAGATATATGTGGTGAGTACAAATCGAAGGGTCGATTCCCTTGAGGTCCGCGATCGTCCATCCTAGGACTCCTTTATGCTCAATGAGAGTAGATATGAGCATACTCTCTTGTTCTTTCTCCAGGTGGGCAGAAATCACCACCGGGTATGTCTCATCTTGACCTAAATAGGCATATTTCAAATCAGAGGGCAAAGGTTTTAGGTCAAGCTTCGGTGCCTTGAGGTTAGACGGTAGAGGCACTACATCAGTTTGTGGCAATTCTTCAAATTGTGGCCTCCACCGGTTAACTTCAAGTACCGGTGCAGTATCCAGCAAGGCACACGTCTCCCTAATCATATCATCATCAAACTCATGGGAGTGGGCCAGGCACGTCTCGAGAGGGTCGGAGGATAAGGTCAGAGGTGTCGTATCTTCCACGAAAGAGTCAATCATGTTAATGTCGTGGACATCGTCATCATCCTCTGAGTTGCTGCCGTTATTGAAAAAGATGTTTGACTCCAATGTCAAATTTCGAAAAGACATAGTCATGACACCATTCCTGCAATTGATAATTGCATTTGACGTGGCAAGGAATGGGCGACCAAGAATGACGGGAATCTGAGTGCTTATGTTATTGATGGGTTCGGTGTCCAGGATGATAAAATCTACAGGGTAGTAAAATCTATCAACTTGGACTAACACATCCTCAATAATCCCTCTTAGTACACGAACAGAGCAATCGGCAAGTTGTAGTGTGGTTAGGGTGGGTTTTAACTCACCCAAACCTAACTGTTTGTATACCGAGTAGGGAATCAGATTGACGCTTGCTCCTAAGTCAAGAAGTGCGTGATCAATTCGATGGTTCCCGATTACACATGATATGGTTGGGCTACCGAGATCCTTGAAGTTCTGCGGCACGTCTTGCTTCAGGATGGCACTCACTTTCTCAGTTAAGAAAATCTTCTTTTGAATACTCTGCCGTCTTTTGGTTGTACATAGGTCTTTCAGAAATTTTGCATATGAAGGAATCTGTTTTACGACATCAAGTAGAGGAATGTTGACTTTCACTTGTTTCAACACCTCTAGAATATCCTGAGAGTTAGAAAGACGTTTTGGTGCAACCAACCGTTGGAGGAACGGAGCAACTGGCTTCCCTAGAAGTTCTGGTTCTAATTTTTGTGGGGCATCACTAGATCCATCATTATTGTCCTCTTCTGGTTCTTGAGGTTTTTCGGGCCTAACCGGAAGGGTTTTATCAATGATCCTCCCACTCCTAAGAGTGGTGATGGATTTAGCGTGCCCCATTTGATTTGAAGAGTTGGGATCACTTATCTCGTATTGCGGTTTAGAATTGGGGAGAGGTTGTGCAGGAAACATCCCCTTTTCTATAATCATCATACGAGAATCTATCTTTTGCATAAAATCTGTAAATCCTCGCATCGCCTGAGCCAGCTCTTGTATGGAATTTTGAAGCGGTTCTTCTTGAGGTTTCCCCTGATTTGGATTTTGATTGAAAAAACCTTGGGGGGTAGCCGTTTGTCCATTTCTCCAACTAAAGTTTGGATGATTTTTCCAACCAGGATTGTACGTATTGGAGTTAGGTCCAGTAAAAGGTCTTTGATAGTTGTTTACGGCATTGGCTTGTTCATTCAACACTCCTCGAAAGGCAGGTATTATAGGACAGTTTTCAGTTGTGTGAATGTTGCAATCACAAATCCCGCAAACAATTTCATTAACCTTATCCTTCTTTCCTTCCACGGCCTCAAACTTTCTTATGATATTAGTCACTTTATAATTGAGATCATCCTCTTCTTTCAGGAGATACAATCCACCTTTCTCCTTATATTGAGTTGGCTTAGATGTGGTGTTTGATTTTGGGTAATAGTCCCACGATTGTATTTTTTCAGCCAGACTATCAAGGTAATCCCATACCTCGTCAACATCTTTATTGATGAACTCTCCATTACACATCATCTCGACCATTTGGCGCATAGAAGATGTCAGTCCATCATAGAAAAAATTTGTAATGCGCCACATTTTAAAGTCGTGTTGTGGGCATGAACTGACCAAATCTTTGAACATTTCCCAACATTGGAAGAATGTTTCATCTTCCTTTTGGGCGAAGTTGATGATTGCTTTCCTTAGGGTAATCGTTTTATGGTGTGGAAAAATTTTCTTTATAAATTCCCTCTGCATATCATTCCATGTGCCAATGGATCTAGGACGCAGTGAATGTAACCACGTCTTAGCCTTCTCTTTCAAGGAGAAAGGAAAGAGTTTCAGCCTGATTGTATCCTCGGATACATTAGGAAAGTATAAGGTGGCTATAATCTCATCGAACTCTTTCAGGTGTAAGTATGGACTTTCTGATTCAAGCTCATGGAATTTAGGAAGGAGTTGGATAACCCCTGGCTTGATGTCCATTTGTCCTGTATTTTCAGAAAAAATCATGCATTAGGGCGTACTCACCCCCACCGGTTGTAAATAATCTCATAAAGTATGAGGCGGGGGTGCTTGATGCACCTCATTCTCATCATGTACTTCCTCATCCCTAAGTTGAGGTAGTGCCTGAGGTTGATTTGCAGCCATAACCTCAATTAACTCAGGAGAATTCGAGCGATATTTAGTCCTGCGATGGACCGTTAACCCCTCAACTAATCCTCATTCAGTCAAGAGACGTCGATTGTTGTCACGAGCCCACTTGGGCATGAAACACTTTGCAGCCCTCAATTGATTTCTAAACCTAATCCTAAGAAAGAAAAATAAAAACTAGAAAGAGGAAGAGAGGGTTGGACGGAAGTTACCAAATTGGAGTCCCTAAGTTAAATCCTACAAAACAAACCAAAATAAATTAGTTTCTAAAAGTAATATCCTAAGAAAAAGAAAGATAGAAATAAAAAGAAACAAGGAAGAATTCCTAAATTAGAAAGTAAAAGTTAGAAAGAGCTTACCAAATTAGAAATTTCTATCTTAAAAACCTATAAAGCAAGAAAGTTAGTTTCTAAACAGAAAATTTCTAATAATAAAGTAGGAGACAAGGTTAGATTCTAAAAGAATTTAGAATTAGAAATTACCTAAAAAGGAAGACAAATCCTACTCTTAAATAGAAAGGAAAGAAGAAGAAAGTTACCAATTTAGAAGTCTATCAGAGTCTACAAAATAAGAGAATTGGGTTAGTTTTTAAAAAGGAAACAAAGACTATCTAACACTTAAAGAAATTAGAAAGTTACTAAAAATAGGAAATTTCTAAAAGGAAAGCCTGAAAATTCTAAAACTAAAAATCCTAAAAATTAAAAGAGTCCTAATCTTACACTAATCCTAACACCAGTTAATTTCAGAAAATCGTAGCCGTCAGTCCCCGGCAACGGCGCCAAAAACTTGTTCACTCCCCAAGTATAGGGTTGTGATGTAGTAATAAACTCGGTAAGACCGAGGTCGAATCCCAAGAGACTGGAACTTGTACGTAATCTGAAGGTAACTAGAACTAGAACTAGAACAAGATGAATTTTAAATCAAGTGTAGATTGAAGGATATTTGGTGAAATAATTAACTAAAACTTTAAGAGAATTCAGAGGAGAGAAACTAGGGATTCAGAGGATCCACTTGTAGAGATCAGGGAGATCTTATGCCTGCTTTACGTATCATGGAAATTAACTGAATTGCTGTTGATATAGTTTTCTAGAGATGAAGGGTATATGAATTAGAATGGATTCCATCACCAAACCATACCCAGGAGACAAAGTAAACAACAGAATTAAACTAATTACCAACCAATCATACGATATATGAGAATCAGGAAGGGTGCCGTCATCCAACCATGCCCAAGAGACGATGATGAACAACAGGGCTTCCTGACGTCGTAAAAAGTAAAGAAACATGTTTGAAGCCATCGCAGATCCTTTGTAATTTCAGTTACAACAGACCATTAACGACTAAAAGCATTCCTTTAATAATCAAATTAAAATCAACTTCAATTCAGTCTAAATAGAAGCTACAAGCAAAGAATCATCCCATCACGCTACAAGCTTCACCTCTTAGCCCTAGCTAAAAGGTTTAGCCTAAAATAGACATGATTAGGCTAAACAAATTAAAGGGAAAAAATAATAAACAGTGAAATAAAATAAATAAGGATTACTCTCTCCCTGCTCCTCGTCAAGTCCCAAGTGCCCAAGATCTCTCTCTCTCTCTCTCTCAGTCTCTCTCTCTCTCTCTCTCTCTCTCTCTCTCTCTCTCTCTCTCTCTCTCTCTCTCTCTCTCTCTTATAGAGAACAAACGGCGGTCGAGAGGCTGGAGAAGTCGTGTGGCTATTTACGCAAGGTATAACAAGTGCGGAGCCTTTACGCACTCCCTGCACAACATGCCTGCGCTGAACTAAAAATGGAGCCCATTATCGGGTTTTTCTGTGAAATCCAATCCGCTCATTGGAACGCCCTTGAAAATTCAGTAAAACTAGGCTATTTTTGGACCGAAATTGGTGTTCCCACCCATCTTTTTCGTGGCATTGTCAGTCCTCTATTTGGATGAATGGAAATTGATCTCCACTGATTTCTAAGATTCGGTCACCTAGGCTTTGATGAGGGGGACCGCCAGTTCATGAGGAACGGCCTAGATCAGGCTTTTAAAGTGCGATGTTGGCCAACTAGATTGGTCCGCAAGCCCTGTTGTGAAATAGAGCTTGCGCAAATCTTGCTTTGATATTGGTGGGACCCACTGTAGTGTTGTTTTGTAAAATCCACGCCGTCCACGGCATTCTAATCGAAAAACCCATCTGGTAAGACCGTTTTTGAAGTAGTTTTGCTGTGGCTCACTAGATTTCTTCTTCCACCGTCCGACCTGTGTTTAACCGCCAGGATTCTTCGACAGCTTGCATGGGCCAAAAATGCCACCTTGACTGGGGTCAAGTCTCCCCTATGGATACAATGGACGGTTCAGATCGTCACTCTGAACGTCAAGTGGAGCCCACTGGTCAAAACCGGCAGCCGCATAGCGAAGACGCTGGAAGAGCTCCTGTTTTGGAAGAAAATTGGGTCAAAGACCCTGGACTTGATTTGCTTGGTCCGATGCACCGAGAGTGCACTTGTGCACTGTGCACTGTGCACTGGCAGATGCCAGTGAGGCCCATTGCGATGTATATGTGTAATCCATACCGTCTATCTTGTTCACCTTCTCACGTAAGGGTTTGAGATCAAACTTGAAGCATATCCAGATATCAGGCGGGCCCCAATTCATAGATCTATGGGCTGATTTGTCCACTGGGACACTTCTAGAGGGATCCAAGGGCTGAATTTCGACGTGTAAAGTTAATATAGGGCCTTCAGGCCACGTATGAAGTCTCGTGTCAATCGGATGGCGGGAACCCCGTGATCTTGCATTCTGGACGTCCTTCGGGCCACTTGAGCTTCAGTTTCTCGATTTTCTTCGATCCCTGGCATGCAAATCTGTCGATCTTGGTCCCCTAGAGTCTGTCCCTTACCTTGGTGATATCATAGCATTAAATCCACGCTCTTAGCATTCTTTTCAGTCACATGCTCGTAAATTCGCCCTGCAACACAAACACGATTTAAATGGGCCTTTTAAACAGAATCATGTTCGTAACTGCAGGTAATAACTAGGGTCTAATATGCAATATTTGACCTTCAACACCATTGACACCCCTACTTGCCAAAATCATTTAACCTCAAATATGCACGGGAAAGTTGCATAGCTAATTCAGTTTATTTGATTTTACAGTCTCCTAATCATATTTTATAACCTCTAACAGAGGATTACATTTTATTTTATTTTTTATCATTTCACACCTCGGATACCACTGCTTCATCTAATCATCTTATTACATGAATTACACTACCTACGGTTAATTTGTATTAGTATGGTAGTGACTTCTTTTGAATGCTTTTACAGACTTAATTAACAAATGCAATTTCAACAGTACATTATCTAGGCAAAGTCTGTATACACCCAAGTTCCTCAGGGTACATCTCTTCTTTTTAACTGCAAACTAGAGTTAGTTTGAACCAAAGAGATCATGTCCATACATTGCTTTAATAACCCGAAAGGACCTTGACAAGAGGTATGGAAAAAACATAGCAAAACACAACTGAAAATCTCCATGATATAAACAAGCGAGAGTACACACAACAAGGCAGCGTGTGCATGGTGGAAAGAAAGCAATATAAACAAGCGAGAGTACGCACAACAAGGCAGCGTGTGCATGGTGGAAAGAGAGCAATGACGGTCTTCTTCTCAAAAAGAAGGTTGAATCTATAAAGAGAGAAATCTCAAAAAAAGGAGAAACAAAACTGACATTGTTGGTTAAAAGTTTGTTTATAATGCCCTTTCATGTAACTTATGTAAGTCATAAACCTTAAATTTATGACTTGAACCATGGTATTTATAGTTGTGATCAATACATATGGGTTCGGGGCGGAACACTTGAATCATGGTTCCTATAGACAGTTTTTCAAACGGATATAAAAATCCAGAGTGTAGAGACTCCAAAGGGGAGAAGTGTGATGGGTAAGCTTCTCCAACCCTATTTTTCCTATAAATATATGTCTTAATCCCCTTACTGATATAGATGAAAAACTCTACTTTCATTGAGAGGTTTTGATAAAAATATAAGATGCAGTATATTGAGCATCCTCTCTCAGTGACTTTGTGGCATTGGAAATGTCTTTCCATGTAAGTACAAGTTTAAGATTTCAGTTTGTAATCTTCATTATTAATGCATAGACTGTCCATTTATTCTGTTATTCATATTACACAGTTTCCACTGTCGAGGATTACAACAGATACGAAAATCTCACCTTTTTTGGACTCGGCCTGCCACATCTCTTGGCCTTGATGATTGTTGAGAATGAGCCAGCCCTTGGTCGTAGCTCAACTCTCGATCCTTTCTGCACCGGATTGTCTCTGCTTGCCAACCAAACTACTATTTTTTCAGGTATTTTATCGAACCAAATTTCTAGCAAGGAGATTTCTGTCTAGAAGAAGATGGAATCCAAAGGCAAAAGCCATGATGGGTTTTCGTCGACGGTGGAAAGAGAAGAGCCTAAGCTTATGTTAGGGTGAGTTTAAGCAATGTCAGAAAGAGGGAGAAACAGAAGCAAGAGATAGAGAGTACTATTTGAAAGAGAAAAATGCAATTTGTAATTGGGGGTATTGCTGTATCAGGGGAGGAGGAGATGCATCGTTAACGGTATTTTGGTCAATTGGAGTTACTTGATACCCTGGCAGTGTGTGGGGGTTGATACTCATGCAGCCATATATTCTATTCTTGCCAATGTGTAATCCAGGAGGATTTCAATATCTCTTTGATATCAATTGCTTGTTGGGTTTGACTCAATGACTTTTTCCACCTTAAACGTCCATTAGATGTCCACCAATACGACATAGTGTTATTATTTTTTATGTTATTTTTATTTCTGACCCAAGGTATGGCCACCATTTGGCCGGTTTTACTATTTTTATTTCTGACCCAAGGTATGGCCACCATTTGGCCGGTTTTACTTGAAATTACATATGCCATGCCATGCATGCCAAACGTCCTACTTGAAATCGTGCACCGTTTATTTGTACAGTGAACCTCATTTTTGTTTGTGATATGTAGCAGGTCGTGGACAGTTTCATGACCAAGATGGATCAGATAAGGCCCGATCGGAAGCGGAGGTGATTCAAACCGTCAGAACTTAAAACAGACATATCCCACAAACTGGAATGAGCTATCGGACATACCATATATGATTTTGGGTTACGACGAGCTATTTTAGCCACTTGCCCATGTTGAATTTGTGAAATTCCATCGGATCGACAGTCAAATTCCTGTTTTAATTTTCCTTTTAATATTTATACTAAATTTTAGTTTTAGTATAACTCTTCATCCGTTGAGCTTTAGGAGTTGCGCTCAACATGAAAATTGCTTAGAATAATTAGAGGAACATTATAATTTAGCCAAATAAGACACTTACTATTTTTGGCCGGAAACTATGCGCACTTGTAGAGATCATGATCATCTATAAATAGTAAGTAGTAAGTCACGAATTTTAATTAGGATTTTTGGTTGTAGTTTGATTCTGAAACTTCTTCCATGACTTAGTATCCTTATTTAAAGGGACATAAACCCATTTATTCAGTCATCAATCAAATTACAAATTTTATAGAATTTATTTTCTATTTTCCTTGCTTTTTTTTTTCTCGTAGATTTGAGAAGTCTCTGTAAGGAGTCCAGAGAAGCTCCATGAATTCAGAGTGGTAATCCTTGAAGAAGACATTGATCAACCTATTCACATTTATCCTGCGTCAGTTTAGGTAGTAAACTATTTGATTGATAGATATCGAAGGGTCAAATTAAAAATAAATATAAATATAAAAAAAAAAAAAAGTGCCCACAAATCAGAGGTTAGTATTGCTCAACCAATCCGATTTTTATAATGTTTAAAGTTCACAATTATTAAGTTTAAGATTTTCAATGGCCGGCTGCTGGTTTTTGTCGTTTCCACGGCGGTACACAAAAAGAGAAATAAAAACCTATTTAATATAGTTACATCTCAATGCTCTCTTTTTAAAAGTCTTCAATAAGGTACCTCAATAACGGAATCAATTATTACCAGGGTACCTTTCATTGTATTATGTGTAATCTAACCTACGTCAAGTGAGTCAACTCAGGCTCAGGGCCAAAAAATCATGTGGTCCACATAAATCATGAATGGAGCTGAGTTTTGGGCTGTGTGCTTAACAAGGGTGACGCACCTAGTGATTAAGATGAATTTTACATAAACATCATTGCCAGGCACAAACTAGCCACCGATCTCTTTGCTTGCACCATCCACCCATGTTGTTTTTCTTCTAATAAGAATTAATTAGATTAATGATGTAGCTTTTTGAAAAGGTACCATAATCATGTGGTAAAAATTGTACTTGACTTTCACACTGCTCGTGGGCGTGACCCAAAACCAGCAGATTAATGGCAAAGTTAAATTAAGAAATACTATGAAACCTGTGCTCATGGGATATATATATTGACGTGTTTGGATTGTGTGGTAAGAAGGTAAGGGAAAGGAAGCTTGTGACCATAGTTAGCCATTCGGCTTATCACTGAAAAATATAAATAAAAATTCAGCCATAAAATAGAGAAATGACAAAAAGTAGAATATGGTATGACGATTTTATTTTCAAAAGTTGGGGACTAAAAATTCGGATACGTTAAGAATAGTTTTATAAATAGGGTTATTTTGATAAACACCCTTCTAATAAATATATAGAAGTATGATGACCTTGAAAAGGAAAAGGAAAAAAAAAAAAAAAAAAAAAGGAAGACAAGACTTTCCAACGCGGTGTCTTCTGTGAACTCAAATGCAGGTTCCATGTTCCATTCAAAGAAAAGAAAATTTTGAAAATGATCCTGTTAATGTGAGGACAAGACACCAGAGAACTCACCACCCTTTGGAAGCAGGGATGAACGTGATGAGGTCGATTACTGTCTTCCTCAATGATAACTACTTTGAATCCACCGAGCTTCTCCGGACTCCTCACATAGACTTCTTGAATCCATGAGAAAAAAGCAAGAAAATAAAAATGGTATTTACAAAAATTCGTAAATTGATTGATGATTGAAATAAACAAGTCTACAACCCTTTAAATAGAGATACCAAGCTTGGAAGAAGTTTTAGAATTAAACTACAACTAGAACTCCCTAAAATTTGTAATTTACTATATAGTAAGTGTCCTATGTGGCTTAACCTCATTATTCTCCTAATTATTCTAAGCACTTTTCATGTTAGACACAACTCCTAAAGCCCAAGGGATGAAGAGTTACAATCAAATCAAAACTTACTAAAAATAATAAATTTGGAAATAAATATGAAATTCGACCGTTAATATGATGGAATCTCGCAAATTCGGCATGGGCAACCCGGCGTAGCTGGGTTAGTTGTCTAAAGTAGCTCGTCCTACCCCAAAATCATATGTGGTATGTCGAGTAACTCATTCTGATTTGTGAGATATACCTATTTTAAGGTAGGTTCCGGCCGTCTTGATGACTTCCACGTCCGGTTGGGCCTTCCCTGGTCCATCTTGGACATGAAAGTGTCCACGACCCGGTCTACATCACCTTTACTATTAGACTAATGACATCGAACCGAAAAGCTCCTTTAAAATAAAATCACTATTGTATTATTGAACTAATGACAGAGAATGTAACCGTCGATCAAGCACCTAAGTTCATAGCTATCTTGACCGTGTTCTTCGTTCTCTATGCACCCAGTCAAAGATCATGTTTCTTCCCAATCTCTCTCTCCCTTTCCTAACCCAGAGTTGGATATCGGAGTTAATGGTGGGTAGGATCCAGTTCAACCTGATCGATCTCAAATCTATTTGATTTGGCGAACACGTATAGCTAGAAAATCATTCTGACCCAGTAATCCTAACCATCCAATTGGTGACTATGAAATGGATGGTTAAGACTATCTGAATGGGAAAAATCACATGGTTACTATCACCTCCCCGGTGAGATTTTTTGGGTTGTGTTCCATCCACAAGTGGGTCCACCATTTCCACAGTCTGAATGGCACGCTTAAAGAAAGATGATCCGATGATCAGAATCGACCATGTTTTGTGTGCTGCGTGAGACTCTGTGTTTCAACAATGAGGTCTTGGTTTAGGGTGCTTTTTTTTTTTTTGTTTCATTTTAAACCGGCACTCACCCACACACACTTCATGAGCACAAGAACCCATGACCTCAGTATTGAAATTCACAAATTAAGTCTACCACTGAGCCATGAGTAGGGACCCAAGAGTGCTCATGTGGGGTGTGTGACAAAAATAAAATAAAATCAGTAGGACATTATAGGCGGTAAACAGTGCAATTCCTGAAAATTACAAACAAGCAACAGATACATGCAGAGAGAGAGAGAGAGAGGCATCAGCCCAATGAGCTAAAGGAGGAAGACGGGTCAGGAGGCACTGAAATTGCAACCGCTCCTTCAAGCATTTGGGTCACCTTCTTCATGGAAGGCCTAAGGGTTGGCTCTTCCAGAATGCACCCAATCGCTACTTTCACCAATCTCTCTACCTTCTGTTTGTCTACCATCGCATCTTCGTCACTTTCCACTAACAAATTCAACTTCCCTTCTCTATAGCAATCATAAGCCCAATCAGACAGTATCTCTTCCTCTTCGTTTGCCAGCTTTGATTCGACGTTCTTCCTACAGCAAACAATCTCCAACAACACAATACCGAAGCTGTAGACATGGACCTTTGCCGTGATTGGCATGTTCATGAACCATTCGGGCGCCACATACCCTCTTGTCCCTCTGATGCCCGTACTTGTTCGGGTCTGATCCGTATTCAAAAGCTTTGCCAATCCAAAGTCAGAGATCCTTGCCCTCAAACAGTCATCTAGAAGTATGTTTTGAGGTTTTATATCGCAGTGTATGATTTGGGTGCTGCACTCCTCATGTAAGTACATGATCCCTCTTGCGATCCCGAATGCAATCTGCATCCGTAGGTTCCATTTAGGTTTCGAGCCTCCAAAGAGGAAGCTTGATAAAGACCCATTACTCATGAACTCATAGACAAGAAGCCGGTGCGGCCCCTCATCACAGAATCCAAGCAGTTGGACTAGATTCTTGTGATGGGTCTGTCCAATTGTGATCACTTCTGTCGTGAATTCCTTCTCGCCATCTTCGACCACCTTCTCTAGCTTCTTGACTGCAACGGAAGTTGGAGAATCATCGGGCATCAATGATCCTTTATAAACAGTCCCAAATGCACCATGACCCAGTTCTTCCCTGAACCTGCCGGTTGCTTCTTCAAGCTCTTTGTAAGTAAAACACCTTAGATTCTTTCCCAGCATGGACAATTCTCGCTTAACGTCCCGAAGTTTTCTACGATGTAAGATGAAACCAAGCAATAGCATCACCAAAAAGAACGTGAAATTGAGAAACACAGAGCTGCCCAAAAGCACCGATCCTACAATGATCAAAGTCGACTGATCTTTCTTCCCTCTACCGATGCTTGTAGGTGGAAGAGCAGAATTATTTTTCGGTACTTTGATGAGAATCTTAGCTCCTACACTAGCGTCCTTCTTCCCATTTGAGAATGGAACCTTCTTCTTATAACAGCTTCCATCTTTATAAGAGGCCGCTATACATAAACAATCATTCAGGCAAAATTCTCGACACTTGTCTTCATTTATGTTAGTGTATCCATCATAGTCCGAATTCGGCCAATCCGTATTAAACAATGCCTTCATCTCAAACTGAAGCTTTTCTTTTGATATATCCTCATCGCAACTCTGCAGAGGGAAATCTGGCTTACACCCTTTGTATTTGTTGTTCGGATCCAGGAAAGAATACCCAGGCGGGCATTGACAACTCGGCCTTTGATTCTCGTCCGTCCAGCAGTAGCTGTTAAAACCACAAGCTCCGGAACCCAACGTACCGAAATCGCTGGCACACATGTCCGGTGGCAAGAACCACACAACAGACCATGACATGGCCCATATCCCATCGCTGAATTGGGTCTTTCGCCGGACGTATTGCCTGAACACTCCATCGAAATCGAATGTTGCTCTCTGATAGACTTCTGTTGTTGGAGCTTCGGTTGCTGGTGCAAGATCATACGAACCTCCATCTGTTAGCTTGATGTGAGTGCGGCCTGATGAATTGAAGACCAGCTCGAAACCCTTCCCATTCGTCATACTATCCCAGTAAGCAGAGTAAGGGACTTCTGTCGGGGGAGCAACGGGATAAAAAACTAAATTTCCATCGCTCTGAAAACTGAGTGAGAACCTTCCCCTGGAATAGTCCGTCTCAGTTAGACGGGAGAGAAGATTGCTGCCTGGTCCCAATATCTGTGTAGGCAAGATGGTGTCAGTCGGATTGCTGAAGCTCGCCCATATAATAGAATTCATGCTCATGAGTACAAAGTTTCCGCTGTCAAGCATTGCTGCAGATATAACGCTCTCACTGTTGTTGGAGTACTCGGCCTGCCACACCAGTTGGCGTTGATGATTGTTGAGAATGAGCTGACCGTTGGCCGTTAGCTCCACTCTCGATCCTTTCTGCACTAGATTGTCTCCATTTGCCGACCAAACTATTGTTTTTTCAGGTATTTTGTCGAACCAGATTGCTAGCAAGAAGAGATTTCTGTCTGGGAGAAGATAGAATCCGAAGGCAAATTCGCCGGAAGGTGAAAGCCATGACGGGTTTTTGTCGAGAGTGGAAAGAGAAGAGCCTAAGCTTATGTTAGGTTGAGTTTGAGCAATTGAAAAAAGAGGGAGAGAGAGAAGCAAGAGATAGAAACAATAAAAAAGAGAAAATTGCATTTTCTAGTTGAGGGCTACTGGAATCAGAGAAGATAACTGAAAAAGCAAGCTAATACCAAGAGAAGGAGAGGAAGATGTTCAGGTGGAGTTATTTGATACTCTCGCAGCATAGAGGTTTATGCTCATGCAGTCATAGGTTCGACGCTTGCCAATATATTCAATTTCTAGTTGGGTTTGACTCATTGACTCCTTACCCCTTAAACGTCCAATACGCCCACTAAAACGCCGCTATTGTTATTAATTTTTATGTTTTTTTTAATTATGACCCAAGGTAGGGCCACCGTTTGGACGGTTTTCCTTGAAGTCACGTGTGCAGCGTCCAAACAGACTCTCCAAAATACACAAGGGTTAGGGAAGATGAGCCAAACAACGAGATTCAATGACCGAACTTAACTACTTAAAATAATACTTGTCAACAAACCTACAAATCTTGACTACGAACATAGATCTTCTCCACAGACCTGCCGACCCGATCTTATATAGTTGATCTCAGGGACAGATGCTGCCGACCTCGACTTTATATGGCGACCTCAAAGTTGGATGCTAACCACGACTTTGGACGACGACTACGGTCTAGATTGTCTACTTTGACCTCGGAAGACGACCTTGCTCTCGGATGCCGACCTTGGGCATAGAACAGAAATATCCAGAGAAAATCTTGCGCCGTACATGGGAAGGGTTTTTTGCGAAGACTCGGCTGAATATCACGCTAATTGAGGCATAATCAGAAACATTTGAAAGTAAAATCCGATTCCAATACGGATCCCTTAAACGTATCCAGCAAATCGATCCACTTGGATACGCAAACTGCCTAGAAATCCTATAAGTACACCTCCTGTCGTGGGTAAAAGGTACGCACAACTATCCAAATGCTACTACGCCTGTTGTGAGTCATACACCTTACTTAGGTATCGGAGAGTTCTCGGCCGTAACTAGTGCCCTCCAGTGTCTCCTTGTTCTCTATTAACATGCGTATGTCATGGATTCTATGGGGGCGATCATAATATATTTGTTTTATCAAAGCTATACTTCCATTTTGACCTATTCTTCCAAGACCAACGCAAAAAGCAATGAGGATTGAAAGCCTACCATTGAAAACTTTGGAGTCACAAAAATTTTGAATCAAGCTGACATATATGTTTTCCCTTCCTCCAGGTCTATGTGACCTCGTGAGTAAGTTGTGTGACAAATAAACATCACAGCAGGCTTTAAAAAAGTTTTCCACAATAAGAGTTTAATCCCATTACTTTATGTGATGTGATCTACTTGAGCCTTTTGCTTTTTAAGATCAGGCCCTAAAATAATATGTTAAAATAGATTCATGGAGGGGTTAAAACAGAGCCTCTAACAGGACTGTCCGTCTCTAGCTAGTCGTGACGGAGGTTGTACTATCCTCCTCTCCAATTGTTTTGCTCTTCGTCAGTATCGTCTGGAGCCAAATTTTCTTTTAGAAATACTTTAATATTCTGCTAGACCAATTGCATACACTGCATAAAGTAATTCAAACTAAACCGTCCAAAACTATGTGCACCATTTTAGAAGTAAAGTGAGCCAAAAATTAATTTTGTTTGCGTAATAACTATTAGATGGATGGATATTTATTGGATGGTTTAAAATAAAAATATTCAAATGATTTTATTTTATATATTTTTTTTAAAGGCCCATGAATAAGAGGTTACCATTGTTCAACCAATCTGATTTTAGAATGTACACCTTCACAATTTCTAAGTACCCGCACTGGACTGATTTTCCAACCTACCATGTTCACAATTTATCAGCGCCTGCACTTCATAGGACGCACCGCGAGTATTAAAATAACCCTTTGTTTTCTTTCCAAGACTCAACTGCCGGCTGATTTTTAAATCTTCTGAGGAAAGGAATTAATTAATAAAAAAGTGAATTTTATAAATAAATAAATAATACCTGCTTAATATTGAATTTTTACTCAGGCATGCTTTTCAAAAAGTGTATAATAAGTCATTATCTTTAGAGTAGCTTCCTTATATTTATTGAGGGTTTATGACTCACGTAGCCCACCATGATGCTTACATGAAAACCACTCCACCACCGATTGAGTCAGCTTATGTAAAGGCTAGGCCCAAAAAAACAAAAAAAGACAATCCCATCCATGATTTATGGTGCAGTACATTATGAGAAATAATGTAGAGGGTAACAATCATCCTCCAAATTGTTTTTCTTGACTTGGCCCAACTCAATTATAAATAGAGTTGAATTTTGGACATTGGACCTAAATTTTAGTGTGGCATATAATGATTGGAGTGAATTTCATATGATCATCACAGTCGGCCCTATAAAAATTAAGGGTAAATGCACCTTGCTCTCTCCCTCTTAATTGTTTCCTTTAGTGTGGCCCACCTAAATCATGAGTCAACTTGATTATCATGATAGATGTCATATGCACGTCACATTGGACCCCATAAAAAATCAATGTTCCCTTTCTCAACTTTCTTCTATTTTCTTTATAATAATTGGGGTGGGATGTCCACCCTTAAAAAAAAAAAAAATTCGGGGTCCACCATTGTATGTATGTGAAATCCACTTTCACAATTAGATACATGTAATCCCAACTTCGTTCTAGTGCCAAAAAGATCAGGCTAACTTGTAATTTATTTGGGCCACACCAAAGTAAATAATTAACAGAGACATCTACCCTTAATTTTTATATGGTCCACCATGATGATTATATGAAATCCACTCCTACCACTTAGATGTCACATCAAAATATAGGCCTAAGTCTAAAAATCAAGCTTATCCATTATTCATGTGGGCCATACCAACGAAACAGTTTGGTGGGGAAGTGTTGCCTGTACAGTGTCTTCAATGGTCTGTTCCACCTGAATCATGAGTTAAGTTTTAAGCACGGGCCCTAATAGGGGTAACTTAATTGGTGGTTGCAATGGACTTTGCATAAACATCATAGTGGGGCCCACTCTCGCCGCTGCCCTTATCCTAAACCCTAAACCCTAAATCTTTATCTCCCGCAAGGCCAGCCCCAACCACTGTGTAAATTTAAGAGAAGATACTTTAATGATAATTACTTACAACAATGAGGTAGTTTTTCTTAAACCTTTAATAATAAATAAATAAATAAAAGATATGGTAATGTAAATTCTATATTAAGCGGTACTTTTTGTAAATTTCTCTAAAACAGTGTCATGAGAAAATTAACAAAAAATACAATGCAAGAGCAAGAGATGCGAGGTGTTTCGAACTCTTTTTTATGTTTGCTTGACATGGATGTAATCTTTCACCCTCCACGATTCAAGAAAGGTGAACGCATTTTAACCTCGTGCCCACAAACTACCCTCCCTTTTCAGTACTATGTACGAAAGTTGTGTGATGCTTGATTTAAAATTTATACGGTTTTACTTGGGATCATGATGCCACGTGTCCTAAAGTTACATGAAAGGTGGGCAATTATTACATGTAAACCAAGCCAACTCGCCACACCTTATGGTTCAAGGCTCATGATGTGTATGAATGGCAACTCCCACTTTTTGGCATTTGGCGATCTTCCCTCAGTAGTCAATATGATTAGATCCATGGACTGCCACCTAGCCTCTAACCATATGGGGCCCACTTTGTTGTTTGTGAGAAATCCAACTTCATTTGTTTTGCCTCCTCATTTTAGGATACATAACAAAAAATATAGGCAGATGAAAATCTCAAAGTGGGCCCAGCAATGGTATAGTGGCCATTTAATCCTCACCATTTCATGATGGGCGTTTAGTCCTCGCCATTTTATGTCGTCATAAACTTTCTACGGTCTGTGGGTTTGAATATTCAATCTAAGAGGTATTTTGGTCATTCCCCATCCAAGGAATATTCAATCTAAGAGCCCATTCAAATAAACGGTTTCTTCCATCGGAAAAGGCTCAAATCCAACAGCTAGAATCCCCGATTACCTTCCTCTAATGTGTCGGTATGTATTCGAGAAAACTTTAACTTCTCTAGCCACAGAGCATCGAGAGCTCAGCTTCCTGCCTGTAACACCAGCAATACCATCCTTCCACCAATGGTTGCTGCTCTTTCTCATCTTCTATTCTTCTTCCCTCTGGTTCTTCCACTCTCTGCCACAGCCCAAATTGACCACAATGTAAGCTTGGGATCGTCTCTCTCTGCAGGCGGCCAAAACTCTTCCTGGGTCTCGCCCTCTGGAGACTTCGCTTTCGGATTCTATCATCTCACCAACAGAAATCTCTTCTTGCTAGCAATCTGGTTCGACAAAATACCCGAAAAGACTATGGTCTGGTTCGCTAACAGAGATAATCCAGTGCAACAAGGATCGACGGTCCAGCTCACAGAAGATGGACGGCTCGTGCTCAAGGACCATCAAGGCCAGCTGATATGGGAACCCAAATTCATAAATGGTAGTGTCTCTTATGCTGCCATGCTCAACACTGGCAACTTCATTCTATCAAGCAGTGATTCCGTCGATAGATGGGGAAGCTTCGACAATCCGACCGACACCATATTGCCGACACAGGTGTTGAATTTCGGTGGCAAGCTTTCTCCTCGTCTTACAGAGACCAACTACTCAATTGGAATGTTCGAGCTCCGTTTTTTGCCCGATGGTAATCTCGTTCTCAATCGCTTATCACTCCCAACTGGAAATGCTTACGAAGGTTATTATTCGATCAAAAATCTGTCTGGTTATCAGGTGATCTTCAATCAATCGGGCTACATTTACATTCTACGAAGGAATCGAAGCATACTAAATCTCACGCCGACGAACCTTGTTTTAACGGAAGACTTCTACTATAGGGCGACACTTGATATAGATGGAACATTCAGGCAGTATAAATACCCAAAGGCCGGCACAAGCAATGGGAGTGGGGGAGAGGGATGGTCCGTCGTGTGGTTCGTTCCTGAGAACATCTGCACGGCCGTCATATTCAACATAAGCAGTGGTGTTTGTGGATTTAACAGCTATTGCAGCCTCGGCAATGATGGATGGGGCATTTGCCAGTGTCCATATGGGTTTTCCTTCTTCGATCAGAGTAACAAATTCAAAGGTTGCAAGCCGTATGATGATGTACAAGCTTGCAAGCTTGATCCGTCAAGGCAGAGGGATCTGTTTGAACTGAGGGAGATGGGGGATACTGCTTTTCCTGGGAATAACTACGAAAGGATGGAACCCATGAGTGAGAATGAATGTAGAGATGCTTGCTTGGATGATTGTCGCTGTATGGTTGGCTACTTTAGGGACAAGACCTGTTGGAAGAAGAAGCTTCCTCTCTTGAATGGGAGGATGGATAGGAGTACAGGTGGAAAATCTCTCATTAAAGTATTGAAAGATAATTCTTCGCAGCTTCTTCTTCCTCCAGAACGGAAGGAGAAAGATCAAGGGACAACAATCTTCGTCGGATCGATGCTTCTAGGCAGCTCCATGTTTCTCAATTTCACATTATTAGCGATCTCTCTGTTTGTTTCATCCAGATACCATAAGAGATCGCGGAAAGTTCAACGGAATTCGAATATGCTGCGATCAAATTTGCGGTCTTTTACTTACAGAGAGTTGGAAGAAGCGACAGATGGGTTCAAGGAAGAGGTGGGTAGGGGCGCTTTCGGCACAGTTTATAAAGGAATCATGCAATTAGATTCCATGGCTACTTCCGTTGCGGTGAAGAAGCTCGAGAGAGTTATAGAAGAGGGCGAGAAGGAATTGAAGACGGAAGTGGGAGCGATCGGCCAGACCCATCATAAGAATCTAGTCCAATTGCTTGGATTCTGTGAAGAGGGGCCCCACCGTCTTCTGGTGTATGAGTTCATGAGCAATGGGTCCTTAGCAAGCTTGCTCTTTGGGACTTCAAAACCCAACTGGAATCAACGGTTGAAGATTGTGTTCGGGATTGCTAGAGGGCTTAGGTACTTACACGAAGAGTGCAGCTCCCAGATTATACATTGCGATATAAAGCCTCAAAACATACTTCTAGATGATAATCTAATGGCCAAGATTTCTGATTTTGGATTGGCAAAGCTATTGAGGACAGACCAGACCCGAACAAGCACAGGCTTCCGAGGCACCAGAGGTTATGTTGCACCGGAATGGCACAAGAACATGCCAATCACGTCCAAGGTCGACGTGTACAGTTTCGGTATAATGCTGTTGGAGATTGTTTGTTGCAGGAAGAATGTCGAATTGGTGGTGGGGAATGAGGAGAGAGCGGTCTTGACGGATTGGGCCTATGGATGCTATCACTACAAGAAAACTGGCATTTACCGGCGGTCAAAACCGCCGGCAAAAGCACATAAAACCGCAGGCAAAACGTTTGCCCGCGGTTTACTAACTGCGGGTAAAGCCTCGGTCGGTAAGGCTTTAGCGGCGGTCAGGACCTTTACTGACGGATATGTTGGACGCCGCTAAATCGTCAGTTTTTGCTGCACTACCAGAAAAATGATCAAAGCTACGAGTAAAATCCGTAGCTAAATATGATTACTCCCATAATACAACCGTAGCCATTGGTACCGTAGCTCTTTATAGATCTCATGGCCACCGACAATCAGTAGCCATAGAGAAAATCTTTTTAAAAAAAAAAGTAACAAGAAAGGACAAGAAAAGGTGACCCACATGTATACTAGTTTATTTTTATTATTATTATTTTTTTACACCAGTCTAAGCAGCTAACATACCTTGGTTAATGTCAATGATCTCCTTGTTGCCAATGATTGCCATTGTTTCTAAGGGACTGGTTTCTTCTGTCGATATTTGGTGAGCTGTGTATCATAGCCATCGATGATGTGAAAAGAATGAAAGCACACCAAAAGCATGACCACCACTCTTCTTCATTCCGAGTCAGCTATGAAATTAGGTTGCTTGCCTTGGCACATATACTCATCACAAACCAAAGCTGATCCCCAGTCCTTCCGGAGCCGGAATATGTCCTCAATGAACCAAACCTCACCTTTGCATTTCCTCTAGCACCAAATGTTAACTGTTTAGGCTCGCCATATGACAAATTCAAAACACGCAGCTCATCATCTCTTACGTAAGCGAGCATACTTCCATCTGGAGAGAGATGGGGATCAATAATTGGCGAACCTGCTGAGCTTTGCAGCTTAATTAAGTTCTGGTTTAGAACAGGAGACATCCTTAAAATAGATCTGTTGATTGAGTGCAAAATCATGTCATTATTAAGTTTAAGCCATGTGTAAAAGGAATAAGTAACTGTCATACTTTCAGAGGATCAAATTGTCAAAACCAAAATCATATATAGACGAAAGGCAACAACCAAAAAATGAATGAATTGTTTGAAGTAGGACAATAGCAGTAGGATTTCACAACATTGATGACTAGCATGAATTGATGTCTTGAGTCTGCAAATTGAAATTGAAAAGCAAATGTGAAGAGTGGAAACTTGCATCTCAAGAACTGACACCTAAAATTTTAGGACTTTGTTTTATTCTTCAAGAGCTAATACGGGATTAGTTACAATCAAAGTGGTCAAGTAGATAAATTGAGAGATACATGGTAGAAAAGTCATCAGTAATACAGGCAATTACTGTGGCTATAGACAATAACCAAAAGAAGAGCTGAAAGAAAGCATGGACAACCATGCCTACCTTCTCCTTTTGCAAGGTACGAAGATGTGTCTGAAACTCATTGAGCTTTCTCAATGATAAGTCATGTTCGTCCACATTAAAGTGATTGGCCACAGCATCATTTGAATGGAAGTAACCAGAAATCTCTCCATTGATCTTTTCAATCTGTGCTTTTATTTCTGCAAATTGTTTGATGTGCTCCTCTTTCTTTATTCTCAGATCTTCTACCAATGGAGCAACTGACGCAAGTTGTTCTTTCAGGGATGCTAACCTTTTCTCTGTCTGAAAATGTAAACCCACAGAATATATATATATATATATATATATATATATATATATATATAATATATATATATATGAGCTGCAGCGAGACCAATGGTTCATGATAAACTCAATTCAAGTCCAAGCATTGAATTGTTGTTGATCCAATAACATATCAGGTGTTTTTAACCGAAATGAAGCTTCCACTAACATGATCGTGAACAAAATAATGACCCAAGATATACGATGTAAGATAAATAGGCCTTCCGCTCTGTCGAGAGCAACAAACTGACGATTTGCAAGAATCCTGCATTGAGTAACATCCAAAACAGCTCAAAGGCGAATTTCAAAATCATCAAACAATCTAAACTAAATTCAAGATAGGACAATTGAAACTTCAGCCCACATCATACATTTCGTGTTTCAGTTCATCAACCCACTGCCTAAATGCAACTAACTCCTCTGTCACCCTCACTTCATGGATCTATTATAAAAAAGAACTCACAACAGATCACACAAAACCACAACATCTAAATTACAGAAAAGAAAAGAATTATGTAAATAAAATTACGATGAGCATCTCCCATCAGATCACATAACAGACATAAATGAACCCAAATTGCCCAAAAGCATCCACAGGTATTTCACATCATAATATCTTACCATTTAGCAAGTAATGGTGTAAACACCACAACAATCAATCATCAAAAGCAAGTCAGTGAAGTGTGAAAGCCATACATACCAAACAAAAGATAAAAAGAAAACAGAATTTTAAAAAAAAATCCACAAACCTTGCAGCAAGAAGCGATGAAACGCACTCATACAAACTATTCACATTAGGAAATCCTGCTCCGGGTTTTTGTAAAACCGCAGCGAATACCTTGATATCATCTCTAGTGAGTTGATCACTGTACCATCACAAAATAAACAAAGACTCATTGTTAAGCTTAAAATAAGATACCTTGGACACACTTAAAAGTATAATACATACCTAAGAACAAATCACTGCAAGTTTTCAAATTAGAAAGTATATGATTTTAAGCTCTAGAAACTGCAAAAAAAATAAATAATAAATAAATCTATGAACAGATCCAACGACTAATCAAGCTATTAAAAAAAAAAAAAAAAAAAAAGCATTAGCTTAAAACCGTAAATCCACACAAAAGAATACAATTCAAATCAAACAACATATCTCTGCAAGTTGCCAATCGAAAAATCTACCACATTTAGTTAAAAGAAGAAGAAGAAAACACTAATTTAAACAAACCCAATAACTAATAAAACAATATTAAGAGAAGCCTTTTTAGCTTAAAAGGGCCATGCAATAATTCTCAGCATTGTAAACATGATTTGCTCATTGATACTCTACTTCTGCATGTTAGGATAGCACTCATTGTGTTTGTATTCTCTCATATAGTTATTAAAAAAGAAATAAGCAAACACTCACAGTCAGAATTGCTTTTCCAGTGTTGTCAAGCTTCAGTCCTGGACCTTTCATATCAGTTTCAAGGAAAAAATGTTTTCCTTTTACCGCTTCTGTCATTGCAATGTCTCTTAGTTCCTGCATGTTTTCCATGGTAATGTTGTCATTGTATTTCAACTTTGCCATCTAATGGCAACAGGAATAGAAGTTGAATGCCTATAGAGTAACTATTCAAATGGACTTTGAAGATTGTGAGCTGAATTGAGATTTACTTACTAGAGCCCTTTTCCAAGTATCTTCTGCCAACTTCATCAACACAAAATAAAGGAAATCAAGATAAATGACAAATCAATCGAAACTAAAACTGGAAGAAGATGGCACAACACCAACCTTCTTTTTGGGGGCTACAATAAGCTGGGCATTAAATTCTGCATATGTTGCCATGTCATTGACAGCAGCATTCACCTTGTCCAGTGTGAGCCTCCCCCTCATATAGCTGCAATGCAGAAAAATTGAAACCTGGGATTGGCTGGGCAGCTTTGGCTGTATCTACTTAGTTGAAACATGCTGATGTAGAAGTTGAACTGCTTGAAAACATGCAATATGATGCCCTCAAATTGTGATAATAAAAATTCTCCCTTGTCAATTCAGCTTTCCCTGCCCACGTTCCGACCACTTACAAGGAGAAAAAAAATGGCTGACAGAGTGCATTGTGCCCTTCTTGCTAAACTCGACAGTCTTTCTTTTCTCTGGTAGGTATGAGACAGTTAAGAATATATGAACAATAGATGCTTTGTGATCAATTAACTCAAGTCTGAGACTTGTGTTACATAATCACAGCAGTATTGCTGCTAGGCCCACTACATCTAGTAGACATCTGAATTCTCCACACAAATCTACTGAATGTAGCCAGTGAAGAAGCTACTTGTAGCCTACCCTGTGAATTATCGCCAATTTATCCAACTGGTTTGACACTCCATGTTCTAGGAGTTCCATTTGGCTCCTATACAAATCCTAAAAATTTAGCAGAACTCAAGCCTCTGTGGGAAAAGTGAGCATTCAATAGTATATGTAATGTATGTCCCTAATAATTAGATGCATTACGATAGATATCTTTCTAGGAACTCTCTTCACTCGTCTCTCACAACATTCTTAGAAATCCATCTCCATGTATATACTAGCATATAGTGGGGTTCACAGGGCAACCCATTATCAACAGTGACATATTTCCTTTAACTAAAGCAATTTCTTCCTTCCAACATTTAGTTGAAAGATCAACAAGTTGAGTATAGATTGGTTCTGGAGCAATTTGCTTCCACCACATACTCAAAAAATGGCTGTGAATGGTCCAAATAAAAGACATCATTGATTCACTATGATACTAAGACGCATCAAAATCACTGTTCAGATAAGGAATATCTACTCACGGTGACAGAGAGTCAAGCTCCACTGCAGTGATAAACCAGCAAGGTGCTGATGCACGACCCTTTTTCTCCTGCAGATAAAACAAATCAATGTGTGAAAAATAACAATGATACTTTCATCAGCCTAAATCAGAAATTTAAAATTTAAAATATTAATGTACCAAATATATCAAAGGTTTAGGCTGAAAAATGGGGGGAAAAGAAGAAGAAGAATGCAACGCAATTCAGCAGACAAGTCAACAGCAAAACCAATGGCAGAAAGCAATTTAGTGGCCAAATCGGATCTACAACAGAACAATCAGATTCAAACAATCCATGGCGAACAAATCAAAACGACATCAGATGAAATGCACTTCGAAATCTCAAATTACAGAAATAAACAGTGAAATATCAAGCAAAACAAAATCAGAATTTTCGCAAATCGAAATCGAATTCTGATACTAACCAATACGGTCTCTTTACTTTAAGCACCCATGTGTCTACCAATCAGGCCCACTGGATACGCATAATCCTCCAATCTCATGGGCCACCGATCCAAACAATGCAGTCTATTTGATCAATGATGGCCTACCAACTTCAACATCTTATGTAACGCATAACCAAATGTATGCTACAGGCTCATGGACTAAGATATCAGCATCTTCATGCAAATGGACCTCTGATACATGACCGTCTTCTCTTAGACAACACCTCTATACTAATCCACAATTAGGGAATCGACACTACAAATCCCTAATTAGGGATTCGAAACTCAAAAATTCCCAATACACAAATCATTGCATAATGTTACTTGAAGGATTAAAAACTGCCAAAAAAATGCCCAAATTGATATAGATAGATAGGAGGAGAGAGAGAGAGAGAGAGAGAGAGAGAGAGAGAGAGAGAGAGAGAGAGAGAGAGAGAGAGAGAGAGAGAGAGAGAGATACCCGATGTTGCAGCAGAATGCTCCTTGATGTGCGGTAGATCGAGCGGAGAGAGAGATACCTGATGTTGCAGCAGAGGGCCGAGGAGATAGAGAGAGAGAGGACTAGGGTTTTGAGAGAGAGAGAGAGAGAGAGAGAGAGAGAGAGAGAGAGAGCGAGCGGAGAGGGAAACGGAGAGGGATAGGGAGAGAGAGAGGGAGAGCGCGCGAGAGGGAGAGGGCCGGAGATGGAGAAGGGGAGGCAGAGAGAGGGAGCGGCAGATAGAGGGAGCGGCAGAGAGGGAGGGGAGAGGAAGAGAGAGCGGAGAGGGAGCGGCAGAGAGAGGGAGCCGCAGAGAGGAATTAGGTTAGGTTTGTTTTTTTTGACTTTTATACATAGGACCCTGCCGGCAGCCGTTTAAAACTGGCAGCCGGCAAAGGGTTGGCCCATCAGTCGGCATGGCCATTTTTCTTGTAGTGATAGAAGGGGGAGATTGGAAATGTTAGTGATGGACGACCAAGATGCGATGGAGGACCTGAGGAGGGTGGAGATGCTGGTGAAGCTGGGGATTTGGTGCATACAAGAAGAGCCATCGCTAAGGCCTTGTATGAAGAAAGTGACACAGATACTTGAAGGAGAAGTTGAAGTTTCAGTACCCCCTCACCCTTCCTCTTTCATTAGTTCACTTGGTTGAATCGAAACCTTCGATCTCCCTCTAGTGTTTACTGCTTACACCGGATTTTCGGTATATGCACGTGTGTGGGTGCATGTGTGTACTCTTGTTTGTTTATTGCTTTGAAATTTTCTGTTGTGTTTTGCCATGGTATTTACATATTTTACCTCTGGTTAACGCCCTCTTGCTATGACTTTGTCCTCTCTTTTTTTTTTTCAGAAAATTGTCCGTACTAGCGTCGATGTATGGCCAAATTCTCTAAAAATATTCAACCTTTCAAATATTTCGTAGGTGGCCTTCCGACACACCTTCGAAAATGATTCAAACTAAAATGCCCATGTCCTTGCTTCAGTAGTTATATGATTTTTTAGGGAATAAGAAGTTACGTCGTATTTAATGCCAAGAAAGTGGTGTGTACGGAATCCTTTTTTGCACGTGGGCAAGGACCAAACTCGTCGGGCCCACATTGATGTATGTGTATAATCCATGTCGCCCATCCTTTTTGTCGTGTCATTTTAGGGCTATGGCCTAAATATCAGCTTGATCTAGAGCTCATGTGGATCACATAATAAAAAATAATGGTAATAATGGAACTCACTATTAAAACTTTCTGGGCTCACTGTGATGTTTATTAGAAGTGGACACTGCCCAAGTTAGGACTTTTTGGTCCCACAGCGAGCTAACCGACAAGGTGGACGGAACGGATCACCTCATTGTGGGCCTTAAAGCTATTGTACCAATGGCTATCCTTTCATTTGGTAGTAAAGGAAGTGAACATGTAACAACCGCGACCCATATAACATGAAAACCACGACCCATATAACATGACAACTACAAACCCATGACAACCACGACCCATATAACATGACAACCACGACCCATGACAACTACGACCCTTACCACATTACAACCACGACCCTTATCGCATTACAACCACGACCCGAGTATGGGTCGTGATTGCCATGATATATGGGTCGTGGTTTTCATGAGGTAAGAGTCGTAGTTTGTTCACTCCCCAAGTGCAGGGTTGTGATGTAGTAATAAACTCGGTGAGACCGAGGTCGAATCCACAGGGACTGAAACCTGTACGTATTCTGAAACTAAATAGAACTAGAACTAGACTAAGATGAAAACTAAATCGACCGTAAATTGAGGAATAATGTTGGAATAATTATCTAAAACTTAAAGAATTCAGAGAAAAAAAAACACTAGGGATTCAGAGGATCCACTTGTAGAGATCGGGGAGATCTTATGCCTGCTTCCAGAATCATGGAAATTAACTGAATTGCCGTTGATATAGTTTTTAAGAGATGAAAGGTATATGAATTAGAATGGATTCCATCACAAAACCATGCCCAAGAGGCAAAGCACACCACAGAATTAAACTAATTACCAACCAATCAACATGCTATGAGAGTTAGGAAGGTACCGTCATCCGACTATGCCCAGAGACGATGGGCTTCCTGACGTCATACACATAAAAAGGAGAAAGAAATACTCAAGCCATCGCAGATCTATTGTAATTTCAGTCACAACAACCATTAAAAACTGAAAGTATACCCTTAATATCAACTAAAATCAACTTCAATCCATAAATTAATTAAAAGCACAAAAATAGAATCTCCCATCTCACTACAGCTTCACCCCTTAGCCCTAGCTAAGGGGTTTTAGCCTGACATGGATAAGTTAAACTCCATTAAAATAACATGAAAAGAAAAGAAAGGAATTAAAGACAAAAGAAGAAGAAAACTGTTGAAGGTCTTCTCTCTCTCTCTCTCTCTTCCACGTCCCAGCCCCCAATCGTAGATGATTCTCCCCACGTTCTCTCTCTATTTTATAGGTGTCAAGGGTGGTGGAGAACTCTGCGTGGAACGTCTGCAAATTACATCCAAACAGGACTCTCCTGCGCAGGTTCTTTTACGCAGTCAAGAAGGTGACTTGCAAATGGCCCACTTTCCTTGCTTCCTTTCCAAACAGACAACGTTACTTGGGATATTTTTCGATGAGGTACACGATGGATGGTTCAGATCAGCCGACTAATCATCACCGAGACCACATCAAAGCCTGCAAAAATCGGGCTGCGTCCGGACGCGAAACAGGGATGCGTAGCCATCCCTCTGTGGTGATGGTGGGGTCCACTTGATTGTTGTGTTAATCAATCCAATCCGTCCATTGGCTTAGTTACGAAAACCACCCCGAATTGGATACTTTTTTCTCAGATTTAGTGTGGCCCACCTATACTTTTACTCCACCGTCCGTTTTATATTTGAAAGGCTGAAAAACGAATCCTCGCTGCTTCTTGGAAGTTGTCCACCTAGGTCTTGGTGAGAGGGACCTTAGGATTCTGATGAACGGTCCAGATTAATCACATGGACCATGATTGTGGCCCACAGAGAACAATCGCAACCTCTGCTGCGAACAGAGGTCGCGCAGACGGTTGCTGGGATGTTGGTGGGGCCCATTTTACTGTTGTTTTACGAAATCCACGCACCGTTTAGATATGAACGGTTTTGGATTCAAAACGTTGTATCTCGCTGACGTTTGTTTGGCGCCATCCAACCTGCGTTGAAGCCTTCATCTTCTTATACTATCCACGAAGATCCGAAAGCACGTTAGAGTGTGGTCGGTTTGACCTTCTGATTACAATGAACGGCTTGGATCATCACGATGTATGATGATGGTGGCCCACTAGGATCCTTCCCTACGTCTCTGTTGCGGGTGAAATTTCGGAAGGAATTCCGAATTCAAATCGGGTCAGCGCATGCTGACCCGTTTCTGGATTCCGGTGCGCAGCTGGAGTTCCTGCACACGGTGTACACGCACCACAACGTGGGGTCCACAATGATGTAAATGTAAAATCCTCTCCGTCTATCTGTCTCATCGTCTTATTTAAAGGGTCGAGATCAAAATTGAAGCATATCTAAGTACTAGGTGGGCCCTAAATAATGTTTTAACGGGCTGATCTGTTTGTTGGGTCACTTCCACAGGGATTCAACGGGCGAATTTTGACATGTGCGGTTAATTTAGCATCCTCGGACCCTGTATAAAGTTTTGAGCCAATCAGATGGTGGGAACTCTGTAATCTTGCATTCTGGATGTCCTTCGGGCCACTTGAGCTTCAGTTTCTTGATTTTCTTAGATCTCGGGCGTTGATCTTGGTTCACTGGGGCCCGTCCCTTGCCTTGATGACTTCAGACCGTTAAGTC
Source organism: Magnolia officinalis (assembly GCA_021015155.1). NCBI lineage: Eukaryota > Viridiplantae > Streptophyta > Magnoliopsida > Magnoliales > Magnoliaceae > Magnolia > Magnolia officinalis. The sequence goes on along the minus strand of JAJHSJ010000001.1, from coordinate 2,596,073 downwards.
TGTGCTTTTAGCACCCTGTTTTAGTCTAAGTTCGTAAAGTCACCTTGCAACACAACACGAATAAATCGGGCTGTTAAATAGTTTCATGGTCGTAAATCCATGTAATAACTGGGGTCTAATATGCAATATTTGACCCTCAACATAGTTGTCATACTATATGGATCGTAATCTTCATTTTATAGGCCTTGGTAAGGACCAACTAGTGGGGCCTATATTGATGTATGTGAATAATCCATGATGCCCATCCTTTTTATCGTGTCATTTTACGGCTAAGGCCCAAATATCAGCCTGATCCAGAGCTCGTGTGGGCCACATAATAGAAAATGATGGTGTCAATGGCACCCACTATTGATATTTGAGCCCACACGAGCTCTGGATCAGGCTGATATTTGGGTCCTAGCCCTAAAATGACACGGGAAAAAGGATGGGCGGCATGGATTGTTCACATACATCAATATAGGCCCCACTATTTGGTCCTTACTGTTCACTCCCCAAGTATAGGGTTGTGATGTAATAATAAACTCGGTAAGACCGAGGTCGAATCCCAAGGGACTGAAACTTGTACATAATCTGAAACTAAATAGAACTAGAACTAACATAAGATGAAATCTAGATCAGGTGAATGTGAAGGAATAATGATGTAATAATAATCTAAAACTTATGAAATTTAAAGGTAGGAAACTAGGGATTCAGAGGATCCACTTGTAGAGATCAGGGTGATCTACAGTCAATTCATGAACTCAACTGGACTTCGAGTCCCATCTTTATCCAGTTGGAAGATATATCTTGAAAATCAATTCTGAACTTCATTTAATCTAGTTTTCAAGAGATCAGACGGATGTAGATTAGAATGGATTCCATCACAAAACCATACCCATGAGATAAAGCAAACAACAGAATTTAACCAATCCACAACTAATCTGAGAGATGTATGAGTGCTAGGAAGGATTCCATCATCTAACCATATCCAAGGGGCAATGGTGAACAACAAGGCTTCCTAATTTCACAATCAATTAATAGAAAAGAAATACTTAAAGCTATCGTAGACTCATTTGTAATTTCAGTCACAACAAACCATTAAGAACTAGAAATATTTTTATTAATCAACTATAATTAAAATCAATTCACCACATGAATCAAGACCATAGGGATCACCCATCTCACCAAAAGCTTCACCTCTTAGCCCTAGCTAAGAGGTTTACCCAACCATGATTGGGCTAATTCCCTTAAACAAAAACAAAAACAAAAACTTCTACTCTCTGTCTTGCAAAACGTCCCTAAAACTTCCCTCCTTTTCTCTCTCCCTCTCTCCTTTTTATAAGGAAAACAGTCGGTCACCATGGAGTTTCTACACTCCTACGTACGGGGTTTTCTTTTTTCACTTATGCAGCCAGAGAGTCGGTGGATGCGTAACAACGTGCGGAAGGACTTCCGCACCGAGAAAACGGCGATGCACTCCCCTTCTTCCCTCACTTTCCGTTGAAAAGGAGAACGTCCACTGGGACGTTTTTGAGCGCCCTACACGATGGACGGTTTGGATCTGCCATATGATCAAATAGGGTGGGCCACAACTACCTGGAAAACTGGATTTTCGCAGATGTGCGAAAGCTTTCGCACTCCTTCACTGTCGTGATCGGTGGGCCCCACAAAAGTGTTTTCAAGGAAATCCACCCCATCCATTGCATTCATGATAAAATTTCAGTCAAGAATGGATGGTTTTGAACGTCCATTGACGCAGCCCAGAGAAGAAATCACAATAAAAATAATTTTGAACGTCGCAGAACCGCCTGTTTGTGGCCTCTGTATCGCACACGTGTACATACATGGGTGTAAATTTTCAACAAGGTTTTATAGTATTCGAGCCACTCTACAAGATGGACGGCTCGAATTTTCTGTACGGGTGACGTGTGGGTCCCATAGAGGTCTGCAAAAATGGCCAGCGACCGTTCGTTGCGCAGCTGAAAATGGCAAGTACGGTTTCTATTTTGGAAACTGGTTAGGCGCGGGCGGGCGCTGTTTAGATGTGGAAGGCGGCGTGGTGCTCGGCGTACATACAATGTACATGATGTACATGCACCATATGCAGGGCCCACTATGATGCTTATCAGAAATCTGCACCATCCATCCTTTTTCTCATATTCTTTAAGCCGTCAAGGACAATTTTGAAGCATATCCAGATAGCAGGCGGGCCCCACTTAGTGAATTACGGCGTTGATCTATCCGTTAGCCCACTTCCAGAGATCTTCAATTGCTGAAATTTAATATGTACGGTTGATTTATGGTCCCCATCACATGTATGAAGTCTTGTGTCAATCGGATGGCGGGAACCATGTGATCTTGCATTCTGGACCAATTTCAGGCCACTTGAGCTTCAGTTTCTCGATTTTCCTGGATATCTGGCGTGCACTTTCGTCGATCTCGATCCCCTGGAATCTGTCCCTTGCCTTGGTAATTCTAGAGCGTCAATTCTATGCATTTAGCATCTTTTTCAGTCCACGCTCATAAATACACCATGCATCACAAACACGATTAAATCGGGTCTTTTAAACAGTGTCAAGTTCGTAAATCCAGGCAGTAACTGAGGTCTGATATGCAATATTTGACCCTCAACACTTACCAAGGCCTATAAAATGAAGACCACGACCCTTATATCATGACAACCACGACCCTTACCTCATGACAACCACGACCCTTATATCATGGCAACCACGACCCATACCCGGGTGGTGGTTGTAATGCGGTAAGGGTCGTGGTTGTAATGTGGTAAGGGTTGTAGTTGTCATGGGTCATGGTTGTCATGTTATATAGGTCATGGTTGTCATGGGTCGTAGTTATCATGTTATATGGGTCATGGTTTTCATGTTATATGGGTCACGGTTGTTACATGTTCACTTCCTTTACTACCAAATGAAAGTATAGTCATTGGTACAATAGCTTAAGACCCACAATGGGGTGATCTATTCCGTCCACCTTGTCGGCCAGCTCATCGTGGGCCCAAAAAGTCCTAACTTGGGCAGTGTCCACTTCTAACAAACATCACAGTGAGCCTGAAAAGTTTCAACAATAGGTTCCATTATCACCATTATTTTCTATTATGCGACCCACACAAGCTTTGGATTAGGCTGATATTTGGGCCCTAGCCCTAAAATGACACTGCAAAAAGGATGGGCAACATGGATTATACACATACATTAATGTGGGCCCCACCAGTTTGGTCTTTGCCCACGTACAAAAAAGGGTTCCATACACATCACTTTCTTGGCATTAAATACGACGTAACTTCTTATTCCATAAAAAATCATACGACCATTGAAACAAGGACAAGGGCATTTTAGTCCAATTAATTTTCGAAAGCTTGTCAGAAGACCACCCTCGGAATATTTGAAAGGTTGAATCTCTTTAGGGATTTGACCATACATCGAGGCCAGTATGGTCAATTTCCCTTTTTTTCCCCCCGGAAAGATAGGAACACATCACTTATAGTTAGAGCTGAGCATCGGACCGAGTCGGATCAAATTGGGTCCAACTCGATTCGGTCTGAAATCTATATAGGCTGACCCGAACTCGATCCGATCCGGGACCAAGTCCGAGACATCTGACTCGAACTGATCCGATGCACGGTTGGTCGGACCCGAACCGAGTCCAACTTGGTTAGGGAAACTAAGTCGGATCGAGTTGGGTATGATTCGGATCAAAAAATTTTACCGTGAAAATCATTATTCTCGCTGTTATTTTCAGTGTGGTCCATTTGAGCTTTAGATATGATTCAACGGTATGGATATAATAAATACATCATTGTGGGGCCCATGTAATTTTGATCTCATTTGAGCCATTCGTATGACTCGGAGCTCGAGACGCCTAGCTGTGTTGACGTGCACAGCACGAAAGTGCTGTGTTGACGTGCACAACACGAAAGGCAGCGTGTTGAGTGTTGACGTGAACTTTGAGTTTGCATTGTCGTACTGACATTAGCAAGTTCTGTGGGTCTGACCATGGGATATGTGTTATATCCAAACCGTCCATCCATTTGGCGAGCTCATCTTAAGGCTTGAGATGAAAAATAAGACAGATCTAACTATCAATTGGACCACACGAATTGTTTAACGATGAAAATCATTATCTCTGTTGCTATTCGTGGTGTGGTCCAAATGATCTTTGGATATTATTCATTTTTTGGATAATGCTCTATAATGATCTTTAAAAATATATGAACGGTGTAGATATAATAAATACATCACTGTGGGGCCCATATAACTTTGATCTCCTTTGAACCATTCGTACAACTCGAAGCTCGAGGAGCGTCAATACTCGTCTTCGCACAACACGTACCTACAGGCTACAACAATTATATAGATGGTGTGTGGTACTAAGTAAACTCTGTTGGGGCCCACCGTGAATGCATGTGGTTTATCCACTCCGGATATGGTCGGATCGGAGCGGTCCGGATTGACCACGATCCGAACTCGATCCGAAAAATATTTGGATTTGAATGGCCCAACTCGATTCGCACCGATCCAGGCTGTCGATTTGGTTCGGATCAGGTCAGATCCACCGGATCGAGTCAGACATGCCCAGCTCTACTTATAACTTATATGTAGAGAAAAGAATGATCACATGCGCACCTTCTCATGTGAGCACCCATGAGCACCTTTGCACACTCGTCTTAGCCACAACGGTCCACGTGATGCGGCACCCCTTAAAACTCTATGGGCCCAATTTTCAGCCTAAAACAAAACTGTAGCGGGCCATAGAAAAGAGAAATGCAAATCAAGAGAGGAAATTGTTTCCTTTTTCCATGTCCCACTAGAGTTTTTTGTCGGGCTTAAAGTTGGGTAAGTGAGGTTTCAAGGGGTGCCGCATCACATGGACTGTTCAGATTTTGTGCCTACGAAGTGTGCAAAGGTGCGCACGGGTGCTCACGTAAGAAGGTACATGTGCATTCCTCACGTACGCACGTGCGCTCCTTTTCACACGTGTCATCGGCGTCTAATCCGAACAGTCCATGTGATGCGACATCCCATGAAACCCCATGGGAATAATTTTCACACTAATCTAAAACTATGGTGGGCAATAACAAAGAGATGCAAATCAAGGAAGGAAACTTGTAAAGCCCTAAAAATCGAGGGTCGAGCAAAGCTCAACTCCCGAGTTCCAACGCATCACTTATGCAACATAGATTATGATGATTATGATGAGTGCATTCGAACATAAGTGGGATTATTCTAAAACAGCATATCATACTCCAGAGTTAATGCAATTAGGCAAGCGGAAGACTATAATAGATACGTAAAGTATATAAGTGTTTCACAACCTCCAGAATATGAGTATGTTACCGGACTGAATATATAGAGGTTTTGTGTCAAATTATACAAAATATCAAAATGTAAATGTCCAACTAATCCGTAAATCCCTGAAATCCTATCGAATCAGTGCGAGGTCTACGAGACCCGCCTGAGAGCTGAACGTAAGAGAACTCTTCCTCCTCGCCTATGAAGTTTATTTCAGTTGTATAGACCCCGTCATTACCTGCATCTAAACCAGAGTCTGGGTGGTGTTTTAAAACACCATCCCAGGTGGGAATGAGTAGCTAATCAGTGGAACTATAAAGCAAAGGTTAATATGTTATCAATTCAGTCAAACAGTAATGATAAAGCAGTACAACAATCAAGTCCTAATTACTCTTGTTAATGCAAGAATGGTATGCGATAATGATGTATGCCTTCGCCTGCACTCCCTCAGCGACATCATCTCACGATCGCGCATGCAACACTTCCAGTAAACGTGCGCTTTCTCGCCTAAGCACCGTGCAATGCGATGCATGGTCGTGTTAGCCAAGTTCTTAATTAGGTCTATTCATACAGCAGGTTCGGTAAGCTAAGGTACCTCCCTTTATATCATTTACCCAAAAATGATCCATCTAGGATCATCAATCCTAGTTAATCACATACGATAGGCAAGTTCGAGATTTTACACTCTAGGTCGCTACGAGAGGCTCGTCATCGTCAGCGTAGGCCTATTTTGTACTCGAGGTCACTCCACCAACGCCCTACCAACTGGCAGTCTATTTTTGAAGTCTCGTCACTAACCCGGCTGGGGACCACAGTCAGGTTGTGCCAGTGTAGGCCGACAGCTCGAATAAAATGTCCCATACCACCATATTCGACTCACGAGTTTGGGTTGCTCACTGATCACTATTGGGAGGTTCATCACCCCAGCATTGGCCGACAGCTCGACCACGGTGTCCCATACCACCATGCCCGTCTCATGAGTCTTAGCGAATCGTGGTACTATGGTTGAAACGGGTTTTACATTGGTAAGTGGTACCTTAGGTTCAAGCAGTAGCGCTCATACATGGTAAACACATAATAGGCCAATTGGTTTATTAAACAGGTTCGACGGGTACGAGTGTACGCTGAATTCCTTGACATGGTACCACTGTCGATGATCATCGTACGACTCGGATTCACCGAACGCATCAAATGTGGCGAGACTAGTTCGGCCACTCAATCAGGATTCGTTACCGATTGCCTAGACTAAGTGGTAGCCCCAAACCTACTCAGATGCTATAAAGAATCACATACGTTAATCATAACAGCATGTTACAAACAATTTAAATACAATAATCATTTGAGCATTTTATCCCACACATTGCACATGTTATTATACATAGGCACTTTATACATATATCGCATAATAGTAATTTACATTATATGAAGGAAACTATTTGTATGCCTAAGGAATGTAAGAATCATGTCCTAATACACTTAATAAGTACAATCTATCAACAAAATCTCATTCAGACATTTTAACAAACACTTAGACTACACATTTCCAAGTATACAGGCTAGACTTACTACGGCATGAATTATGACAATTCATTCCACCACATCGATCATAAAGTATATAACATACGTGCATCTAAGATTAAAAATCATAATAAGTACAAATCAGGATTTTTCATTCATTCAAACATTTCAACAAACACATAGAATGCATTTCATATTTACATAGTCCATGAAATATATTTCATCGAATACATCATAACTAGGGTCATATGGTAGCAATTAAGTCAGACATAAATCATTACTGACATTGAAAGCCTTGAAAACCATAACCTAAACGTTTATAGTCTGCACCTTTCGTCGGTAAACTCGTAACGAGCTCAGTTTGAACACTATGTCTTTGCCTACGGTACAACGATAACCTATAGCATAAAATAGGTTAGCTATTTCATCACTTACTCTATTTAGATCCCTCAAACAATTTAGGGTTAGGATTTCTTACCCAAGAACGGAGTCAAAATCACCGGAATAGCGATACGGGAGGATGATTTGGCACGTGAAGTGGTGGGATCGAAGCCCAACAATGATCTCTAACTCTCTCTCCCTCTCTTCTCCTCACTTTCTCCTTCTCTTTTTCCTCTTTTCTCTCTCCTAGGGTTTAAAATTCGTATGGAATGAGAGTGGGGTGGGTTAAGGCTCTTATATAAGCCCAGAACTGATGCAAATGGCCCCAGGGCCATAGTATACTTAGGTTATAGCCAAAGAGTGACTGTTTCGTTCCAACGGTGCCCATCTGGAGGCCCCTTTTCTGCATACAATCTGGGATAAGTTCCCTGACAATGGATCTACGTCAAGTTAAGTTTTCGATCCGCTCGGATCAGTGGATCGACCGCAGAGGACCTGTTTCAGTTCAACGGTCACCGGTACTCGATCAGGGCTACAAGTATACTGACATGTGTTGGACATTTTTCCTGATCCAAGGGTGTAATTGGGTCGGAATCTGACGGTCTGAAACCTTACAATTAGCCTACAACTGAATGGCTCAATTCACTTAAGTTTCTATTCATTTTCTAAAGGTATTCACGTTTCTCACACTCTTCGATTCGGGCTCAAGTTGTGCATTTCTGGACACTATTTGGACTTGATTCTCGAGATGGTTGTCAAGCCCAGTAAGGCGGTCATAATCGTATAGTTTCGCGATCATCGGACTTTCGACGTGCGGTATAGGTCCAATACGGAGTTTCAACGCGCTCCCGAGAGCAACTGGATTTTGAGATTGACCCTAGGTTTCTAGGTAATGTAGCGTTAGCGATTCTGCTAGTTTTGGGTTTTGCGGTTCGTATTTAAAGTGGTTCAAGCTAATTCCACAGATAATTTAGTTTAGCACTTAGTTAATTCTCGTATAATTCCTAAAGGATTTGGTCCTGAGTGATTTCTGCCTGAGGTGGTACTCGGGTCTTTGTACGGATTTTTCCGGGACGTTACAAAACTGTTTTCTTTTTCCATAGCTCGCCAAGTTTCGGATCAAAGTATAAGTTGGGCCCTAGGGGTTTCATGGGGTGCTGCATCACATGGACCGTTCATATTTAGGACTCATATCACGTATGATGAGTTCTCAAAAAGTTCGCACAAGTTTCGTACGAACTGGTGCGCAGCTGAGTGTGTGTATACAGCTGCGCACCAGTTCACACGAGACTCGTGCAAAGCATTTCTCTTTACTATAACCCACTAGAATTTTAGATCAGGGTGAAATTTGTACTTTGGGGTTTCATGGGATTCCGCATCACATGGACAGTTCGGATTAGACAGCCATGACATGTGTGCAAACTAACTAAATACATAACTTCAATATCTGCAAAATAGCTGCATAGCCCAACTCAACTAAATCCTCGAAGAGGACAACACGAGCCGGCCCAGCTCAGACAAGAAAATCCAGCCTCTCAACAAAAACATAAAAAAATAAAAATAAAAATAAACAATACCAAAATACATAATTTCAACATCCACAGCCTAGCCGCGCGCATAACACAATTGAACTGGATTCACAAAGTGGATGTGTAGAACTAACAAGCGTTTAATCCCTGTGGAAATGGAAAATTGTGAATTTCAACAATAATTTGTTAAGCACTCTTTTCCATTGCATTGATTTTTCATAATTTCTTTATAAAATTTTAAATGAAGAAAACAAATCAATTTCACGTTTGGTAACCTCGTGTCTTCTCTGTGTAGGAAATTAAATTTACGTTTCCTTTTAGAGGTAAATGAATATATACAACGTAAGAAAATTTTGGAAATTACAAATTAGGTTTTAAAGACTAATCTCTCTCTTCTTTACCTTGAACAGATTACAAGTATGTTTTCCACTTTCTGATTTTAACACTGAGGACTTTTTTGGATTCATAAAATCCATGGGAAAGTAAATATATAGTGATTCTTGGGAAACTTTATTTTTCAGGAAACTGTGGTAAAAGAAATATTATTTCCCTCGTTTGTTTCTCAACAAGATTTTTGAAAAAAAAAAAACTAGATCTATTTTTTAAATTTTTTATTTGGCAAAATAAAAAAAAATTCTTTAAAAAATTAGGTAATTAGTAGCATATATCAGAATAGTACAAGTAACACACATGGGATGCTTAGAGATAAATAGTGGCACATGTGGCATACATAGCATATGTGGGTAAGTAAAGTTGATTTGTGGCATGCATGGTATACGTGAGGTGCTTGAAGTTATACTATAGCACACAATATAAGACAGGCATTAGCACATTTGAAATGTGAGCACTACAGCTAAATGACAGCTCTGGTGCACATTGTTAGCATTGACACATGGCATATTTAGAGGATTGAAGATGGACGATAGCACATGTGGCACATCGGTGTGTGTGGGGTTGCTTTGCACATATGGGGCACAAGTTAGATCAATTATGTTATATGCACAGTGTCACATATGAGGTGCAAGACAAGATAGATAGTGACACATATAACACATTAGCACATTGGAAGCTCTTTACACATTGGGCACAATATAAGATGAAAGGTAGCATAGTGGCAAGTGTGGGGCATGACTAAAGATGGATAATGTTTCGTTTGGCATAATGTGACACATGTGAGGTGATTTAACATGGTGGTAGTGTATTTGTGAAATACAACACATGTACTCGTAAAGTCAGGTCAAGGGCTACAATGATTTGAGCCCAAGCCCAACCCAAAAAGGCTCGAGCCCAGTCCACAGGTCAAACTAGCAGGTCCAAACCCTGCCAGGTTGCCCCTTGGCTCATTATTAAGAGTGGAAGCATTCCAAATGATCCTAGAGCATATCAGGAAAACAAGAATTATACAAAGCACCAGCAATGAATATCTCAATTTTTTAATTGGCAGAAATGGGACATGTAATACAACGATCCAATGCATGAATATTATGGGACACATTGTACAGTTCGAAGTTCAAACATCAATTTTAATTACACTTGATGAGAAGCAATATCATCTTGCCAAAGTCTTCAATCTTTGCACCTTAAATGTAGATGAGGAGTACTTGGTATTTATAGAAAAAGAAGACTCGGTATTTTAGAAAAAGGCACACAGTAATTCAGCCCAGCACAAACCAAACTTACTACCTTAAATCTGTCGGTAATGATCACAACTACTGTGGGTTCCACTGGTATGGATAATCTAATACGACGATCACGTGGGGCCCACGTAATAAAAGTCTAATTAATACTTGGGACTCAAGCAAGTGATCATGTTTTCCTGATTACTAATAGAAATATACATGTATATTTAAAACTTAAATCTTTTTTTAATACACACCCACCTACACCACATGAGCATTCTGATCTTGCATCTTGTCTACCACTGAGCAATGGAGCTAGAACTCATGATCAAAGCATAAATCACCACCCATGTAAGGCAATATACACGATGGTTTGGTCATTTATCAAGTGTGACACTTCCGGAAGAGTTTCTACTCTAAAAATGAGTTTGAGTTTTTTATGGCCTCGTTCAATTGAGAGTCTATAGAAAGGTTTGATGTGACGAGTTGACCCAGTTTTTATGCCCATCGAGTTAAAATGGAGCAGACTCGTTGGAGTGAAAATACTTCGAATAGGTAAGTTTCGAAGTTTTCCCATAACCAGGTGACTTGGATGAGTCTCCTAAGTCCTGCCACTTTGTTTCTTCTCCTTGTTTTTCCTCATCCTTCTCCATCCGTGATTGCTACAGCTACTTTCTACTCATCGAGCGTTACCCATCCAAGTAAAGAGCCTTGTTCAATACCACAACGGATGGGCAGTACTGTTTTCCTGTTCATTTGGATTTTTATCTGCCTCAACTTTGGACTCATGCCATGAAATAATAATTCAAATGGATTGGCAATACATCATTGTAGGGCACACATGGACGCGGATTGCGAGCTAGGCCGTCCGTCTCTAACCCCAAACGCAGTTCTGTGGGTGACCCCACTGTGATGTATCTATTTATCCATGACGTACATTCCTTTTGTCAGATCATTTTAAGATATGATCACAAAAATAAGGCAGATCTAACGTTCAAGTAGACCACACCAAAGACTTTGTGCATTTAGTGAAGCTTATTACTTGATGTGGTCCACTCGAGCTTTGGATCTACTTTATTTTTGTGCACATACCTTAAGATATTCATAATATGAGAGAAGGGATGGACAGCGTGTGTAGTGGGGGAAGAGTACATATTGCGTAGCTTATACGGCAATCCAGACTAGGGCTGCAACTTGGGTTCAGGTTGACCTAACTTTAATCACGTGTGGGTTGAACCAGGTTGTCAGGTCTTTTGGCTCGTTCCGGTTGAAAAGACAGCAACCCAATAAAATCCTAGATGGGTATCATTTATTGGAATTCAGGTTAAGTCAGGCCAGGCTGTAGGTTGGCCCTCTTGAGGTCAAGGTGGGCCCCAGCTCCCCAACAACTCTAGTCCAGATCACCCGAATTACAATCCGTCGAAAGGGAAATTTCCATCATGGATTAACGTTTTAAATATCATAGCGTGTTGTATCAAATGCAAGGTTGAAAAACTTGGCTGACGTTTTCTTGCCTGTAATAACTGTTCGTAGCCTCAATGGATTGGATTAACTTAGGCCCGAACATACAAGCCCTAAAATGAGTTTTCAAACAGGATGCACGGTGTGCATATAAAGCACAGACATCACGTGGGCCCCACGGGCATGGATCCCACCCACCAAAGGCCTTTTTTAAAGGGCGCAGTTTGGGTATGTGCCTTACATCCCTAGCCGTGCGGCCGTACGTGCCTTACATCCACACCGTCCATCCATTTACCGTCCAACCTGTTGATAAGGTAACAAAGACGAGAGACCGCACAAATATCAGCTTGATTCAAAACTTTTGTGGCCCACGATGTCAGTTTTTATCGGTCAATTACCATTTTTCCTGTATAATGGTCCATCTGAGTTTCGGATGTGCTTCATTTTTGGACCATGCATTAAAATCATTTCTTAAAAAGGTGGATATAAGGCAAATACTTTACGTAGGCCCCACGGATCCCACCCACCTCAGTGGATCCGGGAATCCACCCAAGCCACGCCCATTTGGGTAGATGTACGTGAATGCCTAATGATGGGGCTGGGGCCACTGTGATGCATGTGCCTTACATCCACACCATCCATCCATTTTGAAAGCTCATTTCAGGACATGATCCAAAAAAAAAAAAAAAAAACACATCAAAATGTCATGTGAACCATACCGCATGAAGCAGTAGTGATTGAATCTCCACTATTAAAAACTTAATGTGGACCACTGAATATTTATTTGCCATCCAACCTGTCAACAAGGTCACAAAGTCATGGATGAAGGACCGAAGGAATGCCAACTTGATCCAAAACTTCTGTGGCCCACAAGAAGTTTTCAAGGGTTCATTACCTCTTCTTGTATTATGGTTCAAATGAGTTTGGATCTGCTTCATTTTTGAGACCATGCATTAAAATGAGTTTTAAAAAAAAAACAGTGTAATATAAGGTATATATCACGGTGGGCCCCACTGTCAGGGATCCCACGCACCTCAGTGGACGCGCCCTTTTTAAAGGTTATCCGCCAAGTATGTACTTGGCCATCTCTGGCAGCGTACACCCCACTAATCATATCTGCCCAGATCGCCACACTACTGCAGAGGCTGCCAAGGGCCTGAATACCTGATCTGCATGGATGGAACACATGTTTAGGAGGCATTTGGATTATAAGTTATTTTAGATAAGCTACTTATGATAAATGATCATTCATCGTGTGGGCCCTACCTTTGATTTGGGACATCTATCATACAAGGTTTACATTACATGTGGGCCATTCATCACTATTGCTAGAGCTTTAATATGCATCAATTATTGTGTAGGTGCGAATACCTACCATATACAAGCATATCGGTGCTATCGCTTCCTTAACTTTGATATTAATTTATTAGTGTAATCAAATTATGTTTTTGACTTAGGTATAAAAATATATTTGATTTGGAGTCATTATTAGCCCAATAAAACTTAAAATTTACGGTCAGCTAGAAACCTTAACATCACTTAAGGTATAAGAATCTCACTGTTCCCTAACTCAAGTGACTCCCATAATAAATATATGATTATGTATAGAGGCTTCGGTGACAGAACATCAAAACTGTAACCCACTTAACTTGGGGGTAATATGATTGAAAATCATTCAAACCGTTGGTTTCTACCTCAATGAAAAAAGATAATTAAGTCATTACAAAAATAAATCTTAATCCTCCCTACTTGCGGCAATCAGAGGATCTGGAATCAAAATGAAATATGTTAGTCAAGGTATGACCGCGGGCGGGATGGAAAGGGAAAACAGGTCTATGAAAATGGTTAAAAAGTTACAAGGTCGTTAGTCAAGGCGGCCGTTTTATGGAAAAAAAAAAAAAAAAAAAACAGAAGGCTAAGGGCCCGTTTGGACGGGTGGATTGGAAGGAATTGAATGGTCTTAGGATGGATGGCGTGGATTTCAAGGTAATGATGGTGTTGTCAGTGGATTGTCTTAAGATCCATGGGATTGCTACATCCCTGGATTGCTATATGGAGTCTGTTTGGCAGGCCCGACCAATCCCGGGATTAAACCTTTCCATCCCTTCTAATCCCTCGAACCAAACACGTCTCAGGCAAATTTGAACGGATTAGGGTAGATTGGATGTGATTTAAAGGTAATGATGGTGTTTGATGGTGTTGTCAGTGAATTGTCTTAAGATCCATGAGATTGCTATTTCCCACTATCAGATCACACCGTCTGTTTGGCACGCCCGGCTAATCCTGGTATTTAACTTCCAATCCCTTCCAATCCACCCGTCCAAACGGGCCCTAACGAGTTTCCCTCGCAGTCTCGCATGTGAATTGAAATACCAAAGCCCTTTCAGCGAGAGAATTCACTGTCATTTACTGTTCAACGACGACAAGACACGAGAGAATTCACTGTCATTTACTGTTCAACGACGTCTAAATGAAAAGAATAAGACAGCCATTGTATTATTGTACTAATGGAAGATATCCATCAATCCAGCAACTAATTTTGCTGGCAATCTTGACCATGTTCTTCGTTCTTAAGCACCCACTCAAAGATAATGTTTCTTCCCAATCTAGCTCAAATCTAATCGATTGGGTGCACATGTACAGCTAGAAAATCATACCAGCTGAACAATCATGAAATGGATGGTCAAGACTATCTGAATAGGAAAAATCGCATGGTTACTACTACATGCCCAGTGTGATTTTTTGGGTTATGCTCCATCCACAAGTGGTCCACCATTTCCATAGTCTAGGTGGCACACTTTAAAAAAGATGATCAAATGATCAGAACTGTCCATGTTTTGACACTGAGCTGCTGCGCACCAGAGGAGATACATTCACAACCATCCATGTTGGCTCACATTCAACTCAATAGATCAAAGGGACATGTGTAAGAGTTATGTAAGCCTAATTGATCAACGGTCTAGATTTACTTAAGGGTTGGGTATTGTGATCAATCATCAAGGTAGCCCCACTAGAGTTGTGATCAGTCTCAAATTATATAAAGAATGGTATACTTGAACTGTGATACACAGTGTCTTAATGGATTAAGAAACTCTAAAACGTGTGGAGCTTCGAGAAGTTTCAGCGAATTACAAGATCCTCTCTTGCAAATATTTAAAGAGGGCTGTTTTTCAATTTTGAAATCAAAAGGGATCAGTACCCTTTTTAGTTATCCAACAAGCCTAATTGGGTTAGTTTAGCTTCTTGGATGGCCGTCCACAGGCCTGACAGATGGGCCAGGCCCTTTCTAAACCCTGTGCTAGGTTAATCCAGTGGGCCTGGGTTGCGGGCTCTCAGTTTATGCCCAAATTTTTTGCGTACAACCGCACACACGTTTGGGTCCTGATGGGCATAGTCTATGGGCTTGAACCCATTTAATGTTTTGATGTGGGCCTCTCTTTTAAGCATGTTCTATGGGCATAAGTTATGAGATTTGAGCTATCAATTATGCATACAATGGGCATACCATCTGGATCGTTCATCGTGTGGATGATTAAGTACCCAGATTCATCATTATGTGGACCTTAAGTATTAGATTTGGACTATCCTTCTTATGGACTCTGATGTAGGATCTGACCGTCCATTTGAATCTGATCAATCATTCTATCTAGACCATTCATCTCGTGAATATTGTGCCAAGATTGGAATGCTCATTGTTGACGTGCAAATCATGTGTGTAGAGTCCTAATTAGGCTTAGTTTTATGCCCATGACCCATTCTCCAAAAGCTAGCATGGACTGTTGGCTTAAAGGAAGGGGAAAAGGCCAAACCTAACCATTTATTTCCATTTGGATTATCCATCTTTCAGCGGTCAATGCTAGCTACTTTCTAAGTCAAATCGGTATACTTTATTTATAATCCATTGAAGATGGGATTATATTCATAATCTTGAAGTTTAAATTCGTGGAATCGAAATCGATTATGTTAGCCATCATAATGACTTCAATTGATGAAGATTTTACAGATTTTTACCGTCGATATTGGGATACATTTGTAGGATGGCATATAGTTGCATTTGCATTAAATGTTGACGTAATGAAAATATAAATGATTACCATTTGGCAAAAACACGAGCTATGAGGAGTAAACTGTGTTGGTGATGTAAGGTTGAGAAACTCATCTCACCTGCAAGTATCGTGTGTCTCGAATTTACATCATTAGCATCAGTTAACTTCATGTTTAAGAAAGTCTCTTGCATGTCATGACTTCCTCATATGCGAGGAGTAATGATGATGTGATTAATTCTTACTAGGATTGATTGGTTAGGCTTATCTTCATCCTGGGCAATTCAATTGAAGGCCCCAATCAATTGAATGATTATCATAAATTTTGTTCAATATCAAGTTATATTTATGACTTATTTAGATTAAATACATTTGTTAATGTGAGTACATTTTATAATCAGTTAACATTCTAATGCAATCACATCATGTTTCTCTTTTAACCGTGTTTAATTATCCCTAACGTATATAATGTAAATGCTCTGCATGGAGATAAAGTAGGATCTAAGAGAAAAGTGGATTATGAAAATTCATTTATGTTGTGGCACAAGTGATTAGGCCATATCTCTGAAGAGATATTGAAAATGCTGGTGTAAGAATTAATTCTTCATTTTCTGAACTTTTTCAACTTTAAAGTGTGTACATATTATATAAAGGGTAAGCATACCAAAATTAGGAAAAAATGTCCAACTAGGTGTGTAGGACTTTAAGAAGTAATACATACGGATATTTGTGATCCATTTTCCTACCAGATTTTGAAATTGATAAAGATATTTTATCACCTTTATAGACTACTACTCTCGTTTTTTTGTACCTATATCTTATAAATAAAATATAAGATGCTTTGAATGTTTTTAAATTTTATAAACATGAAGTTAAAAACTATCTTAATAAAAATATTAAAGTTGTCAGATCTAATCATGGTGGTGAGTATTGTGGTAGATACGACGAAACATAATACAATCCACGATCGTTCGTTAAGTACTTACAGAATTGTGGTATTATCGCCAATACATCATACCTAGGATGCCCGATCATAATAGTATAGTTGAAAGACGCAATAATACCCTCATGGACATGGTGCGTGGCATGATTAACAATTCGACGTGATCATATACTCTATAAGATGATGAGATTAAAACCGCAATTCTTATCCTTAATCAAGTCCCCCAACAAAGTTATAATGAAAATCTCTCCTAAGTTGTAGAATGAAAGAAAATCAAGTCTCCAATACTTTCACATTTAACATGTCCCACTAGGGACAAATCCTATAACCCGCATGAAAAAAAGCTCGATCCAAAAACCATAAGTTATTTGTTTATTAAGTACTTGAAAATGTCAAAAGGTTGTCGATTCTACTATCCTTCCAACTCCATGAAAATTATTGAGATTGAAAATGCTAGGTTCATTAAAGACATTGAAAATAATGGAAGTACACATATTAGGAATATTGTATTCGATGAAGAGCAAACTGTGGCTCTCGTTGCAATCATTTTTTACAATGTGGGTATAAATCCTACAATTGAGCTTATAATCATTGCAAATCACTATGTTGAACATCATCTACAACGCATTGAAGAAGAAAATCAAAATTCAATATAAGAAAGTAAAACATTAAGAAGATCACACAGAGAGAGGAGGCATGTGATTCCAGGTGATTATATTATATATTTATAGTAATATGAGTTTAACATAAGGATGAAAAGGGATCCGGAATCCTTTACATAAGCCAAACAAACTGTTAACTCCTCTTAATGAGTTGATGCCATAAAGAAGGACGGTAAAGTTTGGAATCTTATTAAATTAACTAAAGAAATAAAATTGATTGGTTGTAAATGAGTATTTAATACCAAATGAAATTGCAAGGGTAATATCAAAATATATAAAGCCAAACTTGTTGTTAAGAATTTTAATCAATGCGAATGAATCAATTTTAAAGAAACTTTCTCACCAATATCCAAGAAATATTCATTCGGTATCATAATGGCTATTGTAGCTCATATGGGTTTGGAGTTGCACCAAATAGATGTGAAAACTACATTTTTCAATAAAAATTTAGAAGAGAACATATACATGTTGCAATCATAAGGTTTTACAACCAATGGCCCAAAACATATAGTTTGCAAACTTAAGAAATTCATTTAAAGGTTGAAACAGGTGTCGCAATAGTGGTACCAAAAGTTTCATGAAATGATTTCATCATATGGCTTTGTAGATAATATAGTGGATGAGTGTATCTACATTAATACCGATGGGAGTAAGTTCGTTATATCGGTCTTGAATGTCGACGACATTCTGTTAGTTAGCAATAACATTAAGATGTCGTGCAATGACATTAGAAGCGTTGCTTGTATTATCCAACAGATACATTGGTTAACCATTCGGATATTTTCATCAAAATTATAAAGCATATTTTGTAAAATATTTTTTGAAATCTTAGACATTGATCATTGTTGCCCAAGCAGAAGAATGTAAGAGTTTTATAAAGTGGGCTAATTGATCAATAATCTAGATCTATCCGAGGGTTAGATATTATGATCGGGAATCCTAATGGGCCTCACTAGAGTTGTGATCAGTCTCAAATTCGTGTAGGGGTAGCATGCTTAAACTGTGATAAATACAGAATCTTAATGTACTAGGAAACTCTGGAACGTGTGAAGTCTTTGAGGAGTTTCAATGGGTTACCAACTTCTCTCTGTTGTAAATACTTAAACAAAGTTGGGTCTCCAAATCTACACACGTTGGAAGCTCTCTTCCCCTATAATCGTTTCCCTAAGGGTGTAAGGTGTAGAAGACTGACAATTCCTTTCAGTAATGGCTTCTCAAGAATATATGCTTTACATTTCAATCATCAGATCTCCATACTCGACGGATAATGCGTTCCTTTTCAATTCAGCAATGAAAGTTTAACACATTATAGATGGCAACCAATGCAATTCCTGAAATTACAAACAAGCAACAAAAACACGGAGAGAGAGAGAGAGAGAGAGAGAGAGAGAGAGAGAGAGAGAGCTTGTTAAAAAAATGTAGAGAGAGGGGCCACCGCATCAGCCCAATATGGACGAAGACGGGTCAGGAGGCACTGAAACAGCGACTGCTCCTTCAAGCATTTGGGTCACCTTCTTCATGGAAGGCCTCAAGGATTGCTCTTCCTGAATACACCAAATTGCTACTTTCACCAATCTCTCCAGCTTCTGTTTGTCTACCATCACATCTTCGTCGCTTTCCAGTAACAAATTCAACCTCTCCTCTCTATAGCAATCGTAAACCCAATCAGCCAGTATCTCTTCCTCTTCGTTCCCCAGCTTTGATTCAACATTCTTCCTGCAGCAAATGATCTCCAACAACACAATACCAAAGCTGTAGACATCGACCTTCGACGTGATAGGCATGTTCATGAACCATTCACGCGCCACATACCCTCTAGTCCCTCTAATGCCTGTACTTGTTCGGGTCTGATCCGTCTTCAAAAGCTTCGCCAATCCAAAGTCGGAGATCCTTGCTGTCAAACAGTCATCTAGAAGTATGTTTGAAGGCTTTATATCACAGTGTATGATTTGGGTGCTGCACTCCTCATGTAAATACATGAGCCCTCTTGCGATCCCGAGTGCAATCTGCACCCTTAGGTTCCATTTGGGTTTCAAGCCTCCAAAGAGGAAGCTTGATAAAGACCCATTGCTCATGAACTCATAGACAAGAAGCCGGTGTGGCCCCTCGTCACAGAATCCAAGCAGTTGGACTAGATTCTTGTGATGGGTCTGTCCAATTGCAATCACTTCCGTCATGAATTCCTTCTCGCCTTCTTCGACCACCTTCTCTAGCTTCTTGACTGCAACGGAAGATGTAGAATCATCGACCACCAAGGACCCTTTATAAACAGTACCAAATGCACCACGACCCAATTCTTCCTTGAATTCACCAGTCGCTTCTTCGAGCTCTTTGTAAGAAAAACACTGCAGATTCTTTCCTAGCATGGTTGAATCTTGCTTAACTTCCCGAAGTTTTCTGCCCTGTAAGATGAAACAGGGCAATAGAATCGCTAAAAAGAACATGAAATTAAGAAACACAGAGCTGCCCAAAAGCACTGATCCGACAAGGATCAAAGTAGAACGATCTTTCTTCCCTCTATCTACGCTTGGAGGTGGAAGAGTGGAAATATTTTTCGACACTTTGACAAGAATCTTAACTCCAATACGAGGGTCCATCTTCCCGTTCGAGAGTGGAACACTTTTCTTCAAACAATCTCCATCACGGAAAGCAGCTGCCATACATAAACAATCATTCAAGCAAAACTCTCGACACTGGTCTTCATTTACATGACTATACTTTTCATAGTCCGACTGCGTCCAGTCGGTGTTAAGCATCTCTATCATCTTGTACTGAGGCTCTTCTTTCGATCTGTCTTGAGATTCTTGACTACAATTCTGCAGACGGAAGTCCTGTTCGCACCCTTTGTATTTGTTGTTTGGATCCAAGAAGGAATAGCCAGGCGGACAATGACAGCTCGGCCTTTGATTCTCATCCATCTTGCAGTAGCTGTTCAACCCACAAGCTCCGGAACCCAAAATACCAAAATCTATGAAGCACATGTCCGATGGCAAGAACCACACAACAGACCATGACATGGCCCATCTACCATCGCTGAATTGGGTCTTTGGCCGGAGATATTGCCTGAACACTCCATCAAAATCGAACGTTGCTCTCTGATAGAATTCCATTGTTGGAACTTCGTTGGCCGGTGCAAGATCTTGCGAACCTCCATCTCTCAGCTTGATGTAAATGCGGCCTGATGAATTGAAGACCAGCTGGGAACCCGTCTCGTATGTCATGCTAGCCCAATAAGGAGGGTAACGGTATTTTGTTGGGAGAGCAATAGGATAAAAAACAAAATTCCCATCGTTCTGTAAATTGAATAAGAACCTTCCCCTCGAATAGTCGGTCTCAATTAGACGAGATGTAAGATTTTTGTCTAGTCCCGGTATCTGTGTAGGCAAGATGGTGTCGGTCGGATTGTCGAAGCTTGCCCATACAATAGAATCCGTGCTCATGAGAACGAAATTTCCAGTGTCGAGCATTGCTGCAGAATCAACGATCCCGCCATTGTTGGACTCGGTCCACCATATCTCTTCGCCTTGATGATCGTTGAGAACGAGCCGGCCGTTGGTCGTTAGCTCGACTCTCGATCCTTTCTGCACCAGGTTGTCTCCGTTCGCCGACCAAACTATCGTTTTTTCTGGTATTTGGTCAAACCAGATTGCTAGCAAGAAGAGATTTTTTCTGGGAGGAGATGAAATCCGAAGGTGAATTCACCGGAAGGTGAACGCCATGACATGTTTTCATCGAGATTAGAAAGAGAAGAACCTAAGCTTATGTTAGAGTGAGTTTGAGCGATGGCAGAAAAAGGGAGAAACAGAAGCAAAAGATGGAGAAGATGAGAAACCCCTCGCATACTCATTTTTCTTCACCCTTACAGAGAGAAGGAAAACTTGCTGTGTTTGAATTCTTTGCAAGTGTCGTATTTATGCCCGGTAATCAAAGGTTTGTAGTAGGTTTTAGTAAAAGAAATAATTTAGAAATTGAGGGTACAAATAGAAATTTGCGTGTTTTTTTTAAAAAAACATACACAGTTTTATACGGTGATGCAATTAACGCCTATTTTTAAAAAATACGCCGTATTAAAAAGTATTGCTATCAACCCCCAACTCCTTGTTTGTGATATGGACTATGGAGGGGCTTCGGAAGCTATCTATATATGAGTTTTGATGCAAAAGGTTCTGATGGTACAATTATGTTAGGGCCGTTGTTGGGTCTGTTTGATGACGACACAGATAAGGTCTTGTGTGGCCTGGACTCCGGACCGACACTTGGGATCTTCGGTTCTGATCCAAGCGGATTGCCTGGAGACCCTGACCTGACTCTGTGGGACACATCATGATATATGTGTTTTATCCACATCGTTTTAACACCTCATTTCAGGGTTTTAGCTCAAAAATGTGGTAGATCCAAATCTCAACAGGAAAGCCCGGAGATTAACAACTACCATTGAAAACATCCTGAAACCACAAGTTTTAGATCATCGTGACCTGATGTACATGTTGATGGCAAATAAACATTATGGTGGACCCTAAGAAGGTTTCAACTGCGGGTCATCTCCACTGTTTCCTTTGGTGTGGTCCGCTTAAGCTTTGGATCTTCCTCATTTTCTCATGCCCTGAAATGATCTGGCAAAAAGTATGGACAGCATGGATAAAACACATACGTCTCGGTGGGCCCCCCAAAGTTGGGTCGCCAGGGATATCCCTCAGGACATGGATTAGGTGGTGTGGTGACGTGGTGAGATTTGAGCAGTGGGCCAAGATGGGTCGGACTTTTTATAAGATTTTTCAGCCCAGCATGTACTTGCCCACTGATCTGCCCAGATCGGATGTTTACACCTCTGGAGCATTGACGAGCTAGGACCGGATCAGCCCATAATCGGCAGCCCTCCTACGATTCAATCTGTTCCCGGATTCCGGTCCGATTATGGGTAAGATCTACGTTGATCCTCGCCCAGCTCAAATTTGGATCATTCAAAGCGCTAGCAGTGACTTAAAACTCCTTTCATGTGGCACACTTGTACGACTGTCTAGACCACCCAAATTGTACTTGGGGGGTACATTTTGTATGGAGCATTAGAAAATTGCACTGATTAAAACTAGGATAGTGTGTTATACAAACTGAATGGAAAAATACACACACGTGGTTACTATCATCTGCCGAGTGTGAGTTTTGGGGTTATGCTCCGTCCATGCTTGGTTGACAATTTCCAGCAGGGACACTTAAAATGATGGTAGAAGGATCAGAACCATCCATGTTATGCGTGCTACATGATAGGGGACATTCAGAACCATCCATTTTTTTCAGTGGTTCAAATTCAACTCAATAAATCAAAAGGACCTTATAGATTGCCAGAAGATATGGTTGAATGAAATAATACAAAGATTGTAGATTGTGAAAACTGTTGAAAAGAATACAATTCCAAAAAATTTAGAAGCAACAGCCGCATACACAAACACACACAAACACACACACACACACACACACAGAGGCACCATGGCATCAGTCCAGTGAGCTGAAGCCTGGAGGACGGGTCAGGACTGCTTCTTTGAGTATTTATATCACCTTGTTCATGGAAGGTCCGAAGGGCTCTTGCTGAATACACCAAACGCCATCTCTCCAACTTCTTGTGTCGATCACTCTGACTTCATCTCTTTTCACTGGCAGATTCAACATCCCTTCTCCATATCAATAGTAAGACCAACCAGATTGATACAACAGAAGGCCAATTTGCCCTATTAAATATCTAACCTATTCAATCATTTAGATTGTCTTGACCAATGATTTGGACCAGATCCATGATCTAATGAAATCAACAGTCACAACGCACTTTAGGGCCCACGGGATCAATACAATGGTCAGCAGATTCACGAGACTTATTTATTTAAATTTTTTTAACGTTGTTTTGACTTGTGACTTATCAAATAAGTTTTCCATTTTGTATACTCATCATTAGGCATCAAACAATGTCAAAATGATGCGACATTGGTCCTATAGCCTATTGACTTAGCTTTCAAATGAGCCGAAGATATGCAATTTCAATGTTATTTGAGACTTGAGCATAGTTTTAAGATGGACAAATCTGATACGACTCGTGTGAGTCAACTCGGTTTGGTAGTACCCTCCAGTTTCCCATCCATCACTGGCTTCCCCAAAACCTATCCCTAGATCCATCTCCAAGACCCTTAGGTTTCCAACAAACCCAATCTGCCCAGTCCTCCAAACCCAATAAAACCTAGTATCCAAAATTTTCCTTTTCCCCCAAATTCTTTCCTGATGAGCCAAGTCGGTGTTAAGATGTCATCAAAAGGAAGAGTCATACACTCTATACAACTGTTCCTACTCTGAACAACCTTATTGTGTCCACATTATCCATCAAACGTTCTTATCAAGTTACCATAACTATAATAGTTGCCCTTCATATTGTCCTGATTTTTACCCATCTTCCTATTTATTTCATGGCATTCCCTATCAATGACACTCCTGTTAGTTGTTCATATCCAAGAAGGAAAAGCCAGGTCACTGGCCTTTGATTCTCATCCACCTTTCTTGGGGTGCAAGATCTCTGAAATCAACCCAACAAACATCCGAAAGCAACCATTGCACAACGGACCAAGATCAGCAGTCAGCCAGCTTCCATGGCTCCATTGGGTCTTTGGGTAGCATTTTACCTGAAAACTTCCATCAAAATCAAATGTCACTCTCCGATAGAAACCTCTTCTTTGAGCAGCATTCAACTGAGTAAGGTCACATGAGTTTCCATTGCTTAAGCTCCATGTAAATATGGCTTGATGAATTGAAGACCAGTTGCAAACCAGATCCTTGGTATTGCTGACCCAATAACGATCACAAGTGGAGTACAATAATGACTGTGACTGCATTCCATCCATAGAGAGATTGAGGGGGGGCTAAAAGTTGATATTGTCATGGTCCTGACCATGTGACGTGAACCTTCCCATCAAGTAGTCAAGTCCCCATTAGGTGAGGTGGAAGGCCAGTGACAATACTCAATATCTGAACGCACAAGATGGTGTGAGTTGGATTTTTGAAGATCAGGCATTTGATAGAATCAATCCTCATGAGCACAAAGTTTCTAGTGTTGAGCATGGCAGCCAGTACAACTGCCCCACCATTGTCTGATCCAGTCCAACATATCTCTTGGCCTTGATGGTTGTTGAGAAAAAGCCTGCTAGTAGTTAGCTCGACTCTTGATCCTTTCTGCACCAGATTATCTCCCCATCGTTGTTTCAGATATCTTGTCAAACCAGATTGCTATCTGTCTGGGAGATGGAATCCGAAGGCGAATTTTCACTGGAAAGCAAAAGCTATGATGGGTTTTCATCCAAGGGTTGAAAGAGGAGCCTAAGCTTATGTTAGGGTGAGTAATAATGACGAAAGGAGGAGAAATAGATGCAGGATCTGGAGAAGATGAGAAAGAGAGACATTTTCAAGTGAAATCCTACCAAAGCTTTGATTTCATAGTTCTTTTGTACTTTTTAGCTCTCTTTAGAGGAATTACAATATCGTCGGCCTGAGGCTTTGCACACTATACTTGGCTTTTTAGTTTTAAAAAGTCAGGTTCCACGTATCGTCATCCAGAATCCAGACCATTCGTCTGTTGCATCCACTGTGGATGTTTCACAGGCCAAAAGTATTCCAAATTGGCAGGATCCCAGCCACTACATGCTGGAACCTTTTACAGTTGACCATAGATTTCAGTGTTTTTGGTAGCAACAAACCAAAAGGTCACCATCATTTTAAGACTTCAGGGGTGGTCTACCCACAGCTGAACCCAACAACTGTCTGCACTAGCAGCATGTGAGCCCACAGGCTACAGAGTGGACAGCGCAGAACCCACGTGTGCAGCCTGTCTGCACCAGAGACAGAAGTTGTGTGAGACCCATTCTACCACAAGACCAGGCCCATCAGGAAACCCATGATCTTTGGCATAAGCTATATTTCATCAATGGCTCTTCCTGTAAATTTCCTTCCAAACTTTTGAGTTTCCAGCCAACCTCAGGACTGTCTCAGCATATCTTCTGCATGAAGAATTCCATCACTGGATGCTGAAATCAGCTCATGAGATAAGACTCCCAACTCCATGAAAGACAGCAGGCTTACAAAACTCTTCCTATTTTATTATATACCAGGAGCTGTAACTAACTTTAAGCATGTACAATCAAACTTACATTTTTTTTTTATGTGTTGGGAGCATACGAACCTCAGGAAGAGCAAGACAGCATGCACACACCCGGCCGATAAGCCCATGCAGGCGGCAAGTGTGCATATTTCTCCATTCCTGGCTGCTCATCATATGGCCGTTCCATAACTTTGAGGAGCCTGCGAACCTCTCCATAATCACCTTGCTCCGCAGCGTCAATCGCACTTTGGCATAGGTAATTCCTAAGAATGAATTTTGGGTTCACAGAATCCATGGCAACCTTCCTCTGCTCGTCTGAAACTCCCTTGGAGGCCAGCTTTCTCAGCAGAAAAGAAAAAAGGACCCAAGTCAGAATTTAATGGAAGTTGTGAGAAATGTCTAGATTTCTTCGTGAAAAACATGAAGTAATGTCAATTTCTTTCCCAAATGAAGTGAGCAAATAAGATACAGATCATCACCTTCTGTGAACTAATATTGGAAAGAAAAACAACAAAGACATTTTTTAATGCCCTGTTTATTTTCCCACTTCACGTCAAATTGATCTTACCCTCCATTGAAAATGACACAATAATCATGTTTTACGGTTGAGTGTGGACAGTGATCTAGACCGTGAGCAGTGGTTAGTGGAAGCAATCTAGATCATTGACTGTAATTTCACTCGCACAAGTGGGGCCCAACCCCAGTGGAAAGTAAAGTGACTGATATAGCCATCTGGACCGTCCATTAATGGATTTTCACTTGTAGGCATGGCCAGTGGACCATGTTTCCAATGGTACGCCTGGAACCCACGATTTCAACGATCCAGACCTACAAATCATACATGCATATTTGTGATTGTTGGAAAACGGGGAAGTGTTGAATCAAATATGGGCATAAATTTGATGTCTCACGATAATACACTGTTATCAAGTAAGAAATCAACAATGAAGCAGGAAACAGAAATGGGTGAGGAGCCTAACAAGTTAGAAGACACTTGCCTCAAGGATAAACACAGCAAACTTAGACTTTCAGTTCTACAATTGAAGCCCATGGTAAGCCATATCATTGGTATCATGCAGCACACCCTGGATGTCACGTGTCGTTAAACCCCCTCAGACACAAAGTTTAATGTGGACTGCCACAGAATCTCCTCTTCTTAACCACTTATCTAGAGGCCACACATCAAATGGATAGGATTGTCCTATTAAGAAGATTAGCTAAGCACGATCCATCTATAGCAAGTTGCGTCGAACTGTAAGCCTTGCTTGCACACACTAAAAGCCCAAGCACCTTATCTGTTTACGGTCCACCTTGGACCTTCTGCACAGCTAGTATGTTCAACACATGTGACATGAACTTGTTGGCCCCACCATCGAGTGGTCTGTGCAACATATCCAAATTCCAATACACCTTCAGGAGGTTCTCCACAATTGATAGCCCAGTGAACTCAAACTGCTAGATCAATCCAACTTGGCCTCCCTCTTCCTGAACCATGCCAATTCGAGATCAGTGGGCCATGGAACCAGAGGAAGAGGGGAGAGATAAGGTAGTAGGAGGTGTGTGTGTGTGTGTGTGTGTGGGGGGGGGGGGGGGGGGGGGGGGGGTGGTCTCCTCCTCTCCTCTTCTTGCTCTTTTTGAGAGAGGGAGGGAAAGGAGTGGCACAGGTCGTTTTGAGACTCCTCACTTGAGCAATGCAAGGACACCTGTCATAAAACCAAGCATGTAGGGCCATCAAACAAATTCAGCTGAATGGCCACTTTTGAGGGATTTGGGACGTTAATCAGGTGGATCACCCTTCCAAATGCATAGACCGTCATCTCACAGCTATGGTCCACTAATATTGTGCGCCAGGTGTTGTCTGGAAAATTGGATGGTTACACTGAATACAATTATTTTTGTCATTTTCAAAAAAGAGTGGCAGCCATGAGCTCAGTTTAACTAGAAGAGGAAAAAAAAATACTAGGCATAAAAATGTGGTATGGAAATCTGACCCCATTTTATTTGGGTGGTAATGTCTAATTAAGCCAAAAAAAAAAAAAAAAAAAAAAAAAAAAAAAAAAAAAAAAAACAAGAAGAAGAAGAAGAAGAAGAAGAAGAAGAAAAGAAAAGTGGCTTTTCATAAGAATCCAAAAAAGAAAACAATCAAAAAGTCAGTATTGAGTCTGTACCTCTTGCAAGTAGATCCCAAATAGGGATAGCAATGGGCCAGCCTGGGCTTGGGCCCCTAAACTTAACCCAAGAGCAGGGCCCAAGCTTGAAATCTAGGCTAGTGATGAACAGCCCGGTCCAATCACCAACTAGGCCACCATTATATAATAAGAATGGACAGTTTAAAGACGCTTGAATGATTCCCATTCAGCACATATGTGACACTTGTTAGATCTAGGTCATGTTTCAATGATCCAAACCGTTTATATGATGGGACTCATCGTGCATGCAGGATACCAAAAAAAAAAAAAAAAACTTTAATTGGACTATTTCAAACCATAGATCATTTAGATCTTTCCCTAACAGGGCCAACCCTAACCCACCCTGATCTGTAGGGCCATGACCAAGGCCAGGTCAAGGCCATGATTAGATCAGGTTAGGGCGCCAGGCCCATTGCCACCCCTAAGCCCCGGACAAAAAAAAAAAAAAAAAAAGAAGAGTACAAAAAAAGCCAGTATCGATTCCATACCTCTTGCATGTAGGTTTGCACCCAGCTCACCCATGCTTCCTTCCGCTCCTTGCCAATATGTAGCAAAACGGCCTTAAGCGGAATAAGCAGCTCATCTTCCGGAATGTTAGGGTCTGCTTTAATATTTGAGAGCAACCTAAAGGAATTTGTATAGTCTACTTTATCAACAGCCATGTTGTTGAGAAGCTTGCCGATCAGTTGTTTATTGTACTTTGGCAGGCCAAGTTTTCTCGTCATTATAGACTGATATTCATCCATGAATTTAACACCATATCTGTTAAAGGTGAAGGACAGACAATCATTATATCACTAATAGAATATTTGGTGCATTATATGATACAGAATTTTGATTGTTCCGCACATATAGATCCAAGCCCAACTACATGCTGTCACATGTGCCATTGTAGAAAACATGTTCAAAATCCAAGCTGTACATCAGCTAAGCCACAGCCAAAAAATCAGATCAGTCCAATCAATAGGTGGACCACAATGCATGAAATAAATGAACAGCTAAAAACTGGGGAAAGCTTACTTCAGTGGTCCACCTCTTGTACACTACGGCCCACCTAACTAGTGGACCTGCAAGATTTTAGGCCAGTGATACACATTGTGGTGCCTACCTGATGAAAGGCTTGGATCTTGCACTGCAGTATGTAGAACAGTTTGGGTTTACAATGATGTGGAACTTGCAATCCTCTAAGGTGGAAGAGTCTTCAATACCTTTCCATAGAAAAGTTTGCCTCCTCATCACTAATCAATTCGGCGGCTTTTAGAGTTGCGGTGAACTGTGCAATATTCCATAAGCCAATATCTGGCTGGTTCGCAAAACAGTACCTTCTCCCGGGAAGGTCTGTGGTATTTGGAGTATAGCTTGGATCAAACGCATCCAAAAAGCCAAAAGGTCCATAATCAATGGTGAGACCTAACACGCTCATGTTGTCTGTGTTCAGAACACCATGAGTGAACCCAACCCCCTGCCATCTTGCAACCAACGAAGCTGTTCGCTCAGCAACCTCAACTGACCAAGCTGATACCACAACAGTTGACGCGTATAAATGTTAACAGGTTTTCTCAAGCAGATTTCTCTCTCCATGTTATGTACGCATGTGAACATGTACATTAGAGAAACCAAGTGGGACCAGTTGGCAGAAAAAGGTAGATAAAGACGAGAACTTCACCTGCATACTTGTTGGGCGTCAAGTCTGCTGCCGAATAGCCTTCCTGACCTTCTGCCCTAAAAGATAAGCTCTTGCTCTTCTGCATATTCTCAAGATGAGAGAAGTGATGCCTGATGGTGTAATCTGCCAAAGCACGAACGATATGGAGGTCTTCCTTGCCTCTATAGGCATGTATTTGGAATGAACCGAAACGGAGGAAGGATTGAGCAACTCGGCAAACAATTGCCCCAGGTTCTTCTTTTGCGTTACCACTGCATGGAAACAACATGATTAGTAACAAATGAACGGATCTACACCAGCAGAGAATAAAACTAGTCTACATATGCATTTCACTAAACAAATATCCATCCAACTGGGCACAGCATGTCTACAGATTTTATGCATAAAAATGAAGTATCAGACACAATGTGATACAGATATGTTGCCTATTTTGAAGTATCTGAGTATCACAACCATTTAATGCCCAATCCCATAAGATAGTGGCCTATTTTGCTCGTAGTTCAGTGATAATGGGAGAATGCCATTACCACAAGATAAACGATACTTGCACACTCAACTGCTTTAAAGTTACATGTCCAAATTATATGGATATATTGGTTGTTTAGTATAGTAGCAAGGACTTGGACAGTTGGACTAGATTTTGGAAAGAAAGCCATTTCCTAAAGGTGACAAGAGATGGTTGCCTGAAAAAAACCAAGGCCCAAGCATTCATTTCTTGTCAATAGCATCCTTCTCAAAATGAAATGTGGAAAACCCCACATGTCATTATTTTTTCATCTTCTTCTTTTTTATTAGAGCAATCACTAAATAGCACTCGAGAATGGAATATCCAGGAAAACTAGCATCTGCAAAAACCTAGCTATCAATTATCTAGATCAGTTGGGCATACTCATAAAACATGTCACGGATGACACCTTTGCCTGTCGTGACAAGACAAAGGGCACGGGTTGTTGGGATTCCCAAGCCGTGCATTGCTTCACTGCAGAGAAATTCTCGTATGCTACTGCGAAGAACTGCAAGGCCATCTGCAAATCGGCTGTAAGGTGTCTTTCCCGCACCTTTAAGCTGCAATTCCCACCTTTCACCTTGAGAATTCAGAAGTTCCCCAAGAGTTATTGCACGTCCATCACCAAGCTGACCAGCCCATGTGCCAAACTGATGTCCTCCATAGCACTGGGCATAAGGCATCCTGCAAGAAGCATTTGCCAAAGTAGGCAGGTATGGTATTAATGGAAGAAGAGGAGACACAATATATATATATATATATATATATATATATAATATATATATATATATATATATATATATATATATATATATATATATATATATATATATAAAAGAGAGGTTATCTAACCAGAAGGGAACCACAATGATGAACAAGATATATAGTATAGATTACCCTTGTGGCAAAGGAGTCGCCCCAGAGAATACGAGAGGAAAATCTGGCCTTTCAAACCTGAAACTCCGACATATGTTCGGTTGTAAGTCATAAGCCACACCACGGTTATATGTGGTAAGAATGTTAAAGATCCACAGCACAAATAAGACACAAATGAGAAATGAACAATGGAAGAATTTAGCACAGATATAAACTGTGAGGAACTGCAGGAGGATTGTGGAGACTAGGAAGGGGACCACCCAGTACAATGAAGCAAGCTGAATCCCCTAAGGTTGATCCTAGAAGTCAGTAAATCAGTAAACTGAGGTTGTATTTAACTTGGTTATTAATTCAATGATTAGTTCTCTGTCAGTCAAATTATTCAGAGTGGTGCTACTCTTTTAGCTTTTATGTTAAAAGACTAGCCCATGCTTTCTTCGCAACTAAACAGCTGACATGCTATAATTCAAAAAACTTGCTCACAAGAGCAGTTGCTTATCAATGAAGTTACAGATGCATGCATGCAACATACAATCTATATGTTCAAGAATTATTTTTGGACATCATAAGATGGGGTAGTGATTCTTATATGCAGCATTGAATACAAAATGAAGTATGAAGTAATTCCTCTGGAGTAGCTTCCAACAAATCTCTATTTATTTCCCTCATATTTGAGCATAGAAAGGATCTAATCTCAAACCGTAAGGAAATTCTCCTTCATTGCCTCTGTGCCAAAGGACTTCATTCCAAACTATATGATCCTACTGTTTTCAAACGAATGTGTTTTGTTTGTCATTGAGAATGAATCGTTCACTTTGAAAAAAGGGAAAGATAGACTTGACCCAAATGTCCTTTTCTAAGGGATTCATTCATAGTGGGAACAATAAATTCCAGGTCGTAACGTGCCACGGCCCTTAATTCGATATGCTTGGAGAACCTTTGGTTAAAAGGGAAAAACTAAGGAACTAACATGCATGCCTGAATTCAATACATGTTCAGTGAAATGTGCCACGTGTGTGCTCCAATGATTCTAATCTAGTCCTTCGTCTCAAAGTGCCCGGAAACGTTGATGTCTTATTTAGCCTTTGAAATAACCAAGGAACTTGATAGCTGGGCATCAGGCATTTCGTTAGCCCTAAGGCGCTAAGGATCCAATTTTTATAGTTGCTTAAAGTGTCAAAATAGTCTGTATAGCCAGGCAGTCAGGATAAAAGCATGGCTAGTGTGTTGCATATCCATTATACCTGCTCAAAACTGAGACCGCCATTATCCACAAGACTGTCCTGTATAGCTGCGAGGTATACAATTAACCCAATGGACTCCTACAACTGTTTAATTGAATGACAATACTGGTTGGTGTTTAAAACAAGGCTAGCGTTCAAACGAAAGTTGGTGTTGCTTGGCACCATTGACCATTGGAGTCTACTCAAAGGTGTTGGGATGGCATGGAGGCCAAAAGAGGGGCGGTGCAGGGCACCGTGGCCATTAAGCCAGTACCAAGGTAGCCAAACGTTTAAAATTGGCATAGCGTAGGACGTTTATGCCAATAGGCATTGGAAGTCATGAAGCAACCAAAACACGTGGCGAAGGGCCACCATGGAGAACGGCACCAAAGGGAAAATCCAGTCTGCGACACTCTACTCTAGAGGGACTTTGAGGCTAGTGCCTATCCTATCAAGAGAGAGGGACTCCTAGAGAGAAATCCCAGGAGCAAGAGCATGAAATCGAGCTTTGGGCTCTCCTCGACTCACAAGAAGCTCGATGAGATAAGATTGATTCACAAGCTCACTAAGTTTGCTATGTTTCTTGTGTTCTCTTAAAAATATATTGCAATTTGCCAAAAGGAAATCCAAAGGGTAGTTACATGCTCTATATCTTAATCTCCCAGCCAAGAAGTGGTTATTTCAAACTCAACGATTCTTAAAGCCCCCACCAATTTAAAAACATAAAATGAAAACCAAGTGAAGCTTAAAATAGAAGAGAACAAGTATAATTTGAATCGTAAATCGGGATTTGAATCATAAATCATAGGATTCAAATCATAGAATTGTAGGATTCATATAAAAAGGGATTCAAGGTTGGGATTCAAATCATTTCACTTAAGAGTTGACTAAAATCGTATATCGTAAATCATAAAACATAGGATTTTGACAACAACGGGTAGGGCAAAGACACCAGCTCTTCGTCGAGCCCGATGATAGAGATCTTCCAACCGAACTTGTCATCGCTTCCCTCACACAGGATAACTATGTAAGAATAGCCAAAGGTTCGTGACAAAACTTGCTAGGTGGTCATGAACTAACATAGTATTGAGATCCACGGAACACAACTCGCCCTTGGCCAATAGTTGTCGTGCCCAAACTCAAGTTCAACAAGACAATAGAGGAAACACTCTCCTTCAACATATGTTCACTTACGGTTAAGATATATTCACATTTTAAGGCATTAATATCATGTCCACACAAGACCCATGGTCATCATGATCTACGGACAAGATCATCAATTCAACAGTTAAGATCATCTCATTGGCTTATTAGCGCACACGACACTAACACTTATTGGTTAACGAGACATGGCATGCAAATCATTCTTATTGGATGAGAGGTTCTGTCAAAGCGGAGCGCTTGAGTCGGCGTCAGCATTAAGTGGGTATGCACGTCACGCTGAGTTGAAGTTCATTCAATGCTTGGTAGATATAGTGTAGTGCTATAGTAGAGGTGATTGGCGGTACTGCAGTTTGAGGCTGCCAAGAGGTCAGCGTTGTTGTGCTACTATGATACTTAAGTGTTGCAAGGGCACACGTGTGCTTGTTGAGCTTTCACCTGATATGGCAAGAGCCATATGTGCTTGTTCAACTTCACCTGACATAGCAACTAGCATATGGCATTATGCGCTACTACAATACTCAAATGTTGCAGCAAGGGCACATGTGTGCTTGTTGAGCTTTCACCTGGTATGGCAAGAGTCATATGTGCTTGTTCAACTTCACCTGAAATTGCAACTAGCATATGGCGTTATGCATGGCATGCCTTGTGATGGTTCAGTACTAAGTGCCGGTTGTGTTGCGTGATACGGATTTAAGTCAACGTGCAGGCATTTTTCCATGCAAATACCTATGATGCTTCCTTAAATTCTGTCTTCAAGTGTTTTATGTTCCCATGGTTCAAAATATTGATCAATACATATTTATCAGCCAATACATGTTACATATGAGAAAACTC
The DNA here is from genome assembly GCA_021015155.1 of Magnolia officinalis. Lineage (NCBI taxonomy): Eukaryota > Viridiplantae > Streptophyta > Magnoliopsida > Magnoliales > Magnoliaceae > Magnolia > Magnolia officinalis. The sequence continues at coordinate 2,562,044 of JAJHSJ010000001.1, read as the reverse complement.
TCAACTGCATGTGGCACAAGTAAGATAAACATGAGACTGAACAATTTTGAGGTTCATGAGTGAAAAGAGCAAGGCAATAAGTTCACTACACTCTTTTGGTCATTAACCACCTCAATGTAAGCTTCAACATCCAAGCCACACAGTTTCAGACAAGTTCAATAAGTTCTCAATGATTTTCACTGCCTCCCTCTTCCAGTCGTCAACAATATATGTCACATTTCCTGATTCACAGAAGAATATATAAGTTATTGATGGATGGATTGCCTACTGATAAGTGATAACTGATCACCTATAGTTAAGGTACCAGTACAACTTGTGGTGCCGTAAAATCTTTCCCACCAACATGCCTCCTGCATAGGACATCAGCACCACTAAGACAATAGTTCCCCACCCTGAAGCTGACATGGCACATAGATCTGGTGGGTCTTTTCATCAGGTGGGTCACACCGTTTCAATCAACGGACAGCCAATGTTCGGACTCAATGCACACATCACCTACTCCCACTATTTTTGAATCTCTATCATTGCCCATCTTGACAACACCATAATCATCTGACTTGTATGTTGCAAAGAGATCTCTTTTGGAAGTAGCATGAAATGAAGCACCTATATCAACTATCCATTCGGTATCTTGACACCCACCATGGAAACACGCAACTTCACTAGATGTGAATATCACTATTTTGTCATCAGATGCAACGGTGGTAGTATCTTTCTCTTCTTGCTTTTCCTTTCCTTTTTCTTTCTTTTTCTCCTTCTTGGAATTTCAACATTCATTCTGGTAGTGGCCCAACTTGCCACAATTATAGCAATTGACATCCTTCATGTACTTAGATTTACCTCGCAACTTCTCTTGGTAATGAGGTTTTCTACTTTTGCTTCTTCCCCTTGCTTCAGTAGCAAGTGCTTATGAGTGAGTGGAGCCAACTAACTTTCTTCTTGTTTCTTCATTAAGTAAGCTGCTAGTAACTTGACTCATTGTAACCACACCATCCAAGGTCAAGTTGGCAACATCAGAGTTTCCCAACTGTCAGGTAAAGAGCTAGGCAATAACAATGCTTGCAGCTCATCATCCAACATCATCTTCATGGTGACTAATTGATTCACAATGCTCTGCATCTCATTTGAGTGCTCCACAATAGAACCCCCTTCTTTGTATTTTAAATTTACAAGCTTTCTAATTAAGAAATCCTTGTTCCCGGCAATTTTTCTTTCATACAATGCTTCTAATTTTTCCCATGGGGCCTTAGTGTAAGATTCATTTGACACATCATGAAAAACACTATCGTCCAACCATTGCCAAATATATCCAATGGTTTTACTATTTAGCTTCTTTCATTCCTCATCTGTCATGTCCTTTGGTTTGGCATCATCACCTTCAATTGGTCCATATAAATCTTTGCAATATAAGATGTCCTCCATCTTGGCTTTCCAAATCGTCCAATTGGAGCCATTGAGGCTTACTATTCTATTTGTGGTGCTTGCCTCCATTTCAACACACACAACGAACAACAAACTCCCCCAAAAACGACCAAGCTTCCAACCAAAGCTTTGATACCACTTGTAGGGGAAACCAACCCCTTTCCCAACAAACCCTTGGAGAATATTACTGACAAATCTGGTGATTGTGGATGGAAGCCTCACTATCCCGGAGACGAACCTTTTCTTGAAATCAACAAGAGGCTTGAATCGGGGCTGCAGAGAGCCTAGCTCTTCTTCCTCACAAAACCCCCTTTTCTCCAAAAGAGCAAAGAAAAAACCCAATCGGTTTCTGTGTATATTTCTCATCTCAAAAGCCCCTTTTCTTTTGCTTTTTATATTTAGCAAAAGGGTGTAGGCAAAGGACCAAGATGCCCTCACTTAGTCCTCACACGTGGGACTCACTTCCACATGGGGAGGGAATTCCCAACACCAGATGAGACCCATCTTCAGAAATGGACAAGATGAAGGCCTGTACTAGGAACAAAATCACTATTTCAGCAATGTTTAAATTAACCAAAGCCCGTGTTCCGTCAAATCAAAAGTAAAGTAAACAATGGTGCAAAAAAGGTGAGGTCACAGGGTTTTGGTTATTCACATAGAAGCTCTGGGTAAACAAGTTGAGAGAGATTCTGAAGGTTTTAGCAATTTAAATTGCTTTGTACATAGAACCAAAGGGCTAGCAACACTATCCAGGAGCACAAGCGAAGTCACTTACTCTTTCAGATCCAAATCAAGCAACTCAGCAACTGGTTCTGACCACGCCACAAGTTCAGGGTTCTCCACTTTAGCAGAAGGCAAGACTTTTGTATAACAAGCATGCAGCACCTGCAAACCAAAATAAAATAACACCAACACATCAGTCAGGCTTCTCAAGTCAGGTCATTGAGGAAAAATATTCCTAGCCACAGATCTGCATATGCACAACTATCCCGCCCATGCCTACAACAGCACCCGCATGCAGTTCCACGCTATTCATCATGCCGGCCCCATGATGAATGTTTCGTAGCTCAAATTTTTGCCTGTCCGATCATCAAGCAGCATGTGTACAAGACAGTGGACGGTTAAAAGGGGCCAACCAACAGCCTATTTTCGATGTACATGTGCACCACACTTGATCAATGGGCCAACCTGCTTCTAGGCTAGGACACATTCACCAAGGGGCCGACCTGATCGCACCAGTAAATGAACACAAGCAATCACCATCCAAGAGATGGAATTCCAAAGCAAGAACTTTAAATATAACTGAAATAGTGATCCAAGGGATGATCTATAGTGTAGACTAAAAAAGAGCCGAATCGCTCTTTTGCAGCTACACGCAGTGGAAGAAAAATCCCTTCGTGTTCTAAATTGGAAAATACTCACCAATCCAGTCATAAATTAAATCAAATAAATACGAACTAAATTCTCCAACACCGATACAGAAATAGTAAATCCTATTATATATCTCCCTCGGAAAATCTAATTGTTAAATTGGAAAAGAAATCCGTGGGTGAAAAGCAAAAACCTGCCGGGGAATCGCATCAGTCCGTGAATCTCCCGGCAACTCCCGCACGAAGGAGTGATCCCAGTTTAGATCTTCAATCTTTGATCTAACGCTTCCATTGCTGAGATTCGGATCCTGCCTTCTATCGGCCGATGTCAATGGCTCCATTCCCTGAGCCCCGTCTTTCGGAGAGAAGTCAATGGAAACGGAGCTCGAAAATGCCTTTCCAGCGTTGAATGCAACTGGAGGTTGAGAGACGAAGGGAGATATCAGACGATCTGCAGGAAAATATGGCAGTTTCCGGCGGATGGACGGAGACGATGGAGGTTTCCGGCGTACGGACAGGAAGAGATGAGGAGGGTTTGAGGAGGAGAGGATAGGAAAACGAGCAGTGGGGAGTTTTGGGAAGGGAGAATGGAGAAAGGAGAGAAGGGCGAGCATCGCTCACTGTTATGTGTACTCTCTCTTCTCTTTTTGGAAACGTGAAGAAAAACGAGCAGCTGACGATGTCAGAAAAAGGAAGAATTCGTGAATTTTTGTAGAGGAGGATGTTCCCGGTAATCTAAACTCTTCGTGCAGCGATGTCACACGTGGGGAGTTCCAAGCCGCTCGTCAGTTTTGAAGTGAACTGCGCGAGCTCATGCGACGGCGTGCCTGCAAGTAAGCGAACACAGCGTGGGCAGAACATGCATGAGATCCATGCCGTTCATTTGGTGGCCTGGTTCATGGTCATTTTGGAAACCGGAAAGTGAGTTGGTCGAATACTCATGTAGGCCACGCCCAAGGAAGAGTTTGATTGGAGTGCATGCCATTCGTACGGCTGTACGGGAGAATGATAGTAATAAGCCCATTAAAATATATCATTTGACAACAACATAAGAAATTTCAAGCCATAGGTGAGCCACGAATGTCCAGGGTTTTGGTTCATATCATTCTATTGACATGATTTTATTGTTACAGCCAATAATTGAATAGTGTTTGGTATCACAGCATGATACATGTGCCGGGATATTCATTTCTTATAAGTGCCACTCTATCCTAAAAAACGCTAGGCAAAAAAGCCATTTTCTTTGGATAACACCGAATCCCGACATCTTACTCAAAACACACTAAAAAGGTCCATTTTAAATTCCCTTTAGCTGCCAAATGAAAAAAGAAAAAAAAAAAGCTATTTATATTTGAAATACATGCACGTACCACCAAATCCAAGGTGCCAAACGCAGTAATAATTATGTTATATGTCATCCAAACGTGTTTATTCTCAAAAAGTAAGAGTTTGATTAAGTGTGCACCATAAGTTGTGTACATCCTAAGTATATAACTAGTATTCTCACAAGGCAAAAGATATCCTAAAAAGGTGTGGAGGCGTTTTTGTTCTTCCAATTGCCTCAGTAAACGCAGTAAACGAAGGAAATAAGCAAATAATATGAGCAATATTTGATAGTAGGGGTGTCAATGGATTGGGTTAAGGTTGGGCCAAGCTATGTCCAAGCCTGACATTCCGCAACTTGAGCCCAAACCCAGCCCATGTCGAGTTGAAATAGTCTAACCCAAGCTCGGCTCATAATACATATGCAAGGCCGGGCCCCAACTCAACTCGAGCCTGAAATGGTGACCAGAAGCAGAGAGAGGGGAGAGGCGAAGGTTGCGGTTGGCAGCTACAACAAGATGGCGTAGTGGTGTCGTCGTCCACATCAAAAGGGAGAGGAAGAAAGGATATGAACTAGTGGCACCGAGGCTTCCGAGCAGAGTTTACTAATGATGACCCCAATTGCCTACTCGAGTGTAACTCAGGGGGAAATAGATAACAACATCCATTCCATCGTGCAATCCATATAATTTACTAAAATATCAACTAAATCAATGAATTAATAATTTAAATCAACAGGATGCCTATCTATATACCCAAAATAATTATTTTGAAAATTGAAATAAATAAATTGTTTCCTCGTTAACTAGTTTATTCCAATCAAAAATCAATCATTTGATCCATGAATTTCAAGATTGGAGGTTTGTGCTAAAGGAATCACGTGATGAATGTTATAGACCTGAACTAAACTTACCCCCACAATTTCATATCTAGCTTTAATAGAGATATCTATGGCTCACTCGATAAACATATTAACTAAACCTTCGGATTAAGGAAAATCTTCTGTATGAACTATCATATAAATCAACTAGATCTGACACATCCTAGGTCGGCACATTACTAAATGAAAATAACATTTCCTCCACTCTTCTAAGCAAGGAATTTATCAAGAAAAAACGTTTACCGATGCCAATGGTGAATGTAAGTACTAGACTAAAAAATTAGGCAGCACTTGCCATCCCACCCACAATTAGGCGTATAGGAGGAATGATATGATTAGTCTAAAATGTAATAGTGACAAGTGGGCCTGACATTTAATCGACTTTACCAATGTGCACACATTATCATAAATAGCTGGGTCCATGTTTCGCCCACCTTCTAATTTAAAGAACTGGTTTTTTAAATAGCATGAATACAAAGAAAGCCCACTGAATTAATATTTCATACCTAGAACATGTGTTGGGTGACTCCTTGGTGCGCATTCATGCATCATGGTACTTTCTTAACCACTTTTTCCAAACCTTTAAGTCCATCAAAAGGTGAAACCAAAATATGCAACATAGCAAAATGACATGTTCTATACCAACAGAATAATAGGCCCCATCTTTCCACCATCCAAACTATGCATTATTCTATCGCCCATCATCAATGGTCATTAGTTATCTTCTTAAAATTTTCCCCATCAAAATTTCTTAGCCATAAAGTGGATCGTTGAACTAACCATCCATTTGTAATCCTCAAGATGGACAAATAAGATTGTCCAATATAAAATATAGTGGTAACACACATCATTTATTTCAACCATCATGATCATCAAATGTTGGCCCGATCTGTATAGTTGTGGACTAAGCCACCATCAAAGCATACACTCAGTAGGGCTCACCAGATGGTCACATGGTTCAGTGGGCCCATTTAAGGAGGTCGGCCCCACAATAATATATCATAGATGGTCCTTTAATGATGATGCCCATCATTATGCAGTGATACCCGCTCAGTGATCAAATTGCTAGCATCATTTGTGGAAATATCATACTTTTCCAATGATCCACTCATTATGAGATCCACATCTTGAATTGTTTCGATCATCCATATAGACGACCCAATTTGCATACTATGAATGCACAACAATGGCCAACGAACAACAGAAATTGGGTAGCATCGTATATTTCAAAATTACCCTCTCGGCAATCTCATTCCTCATTAATCTTACTCCTTATGATGACATCCATAGACGTCATGTATGATCAACAAACATTTTCTATCCCCACAAAACAACTATTTATCTTCCATTTTCCCCACTTGCACCGGTTCCTTCAGTACCCCCACATCCATGGGCCTCTATGTAGATTACTAGAGTGAATGGCAAGATTCGGGTGTAGGGCTTCGTAGGTGGCGTGCGCTAGATCCTATGAAAGGCGTCGATTCCCGATGAGGAAGGCAAATAATAGAGGCCCGAGGAACATGTAAGTGATGGAAGAGAGCCAAATGAGAAAGTTCGTTTTGTGAAGTAATGGAGCATGTTTCATTAATGGTTATACTCAACAAATCACTGTTACGGATTACCTAACCATGGGCTCCATTTTTCAAAATTGAAGACGCAAGAATGAATGTGATGAGGTCGATCATTGTCTTCCTCGAGGATAACTACTTTGAATCCACAGAGCTTCTTTAGACTCCTTACAGAGATTTCTCGAATACATGAGGAAAAAATAGTAAAAAAATAATAATTTAAAATCTAATAAATTCAATATTTCATTGATAGATAATATAAAGGACTTTACAACCCTTTAAACAGTAATACAAAACCTTAAAAAAAGTTTCAAAATCAAACTCCCTACCATTCGTAACTAGTAAATTTAAGTGTCCTATTTGGTTTAACCACGTTATTCTCCTAATTTTTATAATCATTTTTTATGTTTGACACAGCTCAAAGCCCAGAGGATGAAGAGTTATGATCAAACTAAAACTTACTTTTCGACCATCGATTTGATGGAATCTTGCAAATTCGGCGTGGGCAACTCAGCATAACTAGGTTGGTTGGAGCTTCTCCTACCCCAAAATCATATATGGTACATCGAGTAACTCATTCTGATTTGCAAGATACACCTATTGTAAGGTTCCGACAGTCTGGATCACATTCGTCTCCGATCGGGCCTTCTCTAGTCCATCTTAGACATGAAAGTGTCCGCAACCTGCTCCACATCATATATAAGGGCCACATATCACAAAACTTGGATGTTCAACTTTATCTCGTTGCATCATCACCGTTGGATATGTGGTGTCATAGTGACCAAACACACAATCATTGCCTTCTGATCATTGGCCTAAAATTTGGATGGTTATGAATAAAAGAAATAGCAAATGGTCCACATGTAACAGGAATGCATGGGTTCAACTGGGCCATAGGGATTTTTTGGATGGATGCAATTCTCAGCTTATTTATCATCCGTTGTATCGTCCACCATATGAATGGTTTGAATCGCTCAAAAATAGCTCCTCTTGCATGGAACTTTAGTGCGACTGAAAATGCCTTTAGCTGGAATGTTATATAATGAAATTTGTTGCAGATAATATCTGCTATGGCTATCAACGATGGTAACCACCCGAATCCGTTCCATCCAAATTGTTTTTCAAATGGGCCTCTTCAATATGTATTATCCATGGCTTGTAGAATTGGCTATTCCAGTCAATAGGTGAGAGCCACACATGTATGTCAAAAGGGAACGATGGGATACTTACCATTTCCACTCGTGTTAGAACCACCCTATGAGCGGACCAGCCTTGACTTCAACCATTGTTCATGCAGAGTGCCACCAGATGAGCAGCCCATGTCTCATGTATATGTGCCATATTGTCACGTACTAGCGACGTGCCACACAAATGGCTACTCAACAAGTGGGCCAATACAGATATTGACAAACAGATATATAACTTGCTACATGTGATGATCTACGTGGTGGAAATATTGCAAACTTCATCAAAATTTGCAGGGTGTCCATTGGGCTACTCTGCATGGAATTTGGATTAACTCAATTGCAATTATAGATCCAGATAATTATTTAAAAATATTCAATTTCAAGATTGTTAGAGTTTAAACCACGTCCCAAGTGCGAAGGGATTTTTTGGATGATCGACCTCCAGAATACAAAAACTATCACTCATTCCCATTGGTGCATATGGGTGTACATGAGTCAAACCAAGTCGACCTTGGCACAACTCGACTTGGCTTGGCCACTATCTGACCCCAGCTCGAACTCGGCTCGTTCCTCGAGCCTGATTGGCCAACGTGGCTCATTCAGTCAGCAACTCGGGCCAATTCGAGCCTCTGTGGCATTTTCTCAAATACATGGAGTGCACCTTCAATTTCTCACGGAATGTAAAGCAGCAGCATCGATTTATAAGTATTTCATCGAACACTTAGCAGGCAACATAAAAATCACGATGCAGGGGTATTTGTTTCATATTCATACCTTCCTCGCCACCGATCGACACTTCGTCGAGTCATTTCATCAAACAATTGCTGAGCAACATCAATATCAAAATAACCGAGACACCGAACCGGTTCGATCCGAGTTTGATTTAAGTTGGGGTTTGATCCGAGTCGAGTCAAGTCCAGCTTCGGCAAGCTCAAACTCGGCTCAAAAAATTTACGAGCTAAAAAAATCAGTTCAACTCGGCTCGAACTCAATTTCGAACCAAGTGGAATCGAGCTTTTTTGAGTCGAGTCGAGCAAGCTAACCGAGCCAACTCAGTTCGTGTACACCCCTAGTGGTGCACTCACTATACAAGGCCTCAAATCATTTGTAATCTTGACTTGAACAAGAAAACACTTTAACTATTATTAAAGTTTTTTTTTTTTTAAATATTTCAAAACCAGATAAAAGAAACATCTATTTATAGAATTGGGTGGACTTAACTGACATCCTTAAAAGTGTTGAGGCACCCTTTCATAAAGAGTTGTGACAGTTGGATTTAAACCCAATTGGTACAATCATTAGGTCTGAAAAAAACATAACCTTTCAAAATAAAAAAGTGAAGAGATGCAACCTTTCAAACTTACGAGAAAAGACACATCCGCTCACGCATGCATACACGTACTCATGACCATGGCCATGGCCATGACCTGGCCTAGTTGGAAATTTTGAAACACCAATGTATTTTTAAAATAATTTAAAATACTACATTTGTGTGTAAGGTCATTTACCCACAAAGACACGAATGGATTCTAATCCTATTATTATGCAAGTACAATAATCCTATAAGTAACCCATGCACCCATGTTACTGCATGTTATGTGGAAAGATTGTGGCGAGGTAGCATTACCTTTGGCATTATTTATCAAGGCACGCAAGGAATTTGGTTAAATCAATCAAATGTCATGAAGATAGGTTAGAGAAATATTATAAATTATCACGTGATAGAGAAATATAATAAATTATCACATGATCGTGAGACCTTTTTAAGGAGCCATATCACAAGATTACCAAGTCATATAATGTGTATAGTGTCGTCTTCACACTTCTGGTTGAGAATCGACATCATTATCAGCCTCTAATTGTCTCCCAGAAAAAGGATCATCATGGTTACATGTTAGAGGTAACATTATTTTTTAAAAATATTTATAATATTTTCCTTTATTTTCACCTTCATCCATGAGACATCTTGCCGCGTGTTCATAAAAAAATGTGTATTTGTTGATGAAGGTTGACCAAGGGCATCATAGCATTCCATATAGCCGTCAAGCATTAGATGTCTCATGCAGCCCTTAGGCATTTGGTGTCTCGTATAACCAATTGTATTATGGACTTATCCAGAGAAGCAATGGTGTCATATAGCCACATAGCCAGCTAGGCATCAGATGGCCAATTAGCCTGTGATGTATCAGATAACAGATGCTCACAAAGCCCTTGAGCTCTTAAGCTGTGGAGTTTGAGTATTCGTAACTCCATTCACGAAGATGAGTAGGGTATATATGCTATGCATCCAAAAAATACACCATGCTAAGTGATTGGCATTAAAATTCAGGAACAGATTACATTCAATTTTGTGTTATGGCACAGACCTTTGATTGCATCCATGGAAAAGCTCTTGATTAAAAGGTAAAACCATAGAAAGATATTTCTTCCATAGGATGACATTATTAGTCATGATCTATAATCTTTTATTTGTATACGCACTCACATGAGCACTGGAACCCATGATTTCAGTGTTAAAACACACTCATGTCTATCACTAAGCCATGGATTCATGATCTATCTTCATTTATCTTCAAAGTATTCAAATCCTCAACTAAAGAGCCTGCGGTGGCCTTAGCGTACAACTAGTCCAGCAGTGTTGTGGGCTTAATGTGCCCGGGATAAACGGCGAACCAGCCTCTAGCACCTGTCAAATAATGATAACGCTATCTGCCTCGACCATAGATGCAATAATAGATCTGCGACCTCACATAAAGAGTTAGGCTGCAAGAGAGGTTGGCCTTAAGGTGGTGTGTCCTTGATCATTTGATGAGGGGCTAGAGGTGAGTCTTACATTATGTTACCGATGCCATAACGGGTTAGCGCCATTGCATTATCCTCTTAATATGGAGCAGAGTCCTCCTAGTGGGAAGGGCGACGTCTTCAAGCAATTGAAGCTCACATTGGTGAGTGTCTGCACTTGAAGTCTCCTGTAGCAGAATATTACTGTCTCTGTCTCTGTTTTGATTTGTCATTTCTCAAAATGAGTGCAAATTTCTCTGTAAGTTACGGAGCTTGATTTTTTCGACAGTGGAATCTCTATGCTCATCAGGACAGTCTTGCCCTAGAGAGTTTGTCTTTTTATCTTCTATCGAAGAGAGGTTGTTGTTGTGGGTAACTTTTGCCGCATTTTTTCATATAAGCGGCCTTTTAAAATCGTTTTTTGCCGCAAAAGAAATGTAGATGACTTTGGTTGGTGCAAAAGTGACATCAGAGAAGTGGGGACTCCTTCCGACAAGCATGAAAATTTCATTGTCAAAATTAAGGAAGGTCTTTGCTAGGAACTCAACATAAGTAGCACGTGTGAACAAGATCATAGTTGTTTGTCTGTTGGCACTCATCATTCACAGGGCCCAGCTAAAAATCTGATTCCACAGCTAACTGGTGGGCCACATTGATGACTGCGAGAATGGTTCCCATCATGTACTTCCTTGGTAGTAACCATTATTATGGCCAAATTATAACTATTTATTTATTTATTTAAGGGTCAATTCATATTTACAAATATGCCAATGCAGCACAGTGATTGCGACAATTCATCACATGGCCAACCACATTGGTGTCTTGGCCAGAGATTAGCAGAGCAAGGAATTGACGGTTAAGAGAAAGCGACCAATGATTCATGTTTCAATGCATAGGCAGGTGCAAACTTGCCTATCATGTAAGTGCGAGCTTAATGAAGTATGTTTATGCTGAAATAAATCTGGTTATACCAGCTACACCTTCGTGTACCTGCATAACCAAATAACAAGGGGGGACCTGGCTGCAACAGGGGACCCTCCGATGGCAAAGTTAGACCAAATACTCTGGGTCTAGTAGAATTATAGTTTTTGTGTATACTTCCTATTGTGGGTAGGGTTTATATTTATAGTCCTTTGGTGCTAGTTACGTATATGACAATGAATCTATCATAAAACCGTGTATCATGTAAGGAATCGTTCTCCTGGATACACAATGTTATTCTCGGCGTGATCTTCGGCAAAGATCTCAGGGAGTTAATTCTCTTCATACGCAAAGGAAATCTCATAGTGGTCGGCTTCCGATGAGGTCGTGGTTGACAACTAATAGCAACTTCTAAGTCAAGTTGGCCGAGGTCCTGTAGACCGACTCGAACAATTGATTATGATCGGGGCCTATCCTCAATGCCGGGTCAGTACTTATAGTCATTCGTTGGTCGCAATAGTGAAATGTCAACCAAAGCCGAGGTAACTACTTATAGTTGATACTCAAGTTGATCGTCGAGGTCATGCTCAATTATCTAAACCAAGCTCTTACCTGACCTCTATTTCCATCCCATTTCGGTTGCTTGGTCACTCAAATTTTACTGATAATAGAGTCAATTGCCTTTATGTTATATCCACTACATCCCATGTCATATCCACTACCATATATAAAATTCAAGGGACTCACCACCCAAGAAATAATATGGAGTGACGCTGCCTGTAAAGTCTTCTCAAGGGCACTAAAGCTTTTTTTTGGATCAGGCAGGTATTTGTACTTTCCCTTGATTCTGGTGGGAATCACCGTCTGAACAAGTTGGGTGGTATATAAACATCTCTGTGACCACCAAGGTTTCAACAACCGGCATTTCCATCCCCCACGTTTCATGTAGCTTGCCGACGCTGAGTTATGGATCTCCCTCTTGTTTGACTCGAGTGCCGAAATTCCTTCAAAAGCTTTGTTCGTGCAATATGAAGCTAGGTGGGGCCTATCGTGATGTTCATAGGAAATCCACCACATCCATCAGTTTTACAATATCATTCTAACAAGTTAGCCAACAAAAATTATCTAAATCCAAAACTCAAGTGGGCCATATGTTAGGAAAACGTGTGTTGGTAAAATTCTACTGTTAAAACCTCCTCCAAGTACACCTTGAAGTTTATATACCATTCATATTGTTCATAAGGTTATTTTTGTCCTTAAAAGCTTAAAAATTAGCCTATTCTAAACTTCTGTAGCCCATGCATATTTTAACAGTGGACGTTCAATCCTCTCGTGTCTGGATTACTTGAGTTTTGAAATTGAAAAAGTTTTGGGCCCATATGCTAACATGATATGAAAAAATGGATGGACGTGGCCAATTTTTCACAAACAATACGGTAGGCCCACCTAACTTGCCATCACAAAAAGTTCCTGCAAAAGGCTTTAGCAGTAAATCCACGTCATAGCTGAACTGATGGACCAAGTGGACACGGCGCAAACCTTACGGTGGCCACGCACAGCTAGAGGTTATAGGGTTGTGTGGTCCGAGTTATGGGCACACATGCACCTCTTGAGTGGTCACACGTGTCAGTGTGTCACTGCCTCTAATATCGAACTGTTAAGGTCAATATCTGGACCACCCTTTACTCAATGCTGCAAACCTTCAACAAACCCTGGTCCTGTACAAAAAGGTGAGTAAAGGAGACCCTGGCTCAGCCGAGGGACCCTCCGATGCCTAAGCTAGGCTAGGGAATCTAGGTTTAAGTCGAATATAGAGAGAGTGTGAGATATTGCGTACCTGTAGCAATGTGGTCTTCTGGTATTTATAATTGTGGGTTGGATGATCCACGTCTGTTAATCTCGACATGATTCATTCAATCAGTAGGATATCGTGATTGTGGAGATATTATCTGCAATTTTTGTATCGTGCGGCGTATCATGTCTTAAAGGCGTATATCCCTGAGCGATATCTTTGGTCACGTTTACATCTAGGTTGATCTCCAGGCTCGGCATACGGGGTATCCTCACCAGGGCTCTGCCTCAGTCTTGACGTACGGAGTATCCTTACCCGGGCTAGGCCTTAGCCTCGGCATACGGAGTATCCGCACTCTGGCTCAGCCTTATACAGTGCAGAATTGAGGCCGAGTACTAGTAGTCGGAGTCTGGAATCTGTTAATAGATCACTGAGGTCGGAGTTCATTGAATGGAGCCGAGGACGATGATCAGAGCTCGGCTTAGCCATCCTTCCTCGAATGAGGACTAAGGTTCAGATCAATCATTCGACATTACAGTCCTGAGTCGTGATCCATTAGTGGGGAGCCTGTCTCAATTAGCTTACGGTTGTTACTTTAGGGTCGGCTCACATTTGATATAGTACCCTCATTCCGAGGCTTTGTTAACTGGGTCAGACAGCTCAAGCCGACCTTAATTATCCTTGTTCAGATTTCCCCGTGGCACGGACCATGCACGCGCCGATGCACTGGTCTTACACCAGGCGTCCCACTCATGGGCGCTGAATCACAACCATTGATAGATTTCATTAATCCATCCGCTATCTTCGCACACGTGTGGCCCAGCATATTGATATCCAAAGCCGGATTCTCAAGCCCAGCCTCGGAGACGTGCGTCCCACAGTAAGTCCGGCTCGGATGTCCAACACGCCAGCCAGATCGACACGTGTCCGCTCCTGCGCAGGTGTGTGTGGGTCCGGCCAAAGTTCGCCTTTCAAAGCCCTAGATCAAAAATAGGCCCCGGCGGAACTCAAACGGACTAATAAATCAAAAAAGCGGGCGCTATAAAAAGCCTCTCGAGTCCGCGTTTTTCACCTCATTCTCTCTCGCTCTCGCTCCCAAGGGCTCTCTGGTCGGCTCCTCTCTCTTTCTCTGCGTCTCCGCGGCTGCGCGAGAAAAAGAAAATCCCTTTTTTGTCTCGAATTCCCGTTTTGGAATCCTCATTTCATCTTCTCCTCAATCGCTTCTCCGTAGATGATTCGAAGAAAATCCTCTCAGGAAATCGCCGATCTGCCATTCCCAGCCAGTTGGAGCTTCCGCTTCTGAAGAAGCATTCTCTCTCCGTCTTCCTCCCAAGGCCCTTGCATTCGGTTCTAGGGTTTCAGATTCGACTCGAGATCCAGCTCAGCAAATCTGGCCATGGACTACGATCCGTCTGACAGCAGCGGTTAGTTTTTCAATAATTTCTCAGCGGCATTTCGTGGTTTCTGACCATTTTTGGTGATTTTATGGTTAGGGCATGCGGAATTTCTTGGCATTTTTTTACTTAAGGGAGAAATTTCGTTGCTTTGACTGTTGAGAGAGATTTTAAGCTGGTGAATGGTGAGATTAGGGTTTTGAGTTTGATCCGTTGGTAACTGGGGTCGGGTTTTTGAGCTGGAGGAATCTGTTCGGGCGAATGTATTGCATTTTAATGTTCTCTGTGGGTGTGGGTTGTTGGTTTGACCCAATTGAGATGAAATCTTCTTCAAGAACAGAAAAAGGGCTAGGATTAGGGTTTTCTTAGCTGTTGCTTTCTTTTGCTTGATATGCTTTGAGAATTTGAGCAAAGAAGGTAATGGTCATGGGTGGATAATGTTCGGATGGTTTTAGGAAGAAACATGGCTTCTTCTTTTGGTTGAAGTTGCCAGATTGAGCTCAATAGAGAGGATCTCTAAATAATTTACAGTTGTTCTTTTAGGGACGTAATTCAGCATGTGGACTTTCATTTGGAGGGGTGGCTCACAGGAATTATTTTCGCTATGAGACCTTTTTTTTTTTCCCTCCGAGAAAGCATTTTCTGGATTTTCCAGAGAAATGAAAACATCCAGAATGAAAGAGTGATTTGAAGTAGACATGGACACAACTGTTAGTTGAACACGGATAGATATTCACTGGATACGTTCAGTTTATATATTATAATTGCATGTGTAAGGCCAGTTTGAATGAAAATTCTGGAGGCAGAAAAGGAATGTGCAGAATTTCAGTCCCCACCACATTCACATATTTGGCAGGGCCCACTGTGCCAGCTTGTTGTTTCGCAGGAGGAAACTACGCAAAACAGGAATGTGCAGAATTTCAGTCCCCGCCACATTTGCTAACCTTTTCTTCAAAAAATTTGTCCAAGCTGGCCCATAAGAAATATTGTACTATTTATTCAAATAATATACAAGGGAAATGTATTATATTAGTTATAGAAGTCTATAGAGAAGAAACCCTCTCTTGTGGGAAGGAGAGTTCCTCCTTCAAGGCCCTAATCCATCCTTTAATTTTTTTCTTCTTTTTTAAAATTTAGTCTGTCATTTCTGAACTAAAACACCTAAGCATACCATTCCACAGTATGCAAAATTAAATGATCATTGAAAGGGTATTGACAACTATGTGTGGAAAGTCCCACCAGTTGGGCCATATGTGAAATTTGATGGTGTTTTGTTAGATGTTCTGCTCCCGGCTGGTGGGGAGTCTCTTTTGTCATTTTCAAGATGTTGTACTGGTGTTGTATGTATGTTTGCTATCCATTAAGGACTCTAACAAGGCTTATGATTTTTTTAAAATATTTTTTTTCTTCTTCATGTTTTGGATTTTTCAAGCTGGTTTCTTAAATACAATCTCATGGGGGAATGCTGATGGCCCTGTTCCTTGGAGACTGAGGAAAATCCAAAATTTGAATGGGCTTAGAGTAAGCAATTCAAAATATGGGCCAAATGCCAGTCTGGGTCCACCATATGCTACTCTGACACGAGAGAAATTGGAGGATTCATGAAGCAGTGGAGGGAGGTTTCTTTTGTTCATACTCATGTTTTGTAACATGATCATCTTTGTGTATTGGGAGTTCCATTCCACTTTAGTGATTTTCGGTTTCTGATTGTATACGTTATAATAAATTTCTTTCTATTTAATAGAAATTTCAGTAACAAGAAGAACTAATTAATCCTTGTCAAGGGGCATCATAACACAATAATGCAGAGAATTGTGCACCTATTTGTGTTTTTATTTTGATGATACACATTTTCATGAGGTGAAGCCATGTCTAGTTGATTAGCCATGGGCACTTTTTAAAGGATCTTGAACATTCTTTCTTATAATTCAGTGTTAGGAAGTTCATTCACCTACACTTAGCTGAAAGCGTAAAATATATGCCTGTTGTGCAAAGCAATAATTTAATTTCTCAGACAACACCATTTTTATTCCATAGACCATCATGGACATGTTTATTCCCATCTAATAAATTTTGCCCAGTCAAGGAGATGCTATACAAGTTGGTTAGCATATAAACAATAATGCCGCTTTAAATTACTAATTCCATAGGTCTATTAAAATGTCACTTGCATGCTCTACCTGATGCATATGCACATGCATGCATTTTATTGTGTCTGCCAACTTGTTGCTACTTCATACATGGATTTTCTGCCTAGAGTTTCAGTAAAGCATTCATCTGTTGAATCTCTCTGCAAGTGGTTTCAAAAACTTATTTTCTTCCATGTGCGTGTTGTGCAGACTGATCTGTGAATATTTGAATAATCATCATTACCACCACCACCATCACCACCACCACCACCACCACCTTAATATTTTCTTAGCAATTTGGGGTTGATTTAAAATGGTTTATGATTGGCTGCCCACTGGCCATCAATGCTTTCTTTTAAACCTAGGCTCTGAAATAAGGTTTTCTGTAATGGTAACGGTGGCTATAATGGCCACCACCATTATCTTTAAGATACGGGCCGTAACGGCCATTACGGTCTCTCTCTCTCTCTCTCTCTCTCTCTCTCTCTCTCTCTCTTTCTCTCTCTTTTATTGAAAAAAAACCTGAAAAACCCGTATCTGCTTCATAATGGACAGTTATAGGGCTGTTAAGGTCTTTCTAAGGGGTGTAATGGCAGTTACTGGTCATTTTTTCCATAACAGCTGGTATGGTTGTCATGACCTTGTAACGTGTAACGGTTGCCACCGTTACCTTTATGTAACGGCCTTTACGGCTCATAACGGCCTATAATGGCCGTTACGGCACACCTTGCTCTGGAACCAACCAAGACAGAGCTCACAATGATAATACTCTCGCCAGTTTGGTCCCACCCAGAATCAATCCACAGCCCAAGTAATATACACGCATCCGGAAGTTTAAACAAGCAAAGGAGGATCATGGAGGGGCTGCTGCCAAACATACCACTGAGCACAGGGCAAACACTCATCCTCGAGTAGTTGGCTGCACAAAAAGTACATGCCTGCTAAACACGACTCAGATGCCTCGTCCTTGAGGAAAATCTGGAAATTAAAAGTTCCTCCAAAAAATTCGGTGTTTGGTTGGCTAGTGGCTAAAAAGAAAGTGTTGACTGTGGATAATTTGAGAAAAAGGGGAATGATTATTCCTAATATATGCCTCTGCTGCATGCAATCAGATGAATCCGTGGACCATTTGTTTGTTCATTGCCCCTTCACCTCCCAAGTTTGGTCTGCTGTCCTCAGATCCTTCAATACCTCTTGGTGCTTTCCTTGCTCTGCTGAGGATCTTTTCAAAGCCTGGCTTGGCTCTAATTTAGGAATCCAAAGAAATAAGATATGGAAAATCTGTGTCATGGCGGTTTGGTGGTCGGTCTAGGAAGTTAGAAACGGGAGATGCTTCAATTATATCAATATTTCGGCGGAAGCAACCGTTCAGAAAGTGCAGCAGTACATTGCAGGATGAGCCTATAATTTTGCTTATATTAAGGATTGTATTTTTCTGTCTACCGGAGGCATCTCTTCTTGCTAACTCAGTGGGATTATCCTCCTTCTTTGTACTCTGTTTTGTCTTAATATAAATCTTGTTACCTTTAAAAAAAAACACCACTCAGATGCCATGCCATTACACTCCCTACTACACCTCACCCCAACTTTTGTGCACTACCCAAAAATGGTAATTGTTGAACAGTCAAGGTCATGAGCCCACTGCCGGCACAAGCAGATAACACCATGGTACACAAAAATGGGAAAGACATGTTCCTGTAGTTGGCTGCACAATAGTGGGAGTGCACAAATACATATTAACCAGACACTACTCACATGCCAACATAGTCTCCGCTATGCTGCACCTTAGCCCAATTGCTGTGCGCTACCCACAAAGTGGAATTCGCTAAAAGATAATGTCTGGAGCATGCAACTACCTGCAGCGAAGTTTAGCTTATCAATAAATATCCGATCACAATGTGTACTTTTGCTTGTTTAGATATTTAACGACGTTAATTTAATTATGTAGCTAATGTAAGTTAGAATCATAGTGTCTTGTCTAGTCTCTAGGGATAACATATGAGTTGTTAATGCCAGGATGGAAATGACAAGGAAATCTTGGTGTTGTTCCAAGAGTTTACAAGATTTCTTTCATCGAAGTTACTAAAAATCCTGTTTGGGCCCTTACTCTTGCGCGGGTGGTAGACTCTCACGAGTTTCAACTCCCGGTCAAGGGTTCGAGTACCCATTGGTGGTGAAATTCCACCGGCGTGAGTGTGAGGGGTGTGTGTGCGTGTTAAAAAAAAATAAAAATTCCTGTTTGGGCAAGGCATAGGCATGCAAGTTGCCCCAGCGCAAAGCAAGACTTACAAATTGTGTGTGCGTGTTTCTCTCTCTCTCTCTCTCTCTCTCTCTCTCTCTCTCTCTGTCGAAGATTTTGTTTTGTTTGTATGGAAACTGTAGGTTTATTTAGTGGACTGAAGTAGAACTTCTGCACCTTTAATGGGACATTGAATTCCATAGATGCTACATGTAAAGCGAACAGTATGGATGTTGTAGTAGATTGATGAATGAAGAGACATGGGAATTATTACATTCTAAGAGTGTCATGCTATCGAAGATATCACATTCTAAATAACTTCCTGGCTCGCTTAATTCTCATTATAAAAACTAGATGTTCCCATGCATACAAGCATAGAATCTTTTGTGCTTATGTAGACATCACAACATTGCCAACCCTTTTGTTTTTTAAGAGTGCCAGAAGGATTAGTTATTATCAAAACATGTTGCTTCTGATCGAAGAATTGAAAGTAGATGGCAACTTCAACGAACGACGGCAACTATGGTGAAGGACGGCGAACGACGGCAACTAGATCTGATCGAAGATGTAAACGAAGGGACACTCGACATGGCATTGCTCGAGCCCAGGAATCAGTCAACAACGAAAGATACAGCTCTTCAAAAGAGGAAGAAGACAGACGAATGGGTTTTGGTGGGGGAAAAAATGAGGTCATTGGAAGAGGGACAACAGATACGACTCACTCCCAATACTCTTCGTCAAGGGTTACCTTGCAGAATGGCTTCCCCTTAATCTTGAAAGGGTATTTAGGAGGGCAGGGGCCGTCATAGATGTTATAATGCCCAGAAACAAAGCCAATGGCCTATACAGGGGCTTTGCTCTCATCAGGATGAGCTCGGAGGAAGAATTAGCGTGAGCAGTCTCGATGCTACACGGACAGAGCTTTGGGGGGGAGAAATTGCTTGTGCAACGAGCAAGATTTAGACCGGAAAGAAACTAAAGGAAGGGAGCAAACATAGCAAAATCGAATCGGTAGGCCGCACCAGCTTCAATCACCATAGCTCCTTCGACCGCCTCTTATCGTGATGCACTTATGCATCCGACTCAAGACAAGCGACAGTCTCGTAGCCCTACAGAACCGACCTCAGTAAGTGATGCAAACCACCCCAGGGAAAGAATGGAGGTTGGTTTCCTTAATCAAATTAGGAACGACATCCCACTCAGAGCGAATGAAGCGCTGCAGGATACCGACAGAGCATCTCCTACCCCAGTCCAGAAAGATACATTGGCGGACCTCTCGGAGATCACCATTTCGGTTAACCAGGAAACCTTTTAACCAAACTAAGGCAAATTTGGAAAAGATGGTGGTTATCAAAACCAAAGAAGGAGCAACGATAGCTCAAGTTAAGGAATGGATCAAAGATTGTACAAGATTCAATCCTGATAACTATGTTATTCACCCTCTGGGGTATAATGACCTATGGGTAAAGGTCTGCCCTGACATTAACCATGAAACGCTAACAATGGTGGGACAATTGCACTCCTTCGGGCCAGTTGTTAGAGTCTTGTCATGGGATAAGTATTCCATCTTCGGAATGGAAAATGTGTGGATTCAGATCTGGGATGTTCCTCTGGAATGCTGGTACGATGAATTCCTTATTTCAGCAGCATCATGTTTGGTTTCTTTACTAGAAATGGATCCCAAAACGAAGCTAGGAGCTGAATTGGGAATCATCAGAGCTCGTGTGCGGAGAAAGAAGGGTTCTCCCTGGCCAGCCCATTTGTTGGTTAAAGCTGCCGATCAGTCTATCAAACTTCCGGTGCAAATGGAGCTGTCAGGAGCCGCTTACCCCAAATGGGGGGATTTCTGGAGGGCCAAGGAGTCGGTCTCTTTGTATCGGAGAAGACGACCGCTGGAGGTGTAAGTTTCCCATAATCCTGCGATCCACCGTTAAGACCCCTTGCCATCTCCTCTGCTGTCATTAATGACCGCACCTGCTTCTCGAGAGGAGAGGGGGCACGTGGCAGTCTCGTAGAAGTCCTCGAGTCGCGTCGGGAAGACGCCGCCTATTACGTCTCAGTCGAACTTCCGTGCGAGCCGGAGTGCTCTACACGTGACCCCCATGCAGTTATGGCGCCTTACGCATTGAGCCTCCGATTTGACGACTCAACTGCCTTTGAACAACGGGTGACTCAAAATCAGCCAAGCCACCCCATGACGTGCCCTCTCTCCAGGAGCTCTGACGCTTCCATTGAAGGTGCATCGGATTCTCGACACGTATCGGCATTCTCATCGGAGAAGACCCTCAATCCTCGACACGTGGAACCTACTTCTCCCACCCCGAGATTATCATCATTATCATCCTTAATTAAGATCGAATCTGCTTTGGGTCTTGCCTTTACCCGATATCGTCTCTCACCTATCTCCTTAATACCGCCTATGCTACCTGAACCCGAACCCCTTTACCCTTTACCCGATCTCAATTCAGCTATCCTTTATCATTCAAACAACTCTCTCACCCATTTTCATATTACGCCTCCTCTTCAACCCACCCTTCCAGCATCATTTCAACCCCCTTCTGACATGGGAGACAACATGTCCAAAACTGATGATCTCGATAGCCGATTCTCTGAGTCCCAACCTTACTCTTCGATCCCCTCATCCCCTACCACCTCCATCCCTCAATCTCGGGACTGGACTGATCTGGGTCCCATTACTCTCTTCCAGGAAGCCTTATCGGACGATGTGATAGACGCAGAGCCCCTGCAGATGCGCTTAGACGACCATCATCATTAGCAGAACGCTATAGATCTGGTCTCCACACAAGAAAATAGCAAAGAAGAGCTATATGAATCAATACACAACAAAAAATGGATCAGGGATACGGTCGGTTGCATTAGAAGATCCCTCGGCTTATCATTTGGAGAAAGAGTTGAAGACTACATCGCTCTGTTTAAATGTATTGAAAGCAGAGGAAGACCCCTCCCTCCCCCCAAAACCCCCTCTAAACAGGTCCCCAGATCCATCAGCAACAGAGAGCTCTTAAGCTTGCAACCGAGCCCAGGCCTCCTGGCTGCTTTCAACGCAAGACTAGGACGGAAAGGAAATTGGGGAAGCTCTGTATCCCAATGAGAATCCTTTCCTGGAACGTGAGGAGGGTGGGATTGAAGCAGAAAAGGTGCTTGATCAAGGAATCCATCCGCAGAAAAGATCCGGATGTTATTTATGTTCAAGAGACCAAAATTCCTTCAAAGATCGGCTGATGGCTTCCTTATGGAACTCCAGAGATGCGACATGGGTATTCCTTGATGCCTCTGGCTCTTCGGGAGGCATTCTTATTGTCTCGGCGCATGTTACGCTCAAAGATAAGTCCTCTAACTTTTGTGGACTTATATGTGCAGTGTATGGCCCTAATGATGATCGCCTCAGGTCTGATTTTTGGGATGAATTGTCTAGTATCAGACAATCATTTTCTGGCCCTTTTTGTTTTGTAGGTGACTTCAACGTTATTCGTTTTGCCGAGGAACACTCTCGTAAAAGGAAAGTCTCTTCTTCTATGCTGGCCTTCTTAGATTGGATCCAAGCCCAGGAGCTGGTTGATCTCCCGCTCTCTGGGGCTAGATTCACTTGGTCGAATTGCCGCAAATCTCAAATTCAGTCGCGCTTGGATAGATTCCTCCTGTCCACAGACTGGTTAGAGGCTTTCCCTTCGGCGTCCCAATTGGTCCTTCCTAGAACAACTTCGAACCATCGCTCGATTCTCCTTACCATGGAAGAGCTAAACTAGGGTCCTAAACCCTTCAGATTTAATTCTGCCTGGCTCAAGATATATGGATTTCATCAGAAAATTGTGGAATGGTGGTCCGCTAGTCAGATGGACGGTTTTGCAGGCCACAAACTTTTATGCAAGATCAAATATATCAAAGAACAACTCAAAATCTGGAAGGAAAGTGAGATCAGGAAACGGGAGACTAAGACGGAGGCGTTTTCGGAACTTCATCGCATCGACGCAGAAGCTGAAGGTGGTCCCATTTCTTCTGATGTGCTGTCCCGACGCATCCAAATCATTCAAACTATTTCCGCCAGGGCGTTGGAGGATGAAATCTCTTGGAAACTAAAATCAAGGGTTAGATGGATTTCTGAGGGAGATAAAAATACCAGATATTTCCATAGTCTTTGCTAACATGCATGCCAGAGCCAAAGCCATCCACAGTATCTCTATCGATGGTATTCAGATTGACGATAGACAGTAGATTGTAGGACAGTCTATCTCTCATTTCGATTCTCTCCTTTTTGCTGAGGTCTGGACCAGACCTACACTTGACGAGATCGTTTTCAAATCTCTTGAGGAGGCTGAAGTCAATCTGTTGGAAGATCGTTTCTCAGAAACTAAGGCCAAGGCAACCATTGATTCGATGAGGGGCGATAAATCTCCTGGTCCTGATGGGTTCCCTATGCTATTCTTCCAAACCTTTTGGGAGACTATCCGCCATGATGTTATGGATTTTCTTTAGGAATTTTATCTCAGGGGAAAACTTTCCAAAGGCCTTGGAGCATCATTCATCACTCTTATCCCCAAGGTGGCCGGTGCTAGCTCCTTTTCTGAATTTCGACCTATCAGCCTGATAGGGGGCCCATACAAAATCCTTGCTAAAATACTGTCGTTCAGACTCTCTAGAGTTATGGGGAATCTTATTTCCAAGTCCCAGAGTGCTTTCATCAGAGGACGACAAATCGTCGACTGCGCCCTGATAGCCAACGAATGTCTTCACACTTGTATCAAAACTGGTCTGAGAAGCATTTTCTGTAAGCTGGATATAGAAAAGGCTTATGACCATGTGGAGTGAGGTTTTCTTGATTACATGTTGGGTCGTGTGGGATTTGGAAACCGATGGAGGGGATGGATCAAAGCGTGCGTTGGTTCGGCCCACTTCTCTATCCTGCTCAATGGCACTCCTCACGGATTCTTTAAAAGCTCGAGAGGGATTCGTCAAGGTGATCCCCTATCCCCGCTCCTATTTCTTTTGGTTGGCGAGGCCCTCTCACAGATGTTGCTTAGGGGTCAGGAGGCAGGAATTCTCAAAGGGATATCTATGCCAGGTGTCCCAACCTCGATCACCCATATCCAGTTTGCTGATGATACGCTAATCCTATCCGAAGTAGATCCGACATATATCGACAACCTTCTCACATCTCTGCGCTGCTTTGAAGCTGTATCGGGGCTGAGAGTAAACATGTCCAAATCCAAAATCTTCGGTATTAATATTGCAGAATCTTCTCTTTCTTCCTTTGCTGCTAACCTTGGCTGTCCTGTTGCTTCATTCCCAACCACCTTTGTGGGCCTCCCTCTCGCCATCTGTCCACCTCCTAAATCCTTGTGGGACAAGGTTGTCAACAAGTTTCAGAAGCATTTGGCCAGATGGAAGTGCCAATACCTATCAATGGGTGGACGCATGACCCTCATTAAATCTGCTCTCTAACCTCTCTTTATATTTCATGTCGCTTCTTCGGTGTCCTCCATCGATCCTTCGTCATATTGACAAACTGCGCAGAGACTTTTTATGGTGTGGGAAAGATAGCCAGAAGAAAATTCATCTCCTAGACTGGCACGACGTTTGCAAGCATTTTCAGGATGGGGGCGCCAACATCAGAAATCTAAAGATTATGAATCTCGCTCTCCTTGGGAAGTGGACTGAAAACGATGCTCTTT
Source organism: Magnolia officinalis (assembly GCA_021015155.1). Taxonomy (NCBI): domain Eukaryota; kingdom Viridiplantae; phylum Streptophyta; class Magnoliopsida; order Magnoliales; family Magnoliaceae; genus Magnolia; species Magnolia officinalis. The sequence goes on along the minus strand of JAJHSJ010000001.1, from coordinate 2,537,348 downwards.
GGAACTGTATTATCAAAGGCAAATACGGCACTTCTCATGGAGGTTTGTGGTCCAACGACTCCTCAGCTTACAGGGCATCTCACATCTGGAAAGGGATCCTGCGTTCCAAGAAACCGATGACAGACAATATCAACTTTGAGCTCGGAAACGGAGCAGCCATCAGATTTTGGAAGACAAGTGGGTTGGCGAAGAGCCCCTCAATCTCAGGTTTTCAAGCGTTTACCGTCTTGCCCCTCTTAAAAACATTACGGTGGATACGTGCTACAAAATTTCTGATGGCAACGTCATCTAGGAAGTTAAGTGCGTCAGAAATTTACATGATAGGGAAATAGCGGAATATGCTGGATTGCTCGAATGCATCTCCAATATGGCCCCTTATCAAGCTTCTCGTGACAATCTGATTGGGTCCCTTGACAAATCTAGCTCTTTTTTCGGTGAAAACTTTTTATTCCTTTCTCTCCACCCCACCCAATGAAGCAGCCCCGACTTCCCCCTTTATTTGGAAATACCCTGTCCCTCCCAAATATATCTGCTTTGGCTGGCTGGTTGGCAAACATAGGATCCTCACAGTTGACAACCTGAGGAAGAGGGGCATGCCTATTGTCAATATTTGCCTTTGCTGCATGCAGAATGAGGAATCGGTAGACCATCTTCTTCTCCACTGTCCATTCATTTTTCAAATATGGTGGGAATTCTTCAGGAAGTTCAGCATCATCGGCTGCATCCTGGAAACTACCGCAGTTATGCTAATTTCGTGGCATGGATTCAAGTTGGGCAAGCAAAGATCTTGTATTTGGCGTATGGCGCTCCTTGCAATTTGGTGGGCTGTTTGGGAGGAAAGGAATAATAGATGTTTCAATGATAAGCATTCCTCAGTTCAATCTGTGTGGGCTAGGGCAAAAAAAGTTAGTCATAGAATGGGTGGCTGTTGTTAATGGGCTTCAAGACTTTGATATTTTATTTCTAGGTTTTTAGTTGTCTTTCTTTTCTTCTGCTATCTCAATTCTCAGCAGCTTCTTTGTTTGTTTTTTCCCCCTCTTTTAATATATTCTCGTTGCCTTAAAAAAAAAGAAAGAAAGAAAGAAAAAAAAAACATGTTGCTTCTCATGCAATGCAATGGGCAATAAGAGCATGCAAATTATCATGCCTAGAGTTCACTTAACATAAGTTTCTAAGAATGACTTGCACAAAACCTGTCGAGATTTTCATGAGAGACGTTATCATGTTCTTGACTGAATCATATGTGCTCAAACGTTTGGCACACATGAGATTCTGGATTGAAGTGACCACTATCCTGGGTTTAGTGTGTGAATATTTTGAACAAAAGTAAGCTAGTGCGTATCTCTGTTTATGTTTGACCACTTATATTATTTCAATGGGCTTTGCTAATGTCCACACCTTCATGGGGATGTTCCGAGCCTTTTGAATGCCATGTTGGACCCTCAGTCATTGTTTTGGACGCAGTTCATTCAATAGTACCATTGGGAGCAAGCTGTGGTGCAATAATCATGCCAATCAAATGATCGTAAACCTTTGACTGGGGCCAATTCATTACAATCGTTGTTGTTTATGAGCCATAAATCACATGGTTAGAATAATCAAACCAAAGTGCTACTTTGGAATCATAACTAATTCAAAGTGGGATCCACCTAGTAGATGTTTCAAAATGATGATTGGACCTATTTTGTTTCTTTGTTCAATCTAGATTGTCCATTTTCTATGCTATTCATGGATCTTATGATCACCTGATTAACATGATTTTTGCACCATGGACTGCTCCTAGTTGTATGAATTGAACAGTTTAGATCGGCGACAAGTCGCCTGTGTGCCATTTAAAACATCGGGGAGTTTTAGCAAAACCCTTAGAGCCTGTTTGGAACATGGGATTAGGTGGTATGGAATTGCACTAGCGTGAGTGTGTGGGGGGTGTGTGTGCGTGCGTTTTTTTTTTTAATTTAAATTTTTTTAAAAGGTGGTATGGAATTGCATTTGGTCCATTGTAAATTCTATCTAGTGTTTGGAAATGATGGGAAGGATTGGATTAATCCATGTATCATATTATCCAGTTCCAGTAGGAGGTACGATGTGATTTGTAGTGGATTTCGAAATCCACTACATTTGTGGGTCCCACGTTGATGCATACGTTTTATCCACACTGTCCATCCATATGTACCCTTTACATGTGACAACTGACAATCGAGTTGCGTTTGCATACAGGTGACCGACGTTAGTTGTGAAATCTGGTCCGTTGATGACAATTCCGTGGTCCACCAAATGCAGGTTTTGCTTAATATGGTGTTTTTCCCAATGGAAGAATTTGATCCCAAACGTGGGATTGGATGGTCAAAATACCATGGTATATCCAAACATGTAATTATTGTGTAATAATGGTATTAATTCCACATATGCAATTCAATACCATTTAATCCCACATTCCAAACAAGCCCTTAGTTAACAACTAGGAAAGATTTTTTTTGGGTAAGATCTGGATTACTATTGTACGCACTCTGCAATAATGTTTCCTGCCACTTGTTCTATTTTCTTGTTGTAATAAGGTGGATAACAGCTGTGTTCATGTGAAGATTACCATGGCATCTTAATAAATCAACTTCATATTGTTATTCTACTTCTTTTGCAAGTCATTTATCGATTAGTATTTGTCCACTATAAATTTCACTTCTGTTCTTGATATTAGCCCTCTGCAATACAATTTACATTATACTTTATAGGACATGTTCCAACACTGTCTGCACTGGTGTATCATAACTATCTTTATAGTCTTATTTTCCGTCTCCATATTAAAGCAGCTGTTGTTACTTGTTACCTACTCTTTTTTACCATGTCATGCATTAGTGGTTGCTCTGCTATCGCATCCACACATATTGGGGTTAATTATTTCTGGCATTCTATGCATGAGTTCAGTTCCATGGAAACATGTGGTATGGCTATTTGTACCTCTTTCCTGCTGTACACTAGGATATAGTGACCAAACTAAATGTGGGCACTTCATTTTTCTAATTGTTGCGTTCCAAACGCCTAATATCTTGTTAAGAAAATTGAAAACTGAATAAAAAAATTCAATTGCAATGAAAAAAATAAAATAAAATTTCCATTGAGGTTCAGAATTATGAGAGAGATATGGGACTCCAAGCACAATTTTGGCACATTGAGTCAGCTATCATGAGGCCTTTTACCTTCGCAAACTCAGGCTAATTGCTTGGACAGGACATGGCATTGGCATTTCTCTGAAATCAATTTCTTCACAGGTAAATTGCATGAGATTTCAGAATTATGAGAGAAAAAACACAAATTTGGCATGTTGTGTCAACTGTCATGTGCCTTTTACCTTTGCAAACTCAGGCAAGTTGCCTGAATTGGACATTTCATTTGCATTTCATGAGGAGGATTGATCATTTCAGTCTGTCACCCTCAGAGAATTTGACTAGGATCAAAAGTGTCCTCTGTATTGTTGGAAATTTAGACTGCTTGAGCTCTCGTCCATGGCTTTGGGTCATCTTGTGTTCATTTCCTTTCATAATGACTTCAGGAACCGATGATGATCTTCCTCCATCACATCAGAATAGAGTTGCAAGAGGAAGCCGCATCACTGGGAACGGAAGAACTGCTATTACGGGTGCTCTTCCCTATCCTAGGATACACAATGATATGGAGACCCAGATCCACCAACTCGAGCAAGAAGCATACAGTTCAGTTCTGCGGGCCTTCAAGGCACAATCTGATGCCATTACCTGGGTATTCATCTGCAGATCATTTGCACATCACTGTCTAAATCCATTGCATTTTCTGATGAGAAGTCTAAAATTGCTATTCTATTAAATATGATTTCTTCAGGAGAAGGAAAGTTTGATAACGGAACTAAGAAAGGAGCTGAGAGTATCCGATGAGGAACACCGAGAGCTTCTCAGCAGGGTTAATGCAGATGATATCATCCGAAGGATAAGGTGTGGTGATGTTTTGTATAATATTTAACAATCATTAGCATATTCTGCTATCTTAAATTTTGTGCTGGTTATTGATTAAGCGGAAATTACACAATGCCAATAGGGAATGGAGACAAGCAGGTGGGGTCCAACCTGGCTTACTTAGTACTGCTCAAGCTGTTCATGATGCAGTACCCAGTCCTACTGTGTCAGCATCTCGTAAGAAACAAAAGACATCACAGTCAATGCATTCCATGTCCTTAGGCGCACCATCCCCCGCTTTGCACCAGCAAACAATTGCTACTTCCATGCAACCGTCACCATCAGTTGGGAAAAGAGGAGCTGCAGTTGGAGCCAGCAGCAAGAAGCCTAAATCAGTAAGTTAGAGATTTTGAAAGAAGTTTGCCATTTCAAATTTATTAACATGCACTTGTTTTATCCATTTCCCTTTTTCTTTTACAGGGTCAAACATTGCCTGGTGCATCCTCAATGAAGTCATTACCGTACCCTTCTTCTGGTCCAACTGGAAGGAGCCAAGTTGCAAATCGGGGTTCTTCGGGTCCTATTGTGACAAGTGAGCCTGCCGAAGCAGCAACTTTTGATCCATTAATTGGGCGGAAAGTGTTGTCAAGGTGGCCTGAAGATAACAACTTCTATGAAGCTGTTATAACTGACTACAATGCTACGGAAGTATGTCGGACGATTGATTGCTTATAATATCAGTTGTAGGCATGGTCTGTAGCTGCTGGCTGTGCCCTTTTCACTTTTTATTTAATAAAATTCCCAATTTTCTTCAGGACCGTCATGCTTTGGTTTATGATATGAATACAACATATGAGACATGGGAATGGGTCAATCTGAAAGAGGTAAAGCATGCTTTCTTCCCATAGGTTTTCTTCTCTGTTATTGTAATTGTCATATTGGTTAATGAAAGTATACATCTCATTATTTTAGATCAGCGATGTGGAGAACTATTGAATCCGTTCATAATTGTGTTTTCACATGCTTATGTGTGTACTTCTGCACTTGCATCATTTTCCGGAATGTTGGACTCCTTGCTGGACGACATGTTTGTTAATGTTTATGTAATTTTACAATACGCATACTTTTTCATCATAAAAGTTTCTCTCCAGTCACGTATGTGCTTATGCATTTATTGCATCAAGCAAATCTCATCCTAACGGAGTAGGGAAATGTAGTCAAATGAGTAGGCAATATGGTGATGCTCTTGTTGAAACATGTAAATCTGAGGCATTTCTGGAAGATTGTCAAGGATAGTCTCTGACAGAATTTTTATCAGAACTTAGAACATTCAAATGTTCCAAAGAAGTTTAAAAAGGAACTTTAATTGAAAGGAACAATGCAAGCTTGAGGTGTTAAAAAACAACATGAAGTTAAGGTGAGTAACACACTCATATTATGTAAAAAGGATATAGAAATTGTTAGCTCTTCATTCACCGCAAGATAGTTGTGCTTTTGTGATTGCTTCTTAAACTTTTTTTTTTTTTTTCCGGATTATATCGGTCTTGCCTACAAAAGATTCATTCCAAAGCGAGGTGTCTTTCAAACAAATGGATGCTGGAAGAAGAGGTCTTAGATCCTTGCATATTGCATGGGCTGTGTTAATCTTGCCATCCATGAAGATAGACTGTTTTTTGGAATCAGACTGTCAAAATGCAGTGAATTTGTTGTCATTGGATAGCCTACCAAGTATCAATTTCCCTTCCAAGGGACCCAATAACATGTGGCTTGGGCAGGAATTGAGCATGTTATGACTGAGATAGCGGTGCAATACATGGTTGTGATTGGATTTGGGCCTTGATTTGGTCTATGCTTCATTATGTTTATTATTTATTAGGACCTCTTGTTTCCTATAACTTTTTAATAGTCGAGAAGTTAGTTTTAGTTATTATTAACGAGTAAACGTTTAGTCTAGTCAAAGTCTATTTGTAGAACTTCATAATAGATTTGAGAAGTTAGTTTTAGTTATTCTTAAGAAAAAAATTTTAAGGCAAGAAGGAAAGTAGCTTGAATCCAAAGTCTGATTGACGTAGTAGAGTTTTTGAGTTGAAGATTTGGTGAACAAGATAAAACAATCATGAAGCTGAGTTTGAACTGTTTTTTTTCCATTCATGGAAACTTGAAAAAAATTAAGAAGAACATAAGAGCACCGGGGAAAGACAGGTCACAGGCGCTTATCTCGTCTTGAATGAGAAGATTAGGCCTTCAGGCTCCTGATATGGCTAGACTATCATCATCATTGCCTTCTCCAGATATGAGAGAAAGGAAATTGACCATACGCCTGAGCATAAGTCCAACGCTTTATTGAAGGGATCAACAATTCTCCAAGGAAATAAACAAGATTTCGCCCAAGGAAATCACATTGGATGAATCACCTTCAAAATTCACCAGGAAGAAGTTGACATCAGTGGCCACTTTGACCGCATACAAGAAGGCGGCAACTTCTGCGAAATTTGAGTTATTGATTCCAATGGGCCTAGAGAAGTCCAACCAAAGATGAGCCCAACCATCAAAATTAAATTTGAGGCAACCACTGGGAGGAGGCTTCAATCTATGGTGTGCCGGTAAAGGCCGTTACGGGGCCGTAAAGGCCGTTACGTAAAGGTAACGGTGGCAACCGTTACACGTTACGAGGTTGTAACAGCCGTAACAACTGTTATGGAAAAAAAAGACCTGTAATTGCCGTTAATGGCTTGTTACATCCCCTATAAAGGCCATAATAGCTCCGTAATTGTCTATTAAGGGACATATATAGGTTTTTCATGCCTTTTAATCAATATTACGGGGCAGATACAGGTTTTTCGGGGATTTTTTCAATAAATAAAAAATAAAAAAGAGAGACCGTAATGGCCGTTACGGGGCCATAACCGTATCATGAAGGTAACGATGGTGGCCGTTACGACCACCGTTATCGTTATGGAACACCTAGTTCAACCAAGGGTTGGCAGGAGCACTCCTGCACTGGATAATGTCTTCCCAGTTAGATTCAAACAAAGAGATAGAGTACCCTCTAAATATTTTGAACACTTTGGCCCACAAGGAGAGAAGCCTGTTTTTTTTAACTGTAGCTAAAATAAAGTGGATGCTGCCTTTGAAGATTTGTGATTTCTTTCGCTCCAGATGGCCTAGGGAGTTGCATGAGAAACCATGTTGCAAAGCAATGTATTGTGAGATCCCCATGCCTTAGCCCACCTGCTTTCCAAGAGGCTCAATACAGGCTTAGGGAAGACCCACTTGAGACTGAATTTGGAAATAACAACATCCCAAATAATTTTGCCGAATTCGCAGTGGACGAGGACATGATCAACTGATTCCTCATTAGAACAACACATAACACGATGATTGGGCATAGACTCTGCTTCCTTCAGATTTCTTTTGAATATGCGTCACTGAACTGTCTTACTACCGATCCTTAGAAAGAGCTGATTCACACAGGCCCCTTTACTATCTGACAAAGCATAAAGCTATTCGAATAACTCACATAATGGAACTTCAGTTCACCAGACATCTTCACAGAAGCACATATTACTCCTTCAACACAGAAATGATTGGCTGATTATTTAAAAACAAAAGTCAAAACGACATCAAAACGACATCATTTGTGAGCGGAAATATGATTTCTGCTTGTAACCCACATCGAGTGACTGTAAGGTTGAAGTGGAAATCGGGTCACACTGCAAACCCAATCTCACCCCTTTTATTGGTTTGTAAAAGTCAGCTTCCTTTTTTTGTGGCTGAAAATGGGTCGTTGGCTGGTCTAGTCTGGTTTGATGGAGGTAAACCTTGTGAAGTACGAGCTTGGGAGCGACACCCTCTTGATCCAATTTGATGGTTTTAGGGACATTTGGGGTCAGGTGGAGTGTCTACAAGTTGTTTTAGTGGTCAAGCTTCTCTTGGATTTTATTGGACGTGTCATGTATTTTCTTCAACTTCGCATAAGAGCCACCATATGGCTCTATTAGCTATATGAGGTTTTAAAGCGTTTTTAGGATTTGTTCTGGGGAGTTTTTTGGCTCCATGGGTGGATGTATCAAGCTTGCCTATAAGAATTGACCTCGCTTCATCCTTTACATGTGTGTTATGTTTCTTTTTTGATTGGTGAAATTGGCATTACCATTCAGAGAAAATGTGGTGAGTTGTTTAACTTGGGCAAGAACATATGTTAGCATTGGACATGGATATAGGTGTTGGACACATTGGCTTTTAGAAGTTAGATTTGCCATTACAGTGATAAAATAGTTCATCATGCCTTTTGAAATGGAAAAAAAAAAGTTCATCATTGTCTCATCAATCATCATCGTATCCTTGTCCTACTTGAGGTCAGGTATGAATCCTATTTTGCAGATCATTCCTGTCTAAGGCCCATTAAAATATTTAAAGTAAGCTCCCTCCTTATAGTACACGTGGTAAACATGTGTTCTGATCAGGATTGTCAATTTGGTGGGCCACCATGTGGATAGGTGGCAGACCTGAAACAGAGGGGATGGAACTTTTGTAACGATCCAATTTGTTCTGCAAAAGGAATGCTTAGAGAAGGGTCTTTTTTCAACTGGAAAACTCATTATTAAAGAATGTCAACAGTTGTCCAACCAACATGACTTTTGGCCTATCGCCCATGCATGAAGTGGTGATGGGGACATCTCGCGCCCCCCAACGCACGTATGCAAGAAGACGGAGGGCCCCACCATCGATTTGGATGGATGACGATGTCCAGAGAGGGTCTCCTAGTTAGAAGACTGAGTTTTGGTTCGTTGGAGTGGGCCTAGTAGTCAAGTAAAGCCCATCGTGGGATCTCATGATCGTGGCTCACTAGTCTGATTAATCTTATATTTTAGGTTTTGCTTATGAATGTTATTTAGAATATCATGGACGCTTTAGATTTCTTTGATTAGTTTTTATTTTGATTTACTTTATCGCCAAGTAATAGGTTGCGCACATGGCGCGAGTTTTGGAGTTATAGGGTTTTCTTATAAATAGGCACCCCTTGTAGCTTTTTTGATGATTGAAGTTTAATAAAAAATCTGCGTTAAAAAAAAAAAAAAAAAAAAAAAAAAAAAAAAAAAAAAACTCTAGAGTTTTTGAGTTGTGGAAAAATCCAATTGGGTGTGAAGCCCTCCCTTCATCGAAGGGCTAACTACTGTGGTGCGAAGCCACATCTATTCCGATTCGTCCTTACCTTCCATCCATTTTTCTCTTATCCTACAATCATCTACGCTTCAAATTCATCTTCTATTGCAACCGTTTTTCTCTCTATAGCAGATTTTTGGAATCTGGCCCTGCAGGAGGGCTGAAACTTCAGCGGAGCACCACGCACAAACCATGCAGCGGATCGAGCTGATATTTGGGAGTTTTGGAGTCCACCCTTGATCAACCAGGGGCAAGCTAACCCTTTTCCGAATAGTAGGCCCCACACGTGCGGCCGGGATCACGCACACGTGTGTTTGGGCCATTGCTGCTGTCCACATGTGTGGTACTTCTCTGGTTTGTCTCTCTCCTCTCTTTCACCCGAAATCCTTAAACCTAACCCTAAATTATTCAAATCCTCAAATTTATACCCTTTCTTCAACCTTAGGGTTCCCCGAATTGAAATTTCTGAATCCCTTGGATTAGGGGAATTATTTCTGTGCATGTGTGGATGAATTTACCCTCCTTTGATTCTTGTTTGGTCTATAATTTTGATTAATCCGGCCCTAGCATGTGTAGGCCTGGATCCGCATAAGATTCCCCTTGATTGAGTGTTTGAACTTTTGTATGGGATGTGGAATTTTGTGTAATTGTTTCTGAACTAGTGTGATATAAAGCCTGAAAATCTTGCACATCATATTTGAATTTCATGTCTTGCATCAAGTGGCCCACCAGATTAACAGTTCTAATCACCACATGTCTTTCATGCATACCGTGAGGGACACGCATAGAGTTGCGTGATTACTTAAAAAACAACTATTTATACATGGAAAATCCAAAAAACAAAAGACAATAGCACTCAACCTAAGAAATCAATTATTTATGTAAAGTAGTTGCCAAATATATATATATATATATATATATATATATAAATATGTGTGTGTGTGTATTATGTGAGACGTGTCCGGGAGTGTGTATGAGCATATATTTACATGCATTAGCCCGACACAATTTCAAAAAGTGTGGTGACCTTGTTACACGGGTGGCAAGGCATAAGTCTTTCGGATTGAGGTAATTAAGAGAGATTATATTGGGGAAGTAACAACAGAAAATCATGAACCCAGTTAATTTATTGTATTGGAAGCTAGCATTACCTAATATTCCAATGGAAAGTTGTCATTATTTGTTAATTATTGCAAATCCATACGGGGTTTAGGCGAACGGCAAGCCTCGTGGGTGTGCTCCCCACAAACGCAAGTTCGATTCCCCTCGTTGGGATTACCCTATGCACGTGGTTTGCGGGTGATTGTGTGCATCCACAAGTAATAGTCTCGCCTCAAAATGGGGTGGGGACGCCCTGACATCATTAAAAAAAAAGTCACTGCCCCTACCGGCAATTCTCTTACTGTACGCCCAGCTTCTTCCATGCTGTCACGTCGGCAGAAAATCAACATAACATGATGCTACATTCGACGTTACTGACTTCTACTGGAACATTGATGCAAGGCTGCTTCACTGAAGGCTCAGCATAAATTGACATGTCGTACAGAGAAACTGACCCATGACAGTGCAGAACTTATTAGCAGAATTAAGTTTGCTTTCAGTGTTTCTTATGCATTCTCTTTGAATGTTTGGTCAGGTCTCTTGTTCTGAGCTTTGCTGAGGGTTAGGGGCCGTTTGGATAGGACTAAATGGAGGTAAATGTGTGTAATTGGGAGTAAATGAAGGTAAATGGTAATTGAGGTGTGTTTTGATGGGAGTAAATGGAATGAAATGGGAGTAAATGTGCATATATATGAAATCCTCTCTACAAGAGAGTATTTGGAAGTAAATGGGGGTGAAATGCCCTTTTGAGCTCCTTTGGAGAGTTGCACGTGTAAACAAAGGTGCCGTTATGCACATGTCCGCCACACGTGTCATGCTAATAATACTTCGAAATACTTTGAAATAATCTAATGATCGGCTACATCACTAAAACCACACCAAAAGAATGATCCAAACCGTACAAAGGATGGCCATATAAATGGATGGTTAAAAAAGTTGGCAAGTTGCTTGTTTGTGATCCTTACATTTGTGGCTTACTTGAGGCTTGAAATTTCCTCATTTTTTTGCTTAAGTATATGTTTCAATGGGCTTATTACAATCATTCTATTAAATATCGCATATGTACACTAAGTTGGGATATTAAAGCTGATTTGGGATGTCGCATATATTCCTGCGAATATATCAAAAAATTGCATTCCAATTCGTCCCATTTACTCCCATCCATAGAGAATATTTGGATTTCAAATGCATTTCATTTACTCCCATCCAAACACAACTATGTAAGTCATTTACTCCCAATCCATTTACCTCCAATTCCATTTCCCATCTACCTCCGATTACAAGCTCTCAAGCGAGCCCTTACTCATTTATTAATTGCTTTTAGTTTGATATATATCTTTGCAGGGAACTCATACTCCATGCAGTTAAAGACCTACTTTTGATTAATTTTGATATTGTAATGTATAAATGGCAGATTCCTCCCGAAGACATCCGATGGGAAGGCGAGGATCCAGGTATCCTTCGTCGAACAGGCCGTGGTGGACCAGGGCGTGGGAATAAAAAGTCCACAGGCCGGGCCAATGCTGTTCCAGGCGCAGGGAGAGGGAGGGGGGGCACAAAGAACCAGATTAAGAAAGATTTCCTGCCATCTCAGAATGGCATTGGAAAGAAGGGCTTAGATGATATCGAGATACTTCACACAGATACTTTAATTAAAGAGGTATGAGGGAGAAACTTTGACCAGCTTGTGAAGTGCAATCATGTTGATCCCATTTCTTTTTTCTTGCTTCTTTTTTCCTGCTATGATTTCAAGCAGGTGGAAAGGGTTTTTGGTGCTAGTCATCCTGATCCTCTCGAGATGGAAAAGGCAAAGAAAGTGCTGAAAGTGAGAATTGATCCTTGTATGCCATTAATGTCTTGTACTTTCCACTGCTCAGCAAACTTGAGTATATTGGTTGTATTGGCAGGAGCATGAGCAAGCACTGATTGATGCAATTGCTAGGCTTGCAGATGCATCAGATGGCGAAAGCGGTAAATACACATGGACTCTATCTAGTAAATGCTGCATTTTTTTTCCCCAAGCACAAAATGTAGGGCTGTCAATGGCATGGGCCAGGCAAAATCATTTTTAATATGCCTGGCTTGAATAGTTCAAAATCCTGGCAGAAGCCAGCCCCAAGCCATTGATGGTCCTAATAAAATGTGGACCGGTATTCACTAATGGTAATGTTGGGTGTAGTGGCCAGCCTTATGATTTGTTATGATACAGGCCGTAACGCCCTCTGTGACGGCCATGAAGGACCTGTAATGGTCAATTTTTTTAAAGGAAAAAAAATATTGGTCTTGTCTCCAGTCAGTTTTTTCAAATCGGGTGTTATTGGCTCGTGTTGTGCAGTGGTCACCACTGTTTCTGTTATATAACTGCATCTACTGCTGAAACATCATCCCAACTTCGAAGCCTAATAATCTACAACAAAATATTGGAAATGATAAAATATCACTTAATCCCATCACGACTGAATAGTTCTTTGGTAAATCAACCATCACTCATCCAAACGGTATTGGAATTGCATGATCGAGTTCATTGGGAATACTAAATAAGCCTTCTAATGAGACTACATGTTTTTCGGACATCGTTTGAGACTTGAAAAGTGGGCTGCAAGAAGTGATGGAAGGAGCTTGCAGTCCTAGCTAGACAAAATAAACATTTAAATATGAGAAACACTAATATGTGCGGCCCACTAAGGTGGGACATGTCTTAAGACGATCGAAATCATGGTCCTTGAGGGTCAAAGGCGACGACCATGCATGATTCAATATGCATCTAGATCCTTGAGTCCATTGATTGCAAGGGCATTGGTAATCAAAGGTGCAATGAGTTTGGGAGGTGGGGCCAGCCTTTAGACAATCACGATTCTCCATGTTCAAAGGTGACAGCTGACAACCCATTCATGATTCCACGTGAATCTAGAACGTTGGGTCCATTGATTATGAGCCCTTTGTGATCAAAGGTGAGATGAGTTTTTGGCCCATATGTTATTGCATCATTCAAACACCTCACTAAAGAACATTACTGTAGCTGCTTCTGTAGCATCAATACAATGTGCCTCTTTTCTTGAACATTGGTGATTAACCCCCCATCACTCGTGTGCTTTGGGCCTTTCCCCACCCTTCACCCATCACGTGAGCTACATTTAGCCCTTAGGCTATGATAGAATATCCTTTAGATTTGTGTTAACATGTTTTTAATTCAGGGAAACAGAAAAAGAGCTAATGTCTTTTTGAAAAATAGGAGAAGAGCCTATTTTCATTTGCTGAATGTTCGCAAGGTGCTAAATCAGGCACTAGGCATTTTCTGCTTCTTTCCACACACTAGATGATTGAACATAATGTTTTGAGAATTCTTGAGAATGGTAGAAGACTGTCGAGTGGTCTAGAGATCTCTGGAATGTATTAGAGTCATCAAGTGGGTTTTTATAGAGCTAGCAGCATAGAATTATCTAGAAGGTTTCTAAAGTGTTCATGGTGATTGGATGATGGTCACATCACAACATCCCAACCATCCATATAAATTAGCTAGAAGATTCTCAGATCTGGAGGTCTTCATTTGTAAACCATCGTCATTATTAACCATCTTACGTAAATAGCTGGAAGATTCTAGGTCTTTGGAGCTGTTGAGTAATAAAAGCATTCTTCCACTCTCACTTACCTCTCTTGCATCTTAGTGGGGTTTGGTGCATGACACATTGGACCCGTTTGGTTACCATTAAATTTCTATTTGGATAGGCTAATCTAAAAATATGTCCAACTAATGGGCTGTTTGGTTATGTAAAAAGTTCTATTGCGATAGCCTCATCCGAACTCCGAAAAGGACACACGTCTATGGTTTGTCAACTACCATTATTATAATGGCACCGATATCAATAAAGATGTGGATAAGACCGTTAAAAAGATCAATCGTTAGTGTACAAGGCAATCCGGATAGAAAGTTGGTTTTAGCCCATTTTTCATAAAATACAAGAATTAGTAGCTGTTTTTCTTTTTACACATGCATGACATGTGCGCCATATGCTACATGAGCGACATGTATGAATACACCCCAAGTGAGACCGCCGATCTTCGTGCACCTAGCATGTATCACTTGTCAATATCCATGTGTACATGCCACATGTGCTACGTGTGCTTCCTTGAATCTCAAGTAATCCGCATGTGCTAGTATTAATCTACAAGCACATCTCATTTTGTCTAAATGTTTAAGAGCTGTATGCTTGACTAACAGTAGTCAGTACAACAGGGTAGTCTATCCATAGAAGGATACAGTTAGACGTGTTCAAAACTGTCTATCCAAATAGAATTTTGTAAAATAAAAGAACAGAACTTTGATAGTAAAATAGCCTAGGGATTGTTACTACAAAGTTCCTCAATAATTTTGACTAATCAAATAATGGGCTTGCTAACTAATAGTACCTGAAAATAATTTCCGAGGGGTGGAGTGACCAAAGTGCCCTCCCTTTCTTTTCTGAAAAGGGGTGTGGTTAAGCATTTGTGGCCAGCTTGTTTTGTGTATGACATCTAAAGCCATCCAATAGGTGCAGCCCATCAGGTTGATTTGAGGAAATGAAAATCAGCTTGATCAAATAATTATGTGGGCCACACATTAAAACCAATGCACAACGCCCAAAACCCCCAAATTCACACGTGGCTCACCTAATGATTAGATTGGCCTGATTTTTTTTTCTTATGATCATTATGGTGCCATTCATTTTCTCTCAATTTTTATTTTATTTTATTTTTATGGTGCCATTCATTTGTTTTGCTCTTTAAATGTCATAGACATAATACATGGGCCCCACAATCATTGACACTACTTTTTTGGAGAAAATATTAGATGACAACACTGGTCATTTCAACATTCATAAAGCACTCTTCGGTACTTGCAATTCCTGGAGTCATTGTTTGGGAGAACTAGAATTTGTGAGTGCCGTAGTAAAAATCCCGGTAGCCTAATGAAACATCAATGGTAACTAAACAAGCCTCGAGGCTTGTTGGAATAGTCTTGTATGGATAGACTTCTCTTTTATATTGCTTGTTGCTTGTCAAACGCCCTATCTTGACAAGCATGTATGGATCTTGTAACTTTGGCACATAGGCATGCGTGAACACGTGGTTGGCTGGTAGATTAATATTGACACATGTGGGTCACTTGAAGATGTGCGGTGGCACATGTGGCATATGTGGTGTGCTTGAAGATGGATGGTCTCACTTGCAGCACATGGAGTATAAAACATGTGACATACATGTGTACAAAAAATAGTTATTAATTTGTGTATTTTATGAAAAATAGGTTAAAATCAACTTTCTATCCAAATTTCCTTGTACAAGGTAGTGGTTTTTATTTTTATTTTTTCCTTTAAATATTGGAATTGGTGTCACTATTCGAATAATGGTGGTTGACAAACAATGGATAATGCTACTGTCTGAACAAGGCCCTCCAAATGGAACCTTTTTGGGTAACCAACAACCCCTGGGTGTCTGAACTTTATAACTACGAGCGTTGCACAACCCATGCTTGGGGATGCACTTGGGCCGTGACAGGTGTGGTATTAGAGTATGGTTACTTGCAACGCTTGTGGGACAGGAGAGGCACAAATGTCATCTCAGGTGATCAATGAGCAAGCACAGGGGAATGGAGCTGGTCCGAACAAGCTTCGGAGGAGAAGTCCGGGGATGTAGTGGCAACTATGGATGTGTGACTTGCTTGGTTGGAAAATGTTGCAGCTGATGGGCAGGATCAGTTTGAGTTGATGGATAGCAACATAGAGGGCCTCAAGAACAGGCTTGGGAACTTAAAGGGGAATAGCTGGTTGCTCTGAATATGTTGTTTGACACTAATCATCAAGAGAGGAAAGCTTTCCGGATTGTTGGAGACCCTTTCCATGCTAAGGGAACAGGTTAAAGAGATGAAATGTAATTGGGCCTTATGGAAAAGGGCATGGCCAACAAGAGTATGGCCATTGGGGAACATTTAAGGTGCAAACATAGTGAAATCTCAAGCAGTTAAAGTACATGGTTAATTCACGGGAATGCCAAGGGGTTCTTGGCGCACTTGTTAGAGATTCCCAACATGCCTGAGAAGGAACTCTTCAACTTCATGGATGGGGTGCCCCATTTGGTGCGGTAAGAACTTCAATGATGGGACATGCAGGACCTTGCATGGTCATGGCGGTAATGGAGTCATCAATTCATGAGAGGTTTTCTTATAGATCCAGATAGCCTAGAGGAGATGGTCAAGGCAAATGTGGAAGAGAACGAGAGGACTCCTAGTCCTACCCCATGGATTGGCCTAACAAGCCACCGAGTGGCAGGTTGGTAAGATGGGATGTGTCCAAACCATGGGAAGTTAGGTGCTTAATTTGCAATGGAGGAGAAAGATGAAGGGAATGAGGAGTTGTACATTAGGTTGATGCAGCTCAATGCTATGATGGGCAATCACAAAATTCAGGGGGAGATTGAGTTGCTTGGACCAAGGAGGACGAGAAGCCAAGAATCAGGTTCCTGAATGCATAGCAGGTTTAATTTGCGAGGGAAGCCAAGCCACTGGATGGGAGTTGAGGTATGTGGATAATTGGATATTCATATTTGACAGGAAGCCCATGTGAGTTATGAGGAGAAATATCTAGGCAACAAGGTGGGTTGATGCAACTCTTTAATGCTTGCCATGAATGGCAAGAACCAGATCTGGGAGGTGATCTTGAGCTGTTGGGCCTAAGCCAAGGAGGGCAAGTCCCCAAGAATCAGGTTCCTAAATGCATTGAAAAAAAAGGGTTCAATTGGTGAAGAAGGCCAAGTCTCTTGGACGAGAGTTGATGTATGTGGATATCCATATTGATGGGAAGCCTACATGAGTCATGACAGACACGGATGGCCCATAACTTCATCTCAAGAGAGCAAGCGAAACAACCGGATCCGAAACCTGTGAAGGATACTTGCAAGATAAATGCGGTTAAACTCAAAAGCCAAACCCGTTCAAGTAGTGACCAAATATGTGGAGATATGTGTAGGTTGTCATGAGTAGTTTCTCTGCCATTCCACTGGAGGATTTCGAGTTCATATCAGGCATGGATTTCCTTAGCAAGGCAAAGGCAATTCCAATGCCTGTTCTTGGGATGGCGTGCATCATGGATGAGGGGTGGTACATATGGTGCAAAAAGGGAAGGTGTTGGGATGATCCAAGCCTTGCAGCTGATCAACAATCATGAAGAGGAGATGACACTGACAATTTGAACCAACATGGGAGATTGCTGGCAAGTGGTTGCAAGGGTGTCGATGCAGTGGGTGGGAGAGTTTGTTACAGCCAGTTGTTCACAAGTGTCTAAATCAAGGTCTTAGCCATTTTCTGCTCCTTTTGTACACTAGAGGCTTGTACATAGTGTGTAGAGTTGCGTAATGAATTGTTGTGAATGGTCAGTCTATAGAGATCTTTGGAATGCTCTAGAGTTCTCTAATGTAGAGAGTAGTGTAGAATCATCTACAACGTCTCAAAACTGTTCCTGGCCATTGGATGATCATGGCACTATCCTGTACGACTGGTGCATGGTCTGAAAGCTTGGGGAAGCACTTGGGCATTCTAATTGCTGGTTTAACTAGATTCTAGTGTCACCATAAAAACTAGCCATGCTTTTTAAGCACTCCAAATGCATGGAGCCAAGTCCTCAAAATAATTAATGGTCACTTTCTTCTGATTATCTTGAGATGGTTCAGATTCTAATTTGCCAAAAAGGGCTTGATTCCTTTCTTCTGATATGGTCCAATGTCCATATCAATAGTATTTCTATTTCATTGAAACAAGGAACACTTCACTTTATAAATTCCATGTACAGTGATGGACATAGTTAAAGGCTATGCCTGATTCCTTACCAGACTGGAAGACATTGTTATATTATCTTTTCCCTGCTGGACCAGTCCAGTCTAGATCAATAGTATTTCTATTTCATGTAGATGTGCACACTTCAGTTATAGATACCAACAGATAATGATCAAGGTGTTCCAACGGTAACAGTGGCCATAACGGCTACCACCATTACTGTTATGATACAGGCTTTTTTTGGTTGTTGTTGATAAAACTGTTACGGGGCTGTTACAGGGCCTTTACCACATGCTTTTTCTGTAACGACCGTTACGGCCATTTCAACCCCGTAACGCATAACGGTTATGACTGTTACTGTTATGGAAGTTACGTAACCTATTTTGAATTCCTTGACACTGATGGCCATAGTTAAAGGTGCACTCCATTATACTATGGCATCAGCTGATAAGCAGCACAATGGTGGGCCATCAGCATGCTAATGTTAGCATATCAGCACATTACAAGTTTAATATTTTATTTATCTATTGAGGAAAAGGTTGCCGTGAATGTCTTCTCTATTGGTTGGTTTTGCGAAAATGCAATTTTAATTTCAGTTGCAGTCATAGTGACAGATCTTGTTCTTGGCAATTTATTGGCTGGGAAATTTCTTGGGAGATTCTTAACATTTGGAGGGTTTTCTCAAAACATTATTGGGAAAATCTCTCTGAAAATAAAAATACTTACTGTAAACTACTAAAGAAATTTATTAAAAATATATTTATATAACAAGTTCTCTCTCTCTCTCTCTCTCTCTCTCTCTCTCTCTCTCTCTCTCTCTCTCTCCACACGTGAGATTTTCAAAACCTCGGTGATTTTGTCACTGGTGGCAGCAACCCCCTGTAGGTTTTATTGAAGCTACAGAAAGGAACAGTTCAGCTACTCTATGAATTGGTTGTAATGCTGGTTCTTTTTCATTGAGCAGAAGAGTTCTCACACGGGCGGTCCATGGACCGAGAACGGGGGTGGAGGAATCGGCAGTACAGCGACAACATGGCTGGAGTAGGTAGAGGAGAAGGCTCTGATGGTGATCAAATGGCTGGGGAGGGCAGAGTCGCTTCCGATGACCAGCAAGATGGTGATGATGGTGATGATGACATCTGATTTATGGACCACAAGCCATACTTGCATCCATCGTTCATCGATCCACCGGAAAAATCATGCCTGTAAAATGCCGTGCCCTAATTTATATCATGAAACGCATGAAAAAATAACAGCTTCCTTGAAGTTAGGTCTTGAAAGGTGGAGAGAATGTTTCGGATGGGCCAGGTGATGTTGTCCATCCTTATCCATCCAGTAAAATTCACTGGGAAAAGCTTGGGATGCCTCTGTAAAATTATTGAGCAGTGAATAACCTGTAACCATGTAAAGAGTCTTGAAAATGGCTACCCTTTTTTGGCGTTGCAGGTCCCCATCCGTTGAGTAAATGATATGAGTTCCCGCGGTACTATTTCTATTTTTATTTTTCGGTGCCATGCTCTTCATCTGATGATTACATGCTTGGTATGGGATGAGTTGCACGTGACTAAACTTGGGTTTCCATTTCTGACAAGTGGGGCCAATTGTGTGGTAATCCAGACCGTTGGTCTGTTGCCTCCCCCTTTGGTGGACCTTTCAGAAGAATAAAAATCTCCTGGAGTGGAAGATTCTGTGTACAATCCTCTAGACATTTTCAGCTAATGTGGACTTTCTGTATCTTTCTTTTTGTCTGTTTCTAAGCCAGAAGCATGTCCTATTGAGGAGAATTTTGTGGGCATGGTGCATACGAATCGGGACACGGATCCCATGGATTTCATCTCGAATGGATGGACCATAAAAAGCTTTGGGAAAGAAATGCATACCTGCCGTTAGCCAAATGCCTGATATGCACGTGAGGTAGTAGTATCAAACTCTTGCAGTTTGACCCCAAGTGGTTGTTTCGATGTCTGTAAATGGTTTAAGTGGTAAATCATTAATAGCATGTCCTGTTTGGCAATGATTTACAGGTAAAATAATTGTAGCCTGTAAATTGTTTTACTCCTATAAATGGAGAGTAAATCTTTTCATTTTATAGCCATTAGGCTGTAAAAGGAGCCTGTAAATGAAATCACGGCTTTTTGCCTCTAAATCGAATGGGCCCGAAAGCTGTGAAGGCATTTTTCAGCATCCAAACACACTGAACCATGTACCTCGAAATCATTTACATTAGCCGCATTTACATGCATCTAAACGACCCCTCCAGTACCAATTTCCAGCTCCTCTGTGGGCCCCACTTTATCTGTGTTTTTTCCGTGCTGAAGAGCTGTGGGCTGGTGTATGTGTTTTATCCATGCCGTCCATCCACGCAGTGGGGCCGCAGAAGTTTTGGACCAAGCTGATATTTGTGTTTTCCCTTCATCTAGGTTTATGTTATGAGTTTGAACGGCCGTAAATCAGTTGAGTCCACCATGCTACATGACATGATACAAAAGTCATGTTGGTCCCCTTATGAGGCAGGCTACATGTATGTTGAAAGTGGATCATTGTGGCTTATAGCAATAGAGCTTAGCTAAGCGCGCGTGCCTCTGCAATAAAGCTCATGTACAGGTCACGCGTGCTAGCATGATCTAATTCATCATGACGTTGGTCCCACCGTGTACATGCTCTCCGAGAAATAAAATCTGGTCCAATCAGTATATGGGCCCCAATATTGGAAACAAGTGGATGGGTTAGAAAACTTCATCCAAGTTCTTTCAGAGCCATACATTTGTTTTGCAACTGTGGCCACCTGACCAGAAGATCAATCTGATCGTTGGGCCAGGGCATCTGACCAGTAGATCAATCCATTTACATAGATGGATTGGATCTCAGACCTACGTCATGCATATATTGGAAGCTGCTGGCTATTTTCAAAACTTCTATGCACGTGTGGTTCATTTGCTAAGTTGATTGGCATGAAATTTTTGGGCCAGGTCATTTAAACAGTGGGTTCCACCACATGAACGGTTCAGATATCCCAACCATTCCAGGGCACGTAGAAATGGGCAATCCCAAACTTTTTCTAGAGAGTAGGCGCTATATGCTTCAGGGCCCAAAAAAGAAGCAAATCACGTACTTCCCATAACCTCCAAACACCAAGAACCTTCCGGCTTTTCCATCCCAAATCTACTGAGAAAGCCACCTGAGGGCCCGTTTGGATGAACCTTCAAAACAGATATTTGTAAATGAAACGCTCATTCGGATTGAAACGGGAGGTTTCGCAGTCCGTTGGAAACTCACCGGAATTGTCGGTTTCAAGACCACCTGAAGATATAAGCGCCAAAAAGCTCACTCGCGTCGGTTTTTTTTTTTTTTTTTTGCTGTGGAATTTGCATCCAACGAGCCCTGAAGCTCTTTAGCTAGCACTTCACTGATACGCACGTGCGCAAAGGGGGTTCAAGCTTGCTTTTTTCCTTCCACTCGAGGAAAACCAATCGGGCATCATATCACATATTCTCTCAAAAGCCCCTTACGAGAGAAGTGAGCCTCCAAACGGGCCCTAAGTGTGACTAGTGTTTGGATGCAAAACCGAATTGAATCATACAAACTCAACTAACAAAGGAAAAAAAAGAAGGTGAAATAGCAGCACTCAAATTGCACTCTCGCTCCTTCCGTGTCCAACTTGAAACTTGAAAGTAATGTAGCTGCAATGCGGAAAAAATGTCTCTTAACCGAATAACAAGAAAAACAACAGCAAATTTTGGTTATTTCGTCATTGAACTAAAATTATTGCACTTGAATTCTGTGCTGCATCCAAATGCACAGCCTAAATCTGCTTTACCAACAAAACAATATCTACAAAATTGATGGGGACATCACGCTCACACGCGCACGCGCGCCGCCCCCTACGCAAATATGCACGAAGGAGGGCCCCACCATCGATCTGTATCGATGACGACGTCCAGGGAAGGCCCCCTAGCTAGAAGACGGAGTTTTAGTTCAATGGAGTGGGCCCCATAATCAAGTAAAGCCCATAATGAGATCTCATGATCGGGGCCCACTAGTCGGATTGATTTCATATTTTAGATTTTGCTTATTGTTATTATTTAGAACATCATGAACGCATTAGATTTCTTTGTTTGATTTTTATTTTAGTTTACTTCATCACCAAGTAATAGATTGTGCACATGGCGCGAGTTTTGAGGTATAAAGTTTTCTTATAAATAGGCACCCCTTGCAGTTCTTTTGATTCCATTGAAGATTAATAAAAATTCTGTGTTTTCTTACTCTCTGAGTTGTGAAGCCTAATTGGGTGTGAAGCCCTCCCTTCATCGAAGGGCTAACTACCGTGGTGCAAAGCCACATCTATCCTGATCCGCCCCTATCTTTTATCATCCATACTTTCTACCTTCTTCCATCCATATTTCTATTCTCCTACAATCATCTACGCTTCAAATCCATCTTCTATTGTAGTCATTTTTCTCTCTACAGCAAATTTTTAGAATTTGACCCTGTAGGAGGGCTGAAACTTTGGCGGAGCACCACGCACAAACCGTACATCGGATCGAGCTGAGATTTGAGCATTTTGGAGTCCATCCCTAGCCGACCAGGGCCAAGGTAGCCTTTTTCTGAATAGTGGGTCTCACACACGTGCGGCCGAGATCACACGCACGTGCGTCTGGGCCATTGTTGTTGTCCACGTGTGTGGTACTTCTCTGGTTCATCTCTCTCCTATCTTTCACTCTGCTTTCACCCAAAATCCCTAAACCTAACCCTAAATTACTCAAATCTCCAATTTTATACCTCTTTTCTTACCTTAGGGTTCCCCGAATTGGAATTTCTGAATTCCTTAGATTAGGGACTGATTACTATGCATGTGTGGATGATTATTTCTTATCTTTGAGTATCGTTTGGTTCATAATTTTTATTTATCCAACCCTATCATGTGTAGGCCTGGACCCGCATAGATTCTCCTTAATTGAATGTTTGGACTTTCATGTGGGATATGGAATTTGTGTAATTGTTTCTGAACTAACGTGATCTTAAGCCTGAAATCTCGCATATCATATTTAATTTTCATGTCCTGCATCAAAAATCCACACAGGAGCCAAACCACAGCAGTAACTCAATCATTTGTCACTGAGAGCTTTCTGATTTGACTCGAAACTCGGACGAGTTAACTTAGTGAGATTTCGAGCCAAGTCGATGAGAAACTCGCTCTTCAGTGTGACTCGGAGTTTGAGAACAACTTGTTGAGTGAACTCGCTGGCTCAGTCTACTCTGTTGGGATTTGTGCTGCGGAATTACACAGATATGGATCTAGGATAGCAATCAGTTGGTGCCAAACAATCACAAGAGAACACAAAGATTTAACGTGGAAAATCCTTTCAGGAAAAAACCACGGCACTAAGCGACAAAGATCTACTATGAAAGCATAAATTACAAAGAGAAGGACTTACCCGATTCGAACAACCTCGAATCTCGCTCTTGCTACACCCTTTGAAACCCTAGAAACTCTTTAGAATACTTTAGAAAGCCTTATCATACCTTAGAATAGCCCTAAGGACCCCTATTTATAGTTTAGGAAACCACTCTTTCGCACCGACTTTGGAATAGTCCGGAAACCACCTCAAATATACGCAGTCTGCGTAACCTTCAACTAGTCGAGCCAGTCCCTCGACTAGTTGAGGATCTCGGACTCCAAGATTGGAGACATCTGTTTAATAACAATTTCCACCATGTCTTCAATTTTTAACCGTGTAGTTTCTTGACCTCTTCTCTTATCTCTGCATTACATCATACCTTCAATCTACGCTCCTCGTGCACACTCCGTCCTTCTTTTATGCTATCGCCAAACCTAGAGAAGTTGCACAAAACTTGAACTTCTCTATAGAAACGACCTTGGTGAGCATGTTTGTTGGAGTCACTCTGGTGTGAATCTTCTCCAGTGTTACGCCTCATTTCTCAAGCACCTGTCGGATAAAGTAGTGACGAACATCAATGTGTTTAGTACGAGAGTGATAAACGAAATTTTTAGTTAAATTTATAGCGTTTTTGCTGTCACAATTAATCAGCATGGCTTCCTACTGAAGTCCCAACTGATTTATCATGCCTCTCAACCAAATACATTCCTTAAACGCTTTTGTCACTGCCATATACTCTGCTTCGGTCGTGGAAAGAGCCACCACAGACTGAAGCTTCGACATCCAACTGATTCTTCACCCACTAGTATAAACGAGTATCTTAAAGTAGACTTTATGGAATCCACACTACCTGCGTAGTTTGAATGCACAAACCCTACCAACTTTGTTCATGTCTTCTCAAAAGTTAAGAAGTAGTCTTTTGTACCTTAAATGTATCGAAGTAGTCATTTCACTACTTCTCAATGTTGTTTGCCGGAGTTTGACATGTATCTGCTCACAACACCAACTGCCTATGAAATATTTAGTCTCACACAGACCATGACATACATTAGACTGCCAACCGTATTCAAATAAGGCACATGAGACATAACTTGCTTTTTGTCATTTGATTTAGGACATTGTTCTGAGGAAAGCTTGAAGCGAGCCACGTGGGGAATGCTCACCGGCTTTGCCTGGTTCATCCCATACTTGATCAGCATCTTTTCAAGGTATTTTGCCTATGATAACCAAAGCCTCCTCCTCTTCCTGTTTATATGATATCTATGTCGAGAACCTTCTTTGTAGCCTCCAGATCTTTCATCTCGAATGTCCTTGATAATTGGGTCTTCAGTCAGTGTCTTGTAATAGACAAAGTGATCATATTCACTCCGAGTAAATTTATGACTCGACATGAAAGAATCAAAATTTTTTTACCACTGCCTAGGCGACTGTTTCAGTCCGTACAACGACATCATTAACCTGCAAACCCTTTTCTCTGCCCCTTTAACTTCGTAGCCCTCTGGTTGCTTCATGTAGATCCGCTCTTTCAACTCTCCGTGCAGGAATGCAGTCTTGACATCCATCTATTCCAACTCGAGATCGTATTGGGCAACCAACGCCAACATGACTATGATAGACACATGCTTTACCACCGACGTGAATATCTCTGTGAAGTCGATTCCTTCTCTCTGAGCATAACCCTTTGCTACCAACCTTGCTTTGTATCTATTCTATTTCCTTTTGAATAACCACTTGCATTTGATTGCTTTTCGTCCCACTGGTAGCTCTACCAACTACCATGTGTATTTTTGTGCAACGAGTTTATCTCATTATTCATAGCCGCTTTCTACTTTTCTGCATCAGACTCATCAAGAGCCTCCTGAATAGTAGACGGGTCTCCCTCATCTGTAATGAGGGCATATACAATATTATAGTTATCCCTGTATCTTGTCGGTAACATGAGATCACGCGCTGGGTTTCTTCTCACAGGTGGCTGCTTCACCTGATCATGTACCTTTATCTGCGCATCTGTCTCTGCCTGCGTATCATCTGTATCAACTTGGATGTCTACTGTCAACCTTTCTGGTTCCTCTTGCTCCTCTTGATCATTCTTGTGGAATAGGGAGCTTTCATTAAACCTGACGTCACGGCTAGTGATGCCCTTACATGTGACCTTGTCAAATAACGTATAACCTTTCACACTAATACCATAGCCAACAAAAATATACTTTTTAGCTCTATGGTCTAGCTCATCTCTCTCAACTGACAGTACATGAGAGTAAGCCTTACAATCAAATATGCGCAGATCCGAGTAGTCGATCTTATGACCACTCCATACTTCCTCTGAGATTTTACATTCAATTGCCATAGAAGGAGACCGGTTCACCAAATAGCAGGCTGTGTTAACGGCCTTTGTGCATCTAGCCCTCTCCAAGAGAGTCCGATTCATTCACTCAGCCACACCGTTTTATTCGGGTGTGTAGCGCACCGTATTGTATCTAATGATCCCTTCATCCTTGCAATATTCATTAAATTCAGGTTTAGTAAATTCTCCACCATTGTTAGTCCTTAAAACTTTTATTTTTGTACTTGGCTATTTTTCCACCATTGCCTTCCATTATTTGAATTTGGTGAAAACTTCCGATTTACATTTCATGAAGTAAACCCAAACTGTCCTGGAGTAGTCGTCAATAAATGAAACAAACCATGACGACCCCTTAATGAAAACTTCTGGCGATGACCCCATACGTCAGAGTGCACATAATCAAGCACTCTCTTACATACATGTTTTTCAGATTTAAAATACAATCTAGATTGTTTACCATATATACAATGCTCGTATATATCTAAATCAGAATTTTTAAAAGCTGGAATTAAACATCGATCAGAAAGTACCTTCATGCCCCGCTCGCTCATGTAGCCCAGACGAGCATGCCACATTCGTAGAGACGTGGAATCTACGATA
Source organism: Magnolia officinalis (assembly GCA_021015155.1). Lineage (NCBI taxonomy): Eukaryota > Viridiplantae > Streptophyta > Magnoliopsida > Magnoliales > Magnoliaceae > Magnolia > Magnolia officinalis. The sequence continues at coordinate 2,511,011 of JAJHSJ010000001.1, read as the reverse complement.
GTTGCTCCCTTTCCACCTGCTAAAGTACTCCCGATCAACATGTAAAGGTTTCTGTACCTTTGCGCTTTTATAACCACGAGTGCCCCTTTTGAAACTTTAAGGACACCATCAATACCAGCGAATTTGTACCCTATAGTCTCGAGTGCACCGAGAGAAATCAGACTTTTCTTCATATCAGGAACATGCCTGACATCAGTCAAGGTACACTTCATCCCATCAAATATCTTGATGCTCATTATACCACTAGCTACAACATTACAGACATTGTCATTGCCCATAAAAACCTGTCCACCATCGCATTCCTTGTAACTGGCAAACCAACTCTTATGAAGAGTCATGTGATATGATGCCCTTGTGTCAAGTATTCACTCGTCCTTATGATCGTTGTATAAGTGACCAAGCACGGAAACAAACAGAACATCACCACCACTTGTTTCTTCATCAGATGTGACAACATTGACCTCTTTGGAAGAAGCCGCTAAATTTTCTTTCTTCGCTTTAGGATTTTTACAATCCTTCTTCATATGTCCAGACATCTCACAATTCCAGCACTTTAATTTTCATTTGACCTTGCCCTTGGATTTGGATGTAGGCCTTGAAGATCCTATACCTCGCTCAGAATCTCTGCCCCTCGTAATCAGTGCATCGGAAGATGTCCCCATGTCGCCGTTTAACTTTCTCATGGCCTTCCCTTGAAGGGCTGAGATAACGGTGTCGACATTCAGGGTTTTATTCGCGATGCACATTGTGTCCTTGAATGACTCATACGATGCAAGAAGATAATTCAACAATATACATGCATGTTCCTCATCTTTGACCGCTTCCTCCATATCCAGCAATTTACACATCAATTTATTAAAGTTGTTGATGTGGGCCTTCAGTTCTCCACCCTCTGCCATCTTGAAGATATAACACTGTAGCTTCAAGTATAGTCAATTTTTAGAGGACTTCTTGGCATAGATGTTCTCTAACTTCGCCCACAAACTAGCCATAGTTTTCTCTCTCAAAACATTATAGAGAACCTTATCCGTGAGAGATAAACGAATAGAGGCTAAAGCATTACTATCAAAGTTTTCTTATTCTTTATCTTTCATGGTAGATTTTCGTTCCTCAAGAGCCTTAATCTCGCCTTGCTTGATTAATAAGCTAATCATCTTAACCTTCCATAACTCAAAATTATTTTTGCCTGAGCACTTTTTAATATTAAACTTGTCATTTTCCATTATCACTAATCCTGCAGATTCAGATTTGTGGCCCAACAGTATCTCTGATACCACTTGTTGGGATTTGTACCGTGGAATTACACAGATATAGTTCTAGGATAGCAATTAGTTGGCGCCAAGTAATCACAAGAGAACACAGATTTAACATGGAAAACCCTTTCGGGAAAAAACCACGGCGCAAAGCGACAAAGATCTACTATGAAAACATAAATTACAAAGAGAAAGGACTTACCCGATTCGAACAACCTCGAATCTCACCCTTGGTACACCCTTTGAAACCCTAAAAACCCTTTAGAATACTTTAGAAAGCCTTAACATACCTTAGAATAGCCCTACGGACTCCTATTTATAGTTTAAGAAACTCCTCTTTCGCACCGACTTTGGAATAGTTCGAAAACCGCCTCAAATTTACACAGTTCGCGCGTAGTCTGCGTAACCTTCGACTAGTTGAGCCAATCCCTAGACTGATTGAGGATCTCGGACTCTAAAATTGGAGACATCTGTTTAACAACATACTCGACACAACTCATAATGACTCAAGCCAAGTCACTCGGCCATCCAACTTTTTTCAGAAAACTCGAAAAGCCGTGAGATTCAAACCCTCGCCCTTTAACAAGTGCATCACACTTGATGTTAAGTTATGATATTTTAATCTCTTTTACTATTTTAAATGTTTATTACTGCCACTAAGTCATGGGAAGACTCAATTGAGCCTTCGAGTCAACCCGACTCGGCTGGCTATAACCATTGCTTTATAAAGGCTTCTAGATACATAATCAGAGATCTTTGCTGCACTCAAGAACTAGGGTCTGTTTGGGTGTGAGGTGGAACACCAAAGCATTCCTGACACACTGTTTATTGCAAGGAGATAAATATGGTGTGTTTACTGACCCTAAATATTCTAATGTTGTAGTTTTGGAGGAGCTTACCTTGAATACTGAAGTAAGGCACACTGCTGTTTGGGAATTAAATGCTATATCTGGAGAAGATAAATATGGAGTACTGTCTGACTCATCTGACTCAACTTGGACTTGGTCGGACCTAATCCGGTCAGAACTGAAAATAGATCCCGAGTTTTGATTCAACTCAGGACCGTATGGTACCACTTCCATTTAGGAAAAGTGCAACATGGAGAGATTCGGGTCCCACAGTGCAGGGCATTCCTAATCCTTTGACTCATGTCCTAGAAATAGACGATTAAGAACAGAACGGAAATACAGCTACTGTCGACGTTCAACTGAAAGATGTTCGGAAATGGGTGGCAGAACTAACACAGAAACGTGAAATATACCATACCAGAATATTTATAAAAAATTATGAAAAAAATTAAAAATAAAAATAAAATTAAAATTAAAAAAACAGTTGTAATCCTGGTCACAGCAAGAACTGGAACACAAGAGTTTCAACATGAGGTCATGGGTTCAAGCACCCATTGTGGTGTGAGTGCGCAGGCGTGTGCAAAAAAAGAAGAAGAAAAAAAGACGAGAATAAACCAAAACTACCACAGAAATTTCGAAAGCAAAAGCAGCTTGATCAGATCCTATGTGGAAGTATTATTATGTTCTGTGCACTCAAAGAACAACAGAATTGTTAAAAGCTCATCAGTATGAGTTCGAATCTACGTGCAAGGACATCGTGTGAAAGATCAATTGCAGTAAGGGTTTTAATCTGATGCAAGAACTGATAGATGATGGGAGCATGGACAAGACTGTAATGGATGAATGAGAACCCATAACCATCATGATCTCCCTTTCAGCGAAACCACCATCTTCCAATCTGCTTCAAATGTCCTCATCTTGTCACCAGCCCCAGGCTTCTCGAGAATTTCTTGATAGGGGCCTTTGCTACTGCTTGTGGATCAGCAGCAGCTTTCTCAACTCTAGTCCTGCGTGGCATCACCTCCTCTCCCTTCTCCACACTATCTATCATCAACTGCAAAACATTGAGATCTCAATGAAGAGCAAGGGTACATTTAATGTCCAGATTCAGAGCCCTCAAGGCCAACAAGGAAATAAAAAGGAACATTTTAATCTTAATCACTAATTTTGGGAAGAAAAAAGGTGGAAAATGCTAGCCTACTTAATGTGGGTTCCATTTTCCACACAACCCAAAACTCTAAGGTATACTTCCTCGAAACTACAGTTAGGTGACCCACTAAAACGCAATGGAAGAGACGTTACAAGTGAAATAAGGACCGGACCATAGAATTCCACAAAAGCAGGGTATTTTACAGTACAGAAATCGATAGTATTCTAGTTGCATCTGTGACAGGCATCTGTGACAGGTGGTTAAGCTGATTTAGAGGTGCAAGGCTGTCTATGTGAGTTCACAAGTAATATGGCGAACCTTTTTGGGCCTACCTTCCAATCCCTGTAATCAAACCTGAAGATGAAATGATGGTAAGAGACCTCCCCACTTGCAATGGCTGATGCAGTAGGAGCATTTCTTGGAACTGGGAGATGACATAACAAATATGCAATTTTTGTCAAAAGCAGGATCTAAAGGGAATTTTGGTATAGAAATAGCTACTACAAAAGGACTCAGTTATTCTAGAAATCTTACAGACAAGATGTGTCCCATGGTCATTGATAGCTATTTCAGCTCGTCCGTCTTTGACAAGGAATGAAAGAGCAAAAATATTCTCTACTGTTTGTGAAAATGATACTCTGTTTAGAACAAGCTTGTCCAATTGGATGCACTTCTGCCTTTTCAGTATGTTGAACATTGTCAGCACATTCTGGTCGGTTTCTATTTTGTTATTGCAGGCAATATCTTCCACCTACAGGTAGACAGAAAGTAAAAGAACTGCACTGATCTCTCTAGATAAGAATGAAATATTATATATTCAGAAAGGTCAAGTTTCCAGCATTAAATATATGGGGCTATTTAGCTCCACACACACAGCTACATGTGTGAACCTGGCCCATACATAAGACATCTGAGTGATGTAACAGGTATGCAGCACATGTTAGATCATCTAGCCCACGCTAAGGCCAGTCAACTATCAGGTAGGCCACACATGAATGGAATTTGGATAGTAAAAAAAACAAATGTGCCCCTCTCATTCATGCAGCCTACTGGACAGCTGACCATCCTTAATTTTTCACCACATGTTCTACAGTGTTTCCCACCTGATAGATGGCTCAGATGTAATACACACATGCCAGGTTGGATGTCTAGCCACATGCAGAGGCGCGTGACCAACACAACGTGCAAATAGTCTGCTGTCCGAATTAATATTTCAAAATTTCTGATGAGACAAATACCGCAATGTGAATCATTGATCAAAATGCGGCAGTTTGCTAGTCTAAAGACTGGTTCAACCTCAGTCATATCAGGCATATCGTAGTGAATGATTAATTGTAAGGGAAATTTTTACAAGACATAACACTGAAATTGTACACAATCACCTCTTCGGGATGATAGACATCTGCAGGCTTTGCACGTTTCCTTCGAGTAAAAGCCTTTCTTTGAGTTGGTTTCGTGTCCATTGGTCCAATCCTGAACAAAATTAGGAATGTGCCAGAATTCATAATCTTTTATAAACCAGATTAAACGTTGCTTAGATGAGAAGTTGAAGAAGGTTTACATAGTGCACATTCCCTGCGCTTTTATAAAGATATGAGATGCATCGAGGCCCATGCTCATCCAGGATAAATCTCTGCTGTTTGTGGGACCCCTTTTTTCTTCATACTGCTCTATGAGACACAAAATAAAATCTGATAGAAGAACACCCATGGGGTTCTGAGAGGATTTGAGAGATGAAAACAAGGAATTTGCAATGTCAAGAAGGGCCTCTGCATCAGCAACTTGCTCGCTAGGTTTCTGAACTGAAAAATTAAAGGAAAATATGAATAACACTCATAGGCACCATGGAACATGCCAGAGAAACCCTGGAGCTTTAGATCACCTAGTTGATGCAGGCTCTCGACTTGGCTAATCAGGGAATTGAACTCACGAGTCTCTGATCTTGCTATTTCTCCTTCTAGTTTGACAAAAAAACTCAACTGATGAATCAGTCAGTATGTATGATCCAGAAAAATGTTCTGGTAGCAAAAGATTGCAAAAGGAGAAAAGTACCCATGATTGAATCCTTGAAAACAAGATAGTGTGATCTAAGACTAAGTGGGTCTTTTGTACTTTGGTGGCTACTTGCAGTTTTGCTACCATGCTCAAGCTCTTGTGGAGGAAGTATAAGATCCTTCGCAGTTGCTCTGTCCAGGTTCAGAGTCTCATTCTGGCTATCATTTTTCTCATCAACGATCTGGCCTGCCATGTTCTCCTGCAACATCTTACTTTGATGCCTGCAATGAGTAATTAGAAGAAAATTAAAGAATATAAAGAGTGGAGTCTATCTCAATTTGACCAAGTAAAAAACTGAAAGCAATTATCAAGTATGTTAAACCAATCAGTGCCACTCTTTATCAAGTATGTTAAAGCAATTATCAAGTATGTTAGAGCAATTATCAAGAAAATTAAAGCATTTCTCATCTCTCAAGCAAACATTGCTGGCTCGAAAATGTTAAAGCAATTATCAAGTATGTTAAAGCAATTATCAAGTATGTTAAAGCAATTATCAAGAAAATTAAAGCATTTCTCATCTCTCAAGCAATTATCAAGTATGTTAAGCAATTATCAAGTAATTATCAAGACAATTAAAGCAATTATCAAGTATGTTAAAGCAATTATCAAGTATGTTAAAGCAATTATCAAGTATGTTAAAGCAATTATCAAGAAAATTAAAGCATTTCTCATCTCTCAAGCAAACATTGCTGGCTCGAAAATGGCCAGCATGCCCCTTGAGTTCATTATCAAATTCGTCTGTCTTATGGTGTAACACCCAACTTTTGTGAATAAAAACTCAAATTTCACCTGACTTGTGCCTTGGTGTTATTTTAAATCTTTGTTTGGGTAGACAATGGATGTAGTCAGACAGTTTTTCTTCCGGTATTAGAGCTTTTTGAAGAATGTATGGGATGGTGACTCAGAAACAGCCTGAACTTATAAGCACCAGTTATCCATCACCCTTGTCGATGGGCAAACATTCATCATCTTCTCAACATTTTACTTCGAAACATCATAGCATGAGCCAAATCTCTTAGAAGCCATAGATTCATGAATAATATATGGATTCTAATGTACAAAACCCTCAAAGGAGATCTAAATAGCAAGGTTATGACAAGATCAAGCCAAACAGTCTTTTTTAACTGATTTTCAACAGGTGCATTCATTTAAAGTCAACAATCTGGCCTTAAAATCAGCACTTAGCCCACTTCAATTTCAAAGTGCATAATCGATTGCATGCTAAAAAGGCATTCTATGTTGAACCTGCTGCTTCACTATTGCAGTCTTCATTTGGATGTGAAATGAATCACAGAGCATGTGCTCACTCTTAAACATGAAATTTATGAAAATTTCTAGATAGTCAGAGAAGATAAGAAGAAAGAACAAGAACAAGAAGAAAACAAGATACGAGTTGTACATGATAAAAAACAGGCACATGAGAAATATGTGACTACTGTGCCAATAATCAATAAGAAGAAGAAAACAGGTTCGAATTTGAACTTAATTGCAAAACAAAGAAGCTACTGTACAAACCAAGTTCTGAAACATATGCACAAGAAACATGGAAGCTAGTCCATGTGGAATCAATAGAAATAAAATCATAAATCAGTAAGGAAAAATATCAATCAAGTCATACAGCATGATACTTCCACGCAGAATCAAAAGAAAATCACATACAAATCATATCAGATCCTTATCTTTCATTTCTAAATTTCTCAAATCTCACAAAGACACTCATATCTCAATTTCTAGATATTTCACGTGAAATTAACAGTGATGCAAATAAAAGAAGAAAAATCTTCATCGATCAATCCAAAAATTCTCAAATTCTATTCTAATCGATCGAACCAAAAAAGATGTGAATTACCTCAAACAGATGTAAAGATTACCTGAACATTGAATTTCTAGGGTTCTTTTGTCGCTGAAACTTGAATGTCTGCCTAATATTTTCGGAAATCATCTGAAATATGTTGAAAAGCTCAAACCAGAAAAGGAAAATGGCGATCTCAGTTACGGATGCATATGAACAAAATCGACAGCAATGTGATAAGAAGAAAACAGAAAAAGGAAGGAGACGGCACGAATTCATCAAGGAATCGAAGATCTTACCTCCTTTGAGATGTGATTGTCATGGAATCGAAGATCTCGCTGAGAGATATTTCAAATGGCGAGATATTTCTCTGTGAAAGGTGTTTAAATAGTTGTTCGGAAAGGGCGCGAATCTTTCCTGTTTTCTTTGTACAACCGGAAGTACTGGAAGTTTTCTTACAACCAGATCATTACTGCTGATATTAGCCCTACTTGAGAAATCCGTGCCATCAAAGTAGTAGGAGCCACCAGGAAGATCATCTGCATAAAAAACCTTTTCATTGATCTCATCAGGTGGGGCACACCATTGAAATTTGAAATCAACGGACAACTGTGGTATGGCCCACGTGATGGGGGGAATTTTCATGAAAGGAGATAGCAGCACTTGCGCGAAATACCTGGCTAGTGACGAGCTACGATCAGTTGTCGTTTCTATTAATCTCGGAGAGAGATCCTGAGTCGACTCGCGCGAAAAGATATTGAGATGAGATTTGTTCACACATGCAAAATTATAACACGAGCGAGGCATCGGGGCCATTCATCAGGTATAAGCCGTAATGTGAGCCACATTTGTAGGTTCTAAGTAGAATTTCTAACCGTCCATTTTTCCTCGGAATTGTTGCCTACTTAATGAGTGGACCAACCTGATTTCAGGCCATGGAATGTTCGTGATGTATGGCCAGGATATCTCACATGTTGGCCATGTACACCTATGTGTTCCTGTATTCTGCTCTCCTTCGTTTAACAATCCTGACCACTCATTCGTGGGAGTTCGCTCGTTAAAGGACGAATACTGGTTTTGTTTTTCACTCTTAACCGTCCAATAAATGTCCACCAAATCAAGTGACCTAATCGTTTGTTCAGGACTGCAGGGGCGGCTCAAAGGGGTAGGCAGGTGAGGCAATCGCCTAAGGCCCTTTATTATGAAGGCCTATATTATAGCAAAATTTAAAATTTTTTAATTACGAAGGTCCTATATTATAATAAAATTAAAATTAAGAAGGAGAAAATAAGCTTAAAATGTTTGAAATAAAACTTATGAAAAGGTAGAAATATCTAAAAATTAATTTATAAATTTGAAATTGAAAATAAAAAACAAATCCTATAAACTAGTACTATCAATAATAACGGTCTAACTCTATCATCTCTTTTCAAAATAATGGCATCATTCCCAATAAATTCTTCTCCTAAAATGTAGTACCACAATTGCCTACTTTATTGCTAATTAAGTTCTCAAAAAATTAAATTCTAAGCCTCATTTTTATGACTTGCCTAGGGCCCCCAAAAATGTTGAGCCGCCCCGGTTCAGGAGGCATCTAAATTGGTGACCAGAATTTGAACAGTTTATATTGAATTAATTGCATGCAACGTATGCAGTTTCTAAGTATATATCAAGTGCCTGCGTATCAACTCTTCCAGAGTATCATAGTTTTCCTCTCACTACGCAGGTGCTGAAATTGGACCACTCGAATTTTAAGTGTGTCGGCGGGACCATCTCATTTTTTGGGCCGGAGGTGTTTATAATTTACACTACCTGATGAATGCTCCAGATTCCGACACGTGCGCCATCCAAGGATGAGAAGATTCGGTAAGGTCGAACACCCGGTTCGGTCAGGCCGTGACCGTGTCGCCATCTTGATGCCTGTGTTGTATATCTACGTTGTCCATCCGTTTTTCCAGCTCATTTTAGGGCATCGGCCGAAAAAAAATGCAGATTCAAATCTTGTGGGCCAGAAAAGTTTCCAGGTTTGATGGAAAATAAACATCACAGTGGGCCATAGGAAACTTTTAATAGTGGCCATTCAATCACCACTATTTCCTATGATGTGGTCCACCTGAGATTTGGATCTGCTTCATTTTGGGCTTATAACCTAAAACGATATGTCAAAGCGGATGGACGGTGTGGATATACAACACATACATCAAGTTGGCCCCTCGAACATGACATGTACACATTGGAAAGGTTTACTCATTAGGTGGGCCACCCGTGTCTAATAAGAATAGACGGGGGAATTAAACTGACGAACGGTATATGTGCATGGCTTAACTGAATCGTGCACCAACCTGATTTTAAGGTCGTGACATTCTAACGGTGATCCGCAAGCGATAGCCGGATCAGATCTCACACGATGACAACACGTTGGCACGTGGTCCGACGTCGCATTCTCAATATCTACTGCCGCGAAGCGCTTTCTCAGATGCAACGTTGTATGTTAACTTAACACACAACGTTTTATTTTTCCGCTTACGTGTCACTTCATCTGGACATCGTATCCATTAAAATTATAGAAGATACTATGAACATCATTGAAATCGAAATTTTAATAATCCAATCACCGGGTGGGCCACAGAATTCCATTGGATCAGATCATCGGCTGTGCAGTGATTTCAACGGTGCAGCCGCCTGATGAATAGAATGGAATGTTCTGATTTTTGTCGAAGGTGATCTTTTTTATGCTTCCAACTTTTTCACGTGTCAGATTTCGTGAAATAATGACACGTCAGCGTATAACAAAACGATGTGTTTGGTTAAAATACAACAGTGTATGATCATTTCTTAAAGAGAAATTTCCATTTGTAAAATGTATTTTTAAATGAGCTGTTTTTCTAAACATTTAATAGTTTACTTTTCGTTTCTAAATTTGAGTTTTTTTCATATGAAAATATCATTGTTATCTCACAAATCTACCTTCCTTAAATCGTCTCAAATCATCTCCTCTCTTTGTATTTCTTCTTAAAGTTCTCCTCTCTTCGTATTACTTTCTCAAATGATCTCCTTTTTCATCATGGAATCTCCAATTCTTTTTCTTCATTAGTTGAAAATCTAATAAGCCAACTTTACAAATATAATAGGGGAAATTTGCCTTTGTAAACTCTAAAATCCTAAACTATGATTACAAGTACTTGGTCAATTTTTACATGGTACTCCATTAATTTCCACGAGTACTCAATGATTTTTCAATGATTTTTCACCCTATACTTCGTCATTTTCTAGTACTTGGTCAATTTTCAAATAGTACTCGGTCAATTTTCATCAACCAGACAGATACTGTCAATGGTGAAAATTCATGGTTGACCCTAGAACGTCCAAAGAATTACACTCAACCTTAGAAGAATTGAGCAGTAGGTCCACATTTGTAACGTCTCGAAAAAATCCGTACAAAGACCTGAATACCACCTTAGGCAGAAATCACTAAGGACCGAATCCTTTAGAAATTAGACGAAAATTTGTCAACTACTAAACTAAATAATCAATGGAATTAACTTGAACCATTATCTATACGAACTACAAGACCCAAAACCATTAGAATAGCTAACTCAACTATTTATACGAACTTGAACCTACGAGCAATCTCAAAACCCAGGAGCAATCTCAAAACCCAGTTGCTACCGAGAGCACACTGAAACTCCGTATTGGACCTGGACCGCGCGTCGAAAGTTCGACTACTGCGAAACTATACGATTATGACCGCCTTACCGGACTTGACAACCATCGCGAGAATCGAGTCCGAATAGTATCCAGAAACGCACAACTAGAGGCCTAAGTAAAATGTGTGAGGAATGCGAATATCCTTAGAAAATGAACTCAAACTTAAGTGAATTGGGTTGTTCGCTTGCTGGCCAAATTTAAGTTTTCAGACCATCAGTTTCTGACCCAACTTTACTCGTGGATCAGGGAAATTTCCCTGCACATGTCAGTATACTTGTGTCCCTGATCGAGTAATGGTGACCATTGAACTGAAACGGGTCCCCCACGATCGATCCACTAATCTGATCGGACCGAAATCTTAACCTAGCATAGATCCATTGTCAGGGGACTTTCTTCAAACCGTATGCGAGTAATGAACCTTCAGATGAGCTTCGTTGGCCCGAAACAGACGCCTTTTAGTTATAACCTAAGTATACCATGGCCCTGGGGCCATTGACATCACTTCTGGGCTTATATAATGCCCTAAACCCACCCCTCTCATTCCATACAATTTTTCTCTAACCCTAGGAGAGAGAAGAGAGAAAAGAGGAAAAAAGTGTGAGGAGAAGAATGAGAGATTAGGATATCGTTGCTGGGATCACTCCCACCACTCCACGTACCGAATCATATCTCCCGTGTCGTTATACCGTCGAATCCAACTTCGTTTTTGGGTAAGAAATCCAAACCCTAATCTGTTTTAGGAATCCAAATAGAGAAATCAGTGAAATAGCTAACCTATTTTAATGTTTAGGTAGCCATTGTGCTATAGACAAAGACGTTGGGTACGAACCGAGTTCGTAACGAGCGTACCGACGAAAGGTGCAGACTATAAACGTTTAAATTATGGTTTTTAAGGCTTTCAATGTCAGCTAATGATTTATGTCTGATTTGATTGCTGCCATATGATCTTAGTTGCGACATTTTCGATATATCATATATGTGTAAATTAGGTTGTACACTAAATGCATTCCATGTGTTTGTTGAAATGTTTGAATGAATAGGAAATTATGATTTATGCTTGCTATGACTATTAATCTAAAATTCATGTTTGTTGTACGTATGACAATTCCTTTGTGAAAGGATTTGCCATAATATATGTTATAACTAATTTATTATATATATGGTGAAATGTGTAGTCTAAGTGTTTGATAAAATGTATTTAATGAGGGTGTTGAGATAAGATTCTCAATTACTTTATCTATAGTTACAGTTTCCTTCATGTAACCTATTTTACTACTACGTGATTTATGGATGAAATGCCTATGTATGATAACATATGCAATATAGTTGTTAAAATGCCCGAATGAGAATTGTATTTGAATTGGTTGTTAAATGTTGTTTTGACTATCACATATAAATGCCTATTATATTTGAGTATGATTGGGACTAATACGTAGTCCAGACAAACGGTAACCGCTTCCGATTGAGTAGCCGAACTAGTCTTGCCACAACGGATACGTTCGGTGAATCCGAGTCGTACGGTGATTATCGACAGTGGTTAGGCCACGAGGAGTGCGTATGCGCTCCATGTCGATTAATTTAGCGTGCGCTCGTACCAATCGAACTTATCAAGAAACCCGATTGGCCTAATGTGTGTTTACCATGTATGGACATCTGCTTGAATCTAAGGTACCACTTACCAATGTAAAGCCCGTTTAACCTTGGTACCACGATTCGCTAAGACTCATGAGTCAAGCATGGTGGTATGGGACACCATGGTCGAGCTGTCGGCCTACGCTGGGGTGACGAGACTCCACGTAATGACCAGTGAGCAACCCAAACTCATGAGCCGAATATGGTGGTATGAGATACTGTATTCGAGCTGTCAACTTACGATAAGGTGACGAGCCTCTCGTAGTGACCTTGAGTATAAAATAGGCCTATGCTGACGGTGACAAGCCTCTCGTAGCGACCTAAAGTGTAAACTCTCGAACTTGCCTATCCACTGCTTCCATCAGGGGTGATGCCCTACAACTTCTCTATCGTATGTGACTAACTATGATTGACGACCCTAGATGGATCATTGTTTGGGTAAATGATATAAAGGGAGGTACCTTAGCTTCCCGAATCTACTGTATGAGTAAGCCTAAATAATTACTTGGCTAACACGATCATGCACCGCATTGCATGTGCTTTGGCGAGGAAGTTTGTCATGCGCGATCATGAGATGATGTCGCTGAGGGAGTGCAGGCGAGGGCATGCATCATTATAACATATCATTCCTGCATTAACAAGAGTATTTAGGACATGATTGTTATACTACTTTATCATTACTACTTGACTGAATTGATAACATGTTAACCTTTGTCTTATAGCTCCACTGAGTTGATCACTCACTCCCACTCTGGGACAGTGTTTTAAAACACCAACCAGACTCTGTTTTAGCTGCAGATGATGGCGAGGCTTACGAAGCGGAGCCTGACTTCTACGACGATGAGTAGTTTTCCTATATGCAGCTATCAGGCGAGTTTATGTAGACCATGTACTGATCGACGGGATTACAGGGATACGAATTAGTTGGACATTACACTTTGTCATTTGTATATTTTGGAACAAACATGTATATATTCAGCCTGGTAACATAATCATACTCTGGGGGTTTATAACCACTTGTATACTTTATATATCTATCACAGTCTTCCGCTTAATTTAATCATCTCTAGAGTATGATATGTTGATTTAGTGTAATCCCATTCATGTTTAATGCACTAATACCGACAACATTTAATCATCATTATTTATGTTGCATAAGTGATGCGACAGATCTCGGGAGTTGAGCTTTGCTCAACCCTCGATTTCCAGGGTGTTACAACATTCGACTGTGAAAATGCTTGGTTGACCCCGAAATGTCCAGTCACAATCGACAGTGAAAATCCACGTACTCGGTAAACATATCAGGTCGAAAAAGGCTAAATACTTGATTTTCAACTGAATTTACGACAGTCGAAAACTTTCTCAAAGAATACAGTGAATTTTCACCAATTTCGATCAAAATGTAATCGGTGAATTTACGACAACCTAAAACCGTTTCAAAGTCTGTACTAGGAGAATCTACGACGGTCGAAAATCGTCTCAAGACCAATAAACGTCGAACATTCACCTCCAACTAATTATCACGTACACGTTGAATTTATGACAGTCGAAAACTGTCTCAACATAAGTAGATTTTTCAAGTACTCGATAACTTTCCAATATTCAATAACCATCGAAACGTGCGTAATTGATATTTCAATCGATGAATTCACGACGGTTAAAAACAATCTCAACATCGTAAATTTACGACAGTCGTAAACCATCTCAACAACCATGCGTCAAAATTTTTAGGTTGCATAATGAAATGCCTTGAAATCGATAAATTTACGACGGTCGAAAACAGTCTCAACAGTTGTCACGTTGAATTTAAGACGGTCAAAAACTGTCTCAAGAATTTTTCAATTAGTCGATTACCGTCGACCTGCGTAATTAATACTTCACTCGATGAAATTACGGCGGTTGGTAACCAACACAACATCGTACTTTTAGGATGGTAGAAAATCGTCTCAACATCCGTACGCAAGTTTTCAGTAGCATAATTGTGCCTTAATAGATAAATTTATGACGGTCCAAAAATGTCTCAACACCTGCACACGACTTTTCACATCTAGCTAATTTTCACGTACACGTTGAATTTAAGATGATAAAAAATTGTCTCAATGTAGGAAAATTTGTCAAGTACTCGTAAAATCTATGACGGTCAATAACCGTCGAAAAATGCATAATTGATATTTTCACTTTACGATGGCCAAAAACCCTCTCAATATTGTAAATTTATAACGATCGAAAAACGTCAAAACCTGCATAACTGATACTTCAATCGATGAAATTACGACGGTTGGCAACCATCTCAACATCGTAAATTTAGGACAGTCGAAAACTGTCTCAACATCTGTATATAAAAGTCTACGGCAGCATATTTATTGTTGCCTTAGTCGATAAATTTATGACGGTTGAAACCCTAATAAATTTACTGAGATGGTTTCTGACAGTCGTCATTTCACCGAGTACATGAAAATTTACCGTGCAGCTGAAAATACACGGAGTTCAGGTCTTAAGAAGGTTCTTAGCCGTCTTAAATTCACCGAGTACGTGTAATTTCTCCTGTAAAAGTTGAATTTAGGATGGGCCAAAACCGTCTCCACACTAGTAGAATTTTCACACTCGGCTACGAATGTCTTAAACCGTCTCAAGATTAAAATTGATCTTTCAATCGTTTAATTTACGACAGTTAAAAACCGTCTCAAATCTTGTACTCGGTTATTTTCCTCCTAGAATACTCTGTAAAATTTACAACAGATGGTAACCATCTCAATTTCTGCACTTGGTGTATTTTCACTTTCGTTCGGTCAATTATCACGTACCCAGCGAATTTACGACGGCTAAGTACCATCTTAAGACCTGCACTCGGTGTATTCTCACCTGCAGTGGGTCAATTTTCATGTACTTAGTGAAATGATGATTGTCAGAAACCGTCTCAACACCTGTACTCAGTCAAATTTTCACTTGTCCCTGATCAATTTTTCAGGACTCAAATTTACGGCGGTTGAAAACCGTCCCAACACTTGTACATGGTGAATTTTCACTTGTGCAGTTGAATTTTAAGTACTCTGTTGAATTTACGATGGTCAAAAATTGTCTTAACATCCATACTCGATGAATTGATGGCCATTGATAACCGTTTCAACACCTGTACTTCGTCATTTTTCATACTCAGTGAATTTTCTCAACACTTGTACTAGATCAATTTTCACGTACTCGATGAATATATGATAGTTGAAAATCACCTCAACCCGTATCGTGAATTTTCACCGTCAATTTTAACATACTGAATGAACTTACGACTGTCGAAAACCGTCTCAACACCTGTACTCGGTGAATTGACTTGTATTCAGTTAATTTTCACGTAATGTGAATTTACAACAATCGAAAATTGTTTAAAAACCTATACTCAAAAAAGTGTATTTTCACCCGCTTAGGGTCAATTTTCAAGTACTCGATTAATTTACGACGGTTGAAAACCGTCTCAACACCTGCACTAGTTAATTTTCACGTACTTAGTGAATTTACGACGGATGAAAACCGTCTCAACACCTATAAGTGAATTTTCACGCTTTGTGAATTTATGACGGTGGAAAACCATCTTAACACCTACACTCGGTCAATTTTCATTTAGGGCCTGTTTGTTAAATCTGAAACCTGAATCTGAAATTTGAATTTGCAGTTGGAAAATTAAGTATTGAGTCTAGAACAACCTGTTTGTTAACTACTGTCTGAAATGTCTAAACTATGTTAATTTGACACATTAGTCCGTCTTTACAGGAAACAGTCATGATTGAATCTCTACCATTAAAAACTTCATGGATTCCACCAAAATTTTATTTGCCATCTGTAACACCCTGAAAATTGGGGGTCGTGCATACACTCGACTCCCAAGTTCCCGGGTATCACTTATAACTGATTTTTACTAAATTACGTTTAATCAGGTTTAAATGCACAACATGGAATTACTTGGAACATGGAACACAATCACAACTAGTCTACTGAAATAAAAGAGGTCAAATATATATAAGTCCAAAAGAATATAAATGGGTCGCGCAAGGCGTTTCCCAACAAAATCACAAAAGAATGACAAGTCCAAAAGAATAGTGTGCTGCGTCCACCACTCGGCGATCCAAACCCGTCTACTAGGCCGATGGGAGATCGTCCATCAGCTGGAAGTAGGACAGCTCGTCCTCCTCCTCAAGACTCGCTCATCTAGGCTCCTCGTACTCTGCGTCACCTGCATCTACGGGAGAGTCTGGTTGGTGTTTTAAAACACCGTCCCAGAGTGGGAGTGAGTGATCAATTCAGTGGGTGTTATTAATCTTAAGTTGTAACAAACATCAATTATATTATGAAATTAATGAAAAACAAACGTTCATAAATACTTAATTGATCTTGTTAATGCAGGTGCATGATGAATGATATGATGTATGGCCTTGCAACAACACTCCCTTGTACGACTACGTCTAATGATCGCGTATGGACAACACTCCCTCATTGTGACCTCAACTGCCGAGTCACCACAACCTAGCTAATGCAATGCATAAATAATGTTGCCGAGTATTTAGTTAATTCTGGTCATCCAGCAGATTGGGGAAACTGGTACACTCCACGATATCAATGCCCTTAACTAGTTGCGAGGCTAAGGCCCCTCAACACGTGAGGCCAAGACCCCATGATCCTTGATCCCATCGGGTTCCCCATCCTCGATTTCAAGCACACGGGGAGTGCTGGGAAAGGGATCGCTCGCGGTCACTACGGGGAAGCTCATCACCCCAGCGTAAGCCGACAGCTCGGACACAGTATCCCATTCCACCATGCCCGGCTCTCGAGACGGTGGATCAGTACTTTCAGATGGTTATCAATGGGCTTCAGTGCGCGAAGGGTGTTCCAGGTTCCATTCAGACGTGAACAGATATGGTTAACAATCGTAGTTGGTTAGTAATTGGGTTAGACCATGTGAGTCCAGGCGAGTACGTGACAGACGAAATCGGGTACAAGCAACCCACGTAGTCTAACTACTGTCGTCCATTCGCATCTGCCCAAACCCGCTGGTTTAGCCGCAGGATAGTCCTACCCGCGGGACCGCCTTCTCTTACCTCAGTTTCCTGACCAACCTAGGGGTTTGACGATAGTCAATAATGCTTCAACAATTTAGAATTCATCATCTAACACAGGTGACATCATGCACTCATACATCAAACACAGACTTCAGATTTCTCTACAATTGCAACTACTAACAATAACATGAATTAAGCGTGTATGTGTAGTGTGTGGGGTTAACAAAGAGACCAAGCATTATATATATCTCATAGCACAATAATACAACAAGAGTTAATGGAACATACATGCTATAAAGAATCATTGCGCTAGAATCAAGCAAGAAATAAACAAGCAAATCACCAAATTCATGCCCAATCATGTTGAGGAACATCAAACATGCCATAATCATTCCATTTTTATTGGGAGGATCTAAAAGGTAAAGTCTTGCCTAAGTTTTCTACTAGATTATCCAAATACATCACTCAAACAATCATAATCATTAGATTCATAGTAAAATTGGTGCTAGGCCACCTAGGAATAATAGTCTGCACCTATGAATTGTTGAGAGCTCTAAGAAACGATATAAGGTTGCCAAACTCGGGGTGGATTCGTAGAGATCCTGAGTCAAAGGAACTTTGCATGTTAGGATTACATGCAACATCTAGCTTAACACAAAGGATCTCAAGAAGATGGGTGCTTACCTCTCTAATCGATTGAAATTCAAATTTAGAGTGGTGGGTGTGGGATCTCTTGAGGAAGAAGGAAGGAGTTGCAAGGATCGACTTCTTTTGTGCCCCATCTTCAACTATGGCCCACTTTCTCTCCCTTCTTCACTCTCCCTTCCTCTCTTCTTCCTTTCTTCTTTTTTCCTTTTCTCTCTTCTCTCTTTCCTTTCTCTATGGCAAATTCGTATGGGGAGAGGGGTGTCCAAAAGAAACCCTTTTATAATGCCAGATTTGGTGTAAATGGCCTCAATGGTTGGGTTTTTACTATAATAGCCCTATGGGAGGGTCTTTCTAACCTCTAGGGCCCACTACGGGGTGTACATATTAATATACACTGTAGAATAGTTAGCCCTAATGATGATCTACGTATGGACATGTTCAGTCCGCCATTTGGATGCGCCGATTGACAGATATTATTAAAAGTCTGTTCGACGGTCACCAATGGTTGATTGGAGCCACGGCTATACGAATATGAGCAGGAAAATATCCTTACTCCACATGTAAAGTTTAGTCCTAAACCGATAGTCCGAAATCCTCAACTTTGTATAAGAGTGGGCGACCCAATTCACTTAAGTTTCAGCTTCTTCCCTTAGGGTATTTGTACTTCTCATGCACTAGTCCTTTGGCTCAAGTTGAGCGGTTTTGGACAGTACCCAAGTCCAACTCCCACAATGGACGCCAATCCCAGTAAGATGAACATTATTCTATAGTTTTGGAATTAGTGGCCCACTAACGAGCGGTATAGAGCTTGTTTGGAAAATCGGGGCATTTCTTAAATGAATTTGGTAGTGAGATTTCTCGTGGGCAGTGATTAAGGTTTGGATTAACTATGTTCATAGTGTGGCCTATTTATAACTAGTGAAAGTGGAGATTTGGTCATGATTACTCTAAACCGTCGGTTGTAGGCCAAAAGAGTAACGGGGTTGATTTGGTCTATTAGTTAAGATCTGAGCCTTATCTGACTCGGCTTCGGTTAGATCTTTAATTTAGTTATGCTTGTCTTGATTAGTTAGCGATGGGTCGGTTAGATTTGGGCCCTATGTAAGTAAATCATGGGGCTAAACTTGATGTTCAAATGATCAGGCGGATTCGTTGGCTTCCTACGGTTGATTAAACGGACTTGTGCGGTTCTTTACTGGTTCCACCCGTGTTTAAACTAACATTGAGTGCTAATGGTCAGTAAGTGACATTATAAGTTAATTACACAAAAAAATTTTAAAGAATTTTTGCAAATCCAAAACAGTGAAAATCCAGGATGTTTACACCATCCAACCTATTGATAAGGTCAAAAAGACCTAAATGAAAAGACCACACAAATATCATCTTAATCCAAAGCTTTTGTGGCCCACAAGAAATTTTTAATTGTCATTTACCACAATTTCGTGTACTAGGGTCCATCTAAGATTTGGATCTACTTCATTTTTTGGATCATGCCTGAGAATGAGCTTTCGATATGAATGGACAGCATGGATGTAGTCACAAACATTACAATGGGCCCCACAGCCAGGAATCCCACTCACCTAGGTGGATCCGGATTGTGTATCGACAATGTTAGTAGCCCCTAGCTATTGGATGGTGTTGTGTGGCCCACATCATAATGTATGTGTTTTATCCACACCGTCCATCCATTTTTCCATATCGTTTTAGGGAATGATCTCAAAAATGAGGAAGGTCCAAAAATCTCGTGTGGAGTGGTGATTGAACACCCACCATTAAAAGCTTCTTAGGGACCTCAAAAGTTTTGGATGAAGTTGATATTTGTGTTTTCCTTTTATCCAGGTTTGTGTGACCTAATGAACACATTGGATGGTAAATAAACATTACAGTGAGCCCTAAAAAGTTTTTAATGATGGGTGTTCAATCACTATTGTTTTCTTATGGTGTGGTCCACTTTAGATTTGGATATGTCTCAAATTTGGGCTCAAGCTATAAAATGATTTGGAAAAATAAAAGGACAGCGTGGATAAAACACATACATCATGGTGGGGCCTTGTCCAATAGTTTGCTCCCTAGTGCAGCGTCACTAGGCAATCCACATGGGGAGCCAATGAGGTGACCTTATGCTGTATTGACATCAACAAGTTTAGTGGGCCCCACCATGATGTATGTGTTATATGCAAACTATCCATTTGGTGAGAACGTTTTAAGGCATGAGCCCAAAAATAAGACAGATCCAAAGTTCAAGTGGTGTAACACCTCAAAAAAATCCATATAAAGACCCGAGTACCACCTCAGGCAGAAATCCCTAAGGACCGTATTTTGTAGAAATTTAGGCGAAAATTAATTAAGTACTAAACTAAATTAATCGATGGATTTAGCTCAAACTACCATTTACGCAAATGACAAGACCCAAAACCATCAAAGTCGCTAACTCAACACTACTTGAAAACCTAAGAGGAATCCCACGAGCCTGTCGCTCTCGAGAATACATTGAAACTCCATATCGGACCTGGACCTGGACCGCACGTCGAAAGTTCGATAACCGCGAAACTATAGGGTTATATCCGTCCTACTGGGCTTGACAACCATTGCGGGAATCAAGCCCAGACTGTGTCCAGAAACGCACAACTTGAGCCTTGAAAGAAGTTTGTGAGAAACTCAAATATCTTTAGAAAATGAAATGAAACCTAAGTGAATTGGGCCATTCGCTTACGCGCGAAATTGAGGATTTCAGACCGTCAGTTTCTGACCAAACTTCACCTATGGATAAGGAAAATTTCGCTGCACATATCCGTATACTTGTGGCCCCGATCAAGTACAACCGTTAATCTGACACGGGTCCTCCACGGTCGATCGGCCTATCCAATCGTGCTGAAATCATATCCTGGTATAGATCCATTGTCAGGGAACTTACCCTGTGGCGTAAGTGAGTAATGGACCTCCCGATGTGCCCCATTTGCTCGAAACAGACACCCTTTGGTTATAAATTAAGTATACCATGGCCCTGGGGCCATATACATCAATTCTGGACATATATAAAGCCCTTTTAACCACCCCATCTCTCTCTCATACGAATTTGCTCCAAACCCTAGGAGAGAGAAGAAAAAGAAGGGAAAAGAGTGAGGAGAGAAGAGAAAGTTTGGGAGACAGTCGTTGTGATTCTTTCCCATGACTCTATACGCTGAATCGTCTTCCTGTTATGTTCCACGATCCATCTCAACTATGATTTGGGTAAGAAATCCAAACCCTAACACCGTAGTTAAGATATAGAATAGTCGTTTGTCAACCTAGCTAACAGATTGCACCATTTAGGTACTCGATGTTCTGATTCGGGAACATAGAATTCGAGCTAAGCCCGAATCGAGAAATTCGACGTAAGGTGCAGACTATAAATGTTTAGGTTATGGTTTTTAATGCTTTCAATGTCAGCTAATGATTTATGTCTGACTTGATTGCTATCATATTGTCTTAGATACGATGTCTTCGATGTATTATACATGTATGAACTATGTTGAACAAAAGATGCATCCCATGTGTTTGATGAAATGTTTGAATGAACATGAAATTGTGATTTGTGTTTACCATGACTGTTAATCTAGGATTCATGTTTGTTGTATGTATGATGATCTCCTTGTGTAGGGAATCGCCATAATATATGTCGTAACTAATCTAGTCTATGTATTTGGTGATGTGTAACTAAGGTGTTTGATAAAATGTCTGGATGAGAAAATATTGATGAAGTGTAGTTATTCAGTGTATTAAGATATGATTCTCAATTACCTTAATCATATGTATAGTTTCTTCCATGTAATCATACTTGCCGCTATACAATTCATGACAAAATGCAAGTGTTGGTGACATGTTCAATATGTTTGATGAAATGCTCAAATGAGAGATTTGTTTAGACTGATTGTCAAATGCTAGAATTATTGTCACATGTGTTTACTTGTTATATCTGAGTAGGATTGGGGCTACGCTGTAGTCCAGGCAATCGAAAATAGTCCCCATTCAGGTGGTCGAATTAATCTCGCCACCTCAGATATATTCGATGAACCCGAGTCGCACGACGATTATCGACAGTGGTTAGGCCACGAGGGGTGCTTATGCACTCCATGTCGATTAAGTCGACGTGTGCTCGTACCAATTGAACTTATCTAATAAACCGATTGGCCTAATGTGTGTTTACCACGTACGGACACCACTGCCTGAATCTAAGGTACCCCCTCCGATGCAAAGGCCCACCTTAACTATGGTACTACGATCCACCAAGACTCATGAGCCGAGCATGGTGGTATGGGACACCGTGTTCAAGCTGTCGGCTTACGCCGAGGTGATCAGCCACCTCGTAGTGACCAGTGAGCAAACTCACACTCGTGAGCTGAGCATGGTGGTATGAGACACCGTATTCGAGCTGTCGGCCTATGCCGAGGTGATTAGCCACCCCGTAGTGTCCGCGAGCACAAAATTATGAACTTGCCTATCCACTGCTTTCAATCGGGAGTGATCACCCCACAACTTGCCTATCGTATGTGCTTGGCTAGGAGTGACGAACCTAGATGGATCCTTCTATTCGGGTAAATGATATAAAGGGAGGTACCGTAGCTTCTAAAATCTGTTGTATGAATAAACTTAATTAATTACTGGGCTAACATAACCATGTATAGCACTGCATTAGTTAGGACGTGCTTTAAAGGCATGGAAGTGGCACAGGAGGTTGTGTTATCATATGCGATATGGTGTCGGCATCGCTTGTTGAGGGAGCTTCTAATGTGAGGGCATGCATCATTACTTGCACTCCATTCCCGCATTAACAAGAGTAGCTAGGAAGCGATTGTTATGTTGCTTTATCATTACTGCTTGATTGAATTGATAACATATTAACCTTTGCCTTATAGTACCACTGAGTTGATCACTCACTCCCACTTTGGGACGGTGTTTTAAAACACCAACTAGACACAAGTTTAGATGCAGATGATGATGAGGTTTACGCGACGGAGCAGGATTTCATGGACGATGAGGAGTTCTCCTATTGTCAGCTTTCTGACGGGTCTACGTAGACCTTAAGCTGACTCGTCGGGATGCCGGGATGCTGGGATACTTGTTTAGCTGGACATCTTACATTTTCTCATTTTGTCTATTTTGAAACAAATTTTGTATATATTAAACCCTGTTACACCATCATACTCTGGAAGTTGTGAATTGCTTACTTATTCAAATACATATACGTCAGACTTTCGTTTACTTAATTACATTATCTCTGGAGTATGATGTATTGTTTTAGTATAATCCCACTCATATTAATGCATTAGTATTGACGACATATAAACATCATTCTCCATGTTGCATAAGTGATGTGCTGAATTTCAGGAGTAGAGCTTTGCTCGACCCTCGAAATCTAGGGCGTTACAAGTCGACCACACCTCAGAAAGCAGTGGGGACTGAACATCTACCATTGAAACCTTCTTGGGGGTCACAAAAGTTTTGTACCCATCTGATATTTAGTTTTTCCCTTCATCCAGGTTTGCATGACCTTATGAATAATTTGGATGGAAAATAAACATCATGGTGGGCCCTATGAATGTTTCAAGAGTGGGAATCATTTTCCCCACTGCTTACTGAATGCCAACTGTTTACTCTCGTGTGGCCCACTTGACTGTTTGATACACCTAATTTTCGGTCTCTCGTCCTAAATTGATCTCTCAAAACGGATGGACGGGGTGGATTTCTCAAAAACATCTCGATGGGCCCCACCCAACTGTTTACTCTTGTGTGGCCCACTTTTTTTTTCTTTTTTTTTATTTACCTTCCAAAACAAAAAACTTCCTTTGGTAGGAAATCCGCGTCTGCTTGTGGCACACCACACGATCCGCTTCCCACTGCAGATCCGGGCGGGATTCGGTACTGCCCTGTGGGTAGCTAGAGATAGACAGTCATGTCTAAGGCTATGTGGGGTCGACCGTGATGTATATGTTTTATCCATACCGTCCATCCATTCTTCCCTATCATTTTAAGGAATAATACCAAAAGACAGGCATATCTAAGGCTCATGTAGGCAACACTACAGGAAATAGTGGGAATTGGGAGACCACAGTTGAAAACTTCTTAAGGCCACGGAAGGCTCTGATAAAGCTCATTTTTGTGTTTTCTCTTCATCCAAGTCTTTGTGACCTTATGAAGAGGTTAGATGGCAAATAATCTCATTGGTGGACCTCAGGAAGGTTTTAACGGTAGTCATTCCATTCCCACTACTTTTTGTGGTGTGGTTAACTTGAACTTCAGATGTGCATATTTTTTGGGATCATGCTTTAGAATTATATAAAAAAGTTGATAAACGGTGTGGATGGAGCACATAAATCATGATGGGCTAGAAAAGTGTCACACGTTAAAAGTTTGGTTACTTATTACGTAAACAAGAAAATATTTGTTTGCCCCGGGCAATATTGGATTAAAAAATATATATTTGCGGAGCGCTTTCTGGATTCACCATTAAGTGAGACCTCCTTCACCGAAAAAAATCGGCATAAAATAATGGAGCAATTTCCTTCTTCGGTGTTAACAAACACCGCTTAACATCGATGGCTTTCCGAATTCCGTATTAAGTGAAAGTTTTCAGCGTTAACAAACACGCCCTAAGTGAATTTCAGACAATCAAAAATCGCCTCAACAACTGTACTGGGTGAATTTTCACCTACACTACTTTGTGAATTTATGACAATTGAAAACCATCTCAACACCGGTACTCAGTGAATTTTCACCTATACTCGGTGAAATTTCACCCGTACTCGATGGATCGGGAATCTAGTTTTAAGACTCGAACTACAACCTTAGAAAATGGTGCAGATACTGAAGAATGAAAAGCCCAATAAGTTATATTTGATCTACACTATAGCATATTCAAATAGGGTTTCTAATGACTAGACTAAACTAATAGAAAACTTAGTTTGCTTTAAAATACATCATCTTTATGGTCTTCATAGCTTTCCACAAAAGAAGAAACATACCAATGACTATTTCAGGTCCACACTTGGCTAACCAGTATAACATTCAGTACATGTTTCATTATTCACAACTAGAAAAAATACATATCTAATAAAAGAGTATTAATCTGAACTTGTGTATTGGATTGATGGGAAATGGATATGGTAAAGAACAAACAACGTTACGAGTGCACTTATCCGAGTTGCAACATGTGTGGTCCATGAATCACTTGAGTATGTAACCTCACATAAAGACTTACATCCTAACTAAGAGTATGTTTCTTTGTTATCTAATAAAAGAGTATTAATCTGAACTTGTGTATTGGATTGATGGGAAATGGATATGGTAAAGAACAAACAACGTTACGAGTGCACTTATCCGAGTTGCAACATGTGTGGTCCATGAATCACTTGAGTACGTAACCTCACATAAAGACTTACATCCTAACTAAGAGTATGTTTCTTTGTTCATGAAAGATGTTGCCCATAGATAATTGTTCTCAATTTCAAATACCAAAGACCAAGTAGTTATTGCTTAACCAGACATGTAATGGGCCTAGACCATTTTAATACACCTGGTATGTTTAGGCCCGACACTTTTAGCTCAAATTTTGGGCTTGGAACCTCTCCTGGCTCAATACATGTGAATCATAACATATAAGTATAGGTCAAGCAAATGTCCACTACCATGCAATCGCAATTTCACATTAGGTTATAACACGCTTATAGTTATACTCATAATTCATGATTATTTAAAGCTTTCTCATGAAACCTAACAAAACTAACCTTTGAATATATATATATATATCTTGAGGCTCAAGTGAAACCTACATCCATCATGAGCATGTGATTAATGTTTTTTTTTTTTTTTTACTAAAATATAACTACAAAAATAAATAAATAAATAATCTATTTGGAATCAAATTAACCAAGACACCTCAAATACTCACATGAAAAAATAAATAATCCATGGTCGATCATGAAAATCCATGGTTGACTGTGTATTTGACTGAGTATTAGGTGAGTTTCACGGAGTGCTCAGTGAATTTGACCAGGTACGATCAACTGTGATAATGCACAGTCGACCCTGAGATGTCCAGAGAGTCATAGTTGACCGTGAATATCGACGTTTGACCATGTAAGCCTATAAGGAAACCAAAATGTCAAGTCCATAGTTGACCATGAAAAACCATGATCAACCAAGAAATGGACAGCAAGTCACGGTCGACCGTGGACTAGGTGAATTTGACCAAATACTATTGAATTTCACTGAATACTAGCTATTCCAATGAAACACAAATTCAAGAAGAAGAATGTAGTGAAGCGAAACACAACTTCAAAATACAACTCAAAAAAGATTACAAAAATCCTTCTGGAGAAAATATGGCAGATTCCAAATTTATCAATGTGACGAGTTTGAAGCAATGAACATAACTTGGAGAAAGATTGCAAATGTAAAATGATAAGAAATGGAGATTCAACTGCGGATTTCAAGAAAAAAAAAAAAAAAAAAACCAAGAAAATATGGGTTTTTAGGTATAAGGAAAATAACTTAAAAGCAAAGGTATTTTTGTCTTTTTAAAAAAGTTATTCCGTACCACACATATTTATAAATGTAAAGTGTTGAAAGTTTAAAAATACTGCTACGTTAAAATTGAAATTTACTGATAAAATTTTATACTTCTCAAGGGAGAAATGCTCCAGTGCACTAGAGCACTACAAGTTACAGCGCCTGATTGCACTGGGACACTCAAATAGTCAGTTCCATTGATCTAGACTGTTCATTAGGTCAAAAACACATTTATTGGGCTACCATGATAAATATTATACCGATCTAAAAAAATATTAACTACTTAATCAATGGACTTAAAAATGAACGTTAAAGATCATTGTTACAAAAATAAGTCCACTAAACAATTTCATCCATCTATTTTTAGGGAACATAAAGTATTGCTCATGATTCTAAAGAATCACTTTTTTAGTCAATCGTAACCATCCAATCTATAGCTTGGAAAAAGGATGGCTAGGGTAATTTATGAATGGTTCGGACCATTCATCCAATGTAATTGTTTCATAGTAGATCAATAAAATTGTTATGAAATTAATGGACAGTTCAGATCAATCGATTATATTTTAAAAATGAATGGATCCATCTAGGAGCACTGGTGCATTCCTTTTATCGTAATTTCAGTTTTTCTATTTTTATTTTTTAACGCGCGCGAGACAAAAGGCGGGAAAAAGAGAAATCAGATTTCTCCCGGCCACGCCCTGTCCTTTCGTCCCCTCTCTCTCACTGGTCTTTTTGCATTTCAAGGGGTTTCAGAGGAGCTCGTGAGATACAGAGATGGCTAGGATTGGGAAACACGAGCCGGGAACGAGTCGAAGCCGAGACGACACTGGAGCAGACGCGGAACGAGGCGAGTCGACTCGGCAAGGCGCGACGGAGCGGCGAGTTCTCCGATCGCGGTACTTAACCGTGAAGAATCTGATCTGCGGTGAGGATCTGAAATTCCTTGGTTTCAACAGTCTAGATGGAGCTGGTTCCTTTTCCCTCCTCCATATTTTTTTTCTTTTTTAAAAATTTTCTGCAGATGAAAGAGAGGATATTTCTCGTTTGGATTCTGATAGATTCGAATTGGTTATCGGCGAAGTGGAAAATCTGCATCAGTTAGGTATGAATCTGGAAAAATCCCAATTTTTGCTTCTTCTTCTTCTTCTTCCCTTTTTTTTTTCCCCGATTTTCTACGAATATCCTTTTTTCAGGAATTTGGTAAAATCGGTGATGATGATGATAAATGCATAAAAGTAAGGTAAAAGACCTTAGAAATCGCTTGTTTGTAGGAAAATGACTGTTTTACCCTTCGGACTGCAGTCGCTCTTTTTCTTTTTCTTTTTTCTGGATGGAAGATGAGACGTTTTTCTTCTTTCCAATTCCCTTTTGTTTTCCATCTTTGCACGACATACACGGTTTTTCAGTTCCGACAAGTGGGGCTCATTTTAGGTAATCCAGACTGTTGGTCTGTTGGGTCCCACCGCGGATGGACTATGCATCAAGAGTCTCCTTGATTGGACAATATTAACCTTTCATTTTTGGCCTACAGATACTGTTGCGAAGGAAATACAACATTAGTCTGCACTCAACTGAAATGTTGCTAATACTGGTTGCTGGGATCTTCCAATCTGGAAATTTCCTGGGTCATGATCCGTAGTGGGACCAAACAGCCAATGGTCTGGAGTACTGAACCATGCCCACTATCCAAAAATGTGGGTAGTGTATCATGTAATTCCTCTAATAACATGTGATTGTCAGTAAATCTGTTTGTTGTTATTATTATTATTATTATTATCCATCTTTGTTTTATATTGCCTATGGGAAATGGTTTGATTGGACATGAGTTGCCCGGTGATCCCAACCGTTTATTATAGTGGATCTCATTGTGGATTAGCCACAGAAGCTGCTCTGATCAGACAATCCTAACCATATCAGAGTTTTTCCCCCTCTTATTAGTTGAATATATGCTGCTTTAAAAAAAAAAAAAAAATCATCCATTTTCACCCCATGAACTGGATTATTAGGATTATCCAATTGGTGTGTGCTTTTGGGTAATGGTACATTTGGTTGCACCAAATATCGTGAAATTTCTTCATTAATCAGTGTAATTTGGTGTGAATTTCATGAGTTTGGTGCAGCCAGACGCCCACTAAGCTAATTCAATTCGAATCCGGATCCTCCGCTTGCTGCAAACAGGTTTTTCCTGTTTTCCTGCATTGTGATCGGTCCACATCATCACTGATGTTGTCAGCACTGCTGCATTAAATGTAGTCTGTCATGATGTGGCCCAATCATATTGCAACGAACAGGTTTTTCCTGTTTGTGGCAAGCAGAGGATCCGGATTCAATTCAGTGGCATTCCACTAGATAAGCAGTCAGGGTCATGTCGTGCCCAATGACTGATGCCAATCACTGCCAGTGTCATTTAATTTTAAAGAGATTGGTCTCATAACATCATTCACATTAGTCATTTGGGACAGTTCTATACTAGAAACGAAGTGTTTCCTATTGTTTTCAGTTCAGAAGCCTCGAGAACAGGTCGCGGATGCAGAAACTTTACTAGACATTGCAACCTCGCTGGTAACATCAGTCCAGTCACATGGCAATGGAGGAGTAGCACCTTCCGACTTCATAAGCTCTCTGCTTGCAAACTACGGGCAACATGATGGAGTGGCAAGCAGAGGGAATGCTCGCAATTCAATGCTGTGGGTGGGAATCGGATTTGCTGTCTCTCGTGTCTTCAGGAAGGTCCCTGGATGCTGCACCATGTAAATCAAATACACAATCCCACTTTCAGAAAAATAAAATAAAAAAGGAAAGGAAGTTGTGTTTTGTTTTTGCGTGGTTTTTAATTTTCTGTGGTGCTATGTTAGGATCGGGCCCATGAATACTGAAATGAAGAAAAGAAAGGTTGTAGCCCATCGGAAACGTACTAGACCAACTGAAAGCACTCATCCTGAAGAGGTGGTTTGATTCTGTTCTCTTCAACAGCTTGTGTTTTCATCAATTATATTTGTGAAAAAAGTGGTTTTGGTGTGTTTGGTTGCACCAAATTAGATTTATAAAGCAAATGCACCCTTATGATAAATACATGATTGTTTATCTGCAATGGCATTGGTTCTGTTCTATAAATGGTGCTCCTGCAGCATCCAGCTTGAAAGTCAAGTTGGTTGATGCACACCCTCTGTGGACAGAGACCTGGGATCAAGTCCCCTGATAGGGGTCTCAGTATGGAAACCCATACAAAATAAATTCGCATCTTCAAATTGTAAGTAGGATCCAATCCCATTATCATCATACAAATCAACGAAGGACAGGATAACATTATTCTAATTCTTAGGGCCTGTTTGGATCAACACAATTCAAAAAGTAACTCTGGAAAATAAAATATTTTCCACAAATATGATGTTTTTCATTGATTGTGATACTAAAGTAACCCAGGAAAATTTGTTTTCTTAAAAGAGGCATTTTCCTTTTCTTTCGAAAAACTTGATAATCCTTATTTCGACATTTTTTGAAAGATTAAGTTTCACTGTTTGATCATGACCGTTCCACACTTCCTTGGAAATCATGGAAATTAAAGCAAACAATCTTTTTAGATATATTTTCTATGATTTTTCTCAAATGTGACATTTTCCCTTTCCAAATCTACGTTTGTTATTCCACTAATGCAAAATTTTAATTGATCTCCTATAGTGTGTGTATAAAGAAGAGTTTATCTTAAACCCACATTATGGAAGCTGGGAAAATTCATGAGGGACTTTTGATCCTTTGCTTACTTTTCTCTAGCAAGCACATATTGACTAAATTCATGAGTGTCTTTTGATCCTTTGCACATTGCAATATTACTCATCAAAGATTTGTCAAAACACATCTGTAGTACCGTGCTGAAGAATCAGCCCATCTTTATTAACTAAAGAAAATTACTCATCTGTTCCCAAGGATCATTCCAATTTTTCTCTTCAAAATTCATATGTTCTGTTTTCTTATCTGTATTCTGATATTTCTATTCCACTCAGACAAATCAACCTGATATATTCTGCAAGTTGATTAGAAAGTTAAAGTAAGTTGTTATACATTTTCAAATTTATGCAAAAAAAAAAAGGGTCCTTGCATTGATGTGTTTATGTGCAGGTTGATGATGCTGGTGCAGAAGAGAAAACAGAGACGGATAAGAACATGTCGACCATGTTCGAGATCTTGAGGAAGAAGAGGTGTGTCAGGCTTGAACACTTGGTGTTGAACAGGTCCTCCTTCGCTCAATCAGTAGAGAACATTTTTGCGTTGTCTTTTTTGGTTAAGGACGGTCGAGCCGCGATAACGGTCAACGACAATTGGCATCATTTTGTTTGTAAGACTTCAATCTTACATAATTGGGAATTCCGTTTTATTTTGTTTCAAGATTTCCCGTTTTTTAAATTTATTATGACTCTCATCTTGTTTCTTCCCAGTGCCCAGAAATGCTCCTTCTGCGAGTTCAGTGGCCTCTGGAGAAGTTTCTTACAGCCATTTTGTTTTCAGATTTGATTTCAAGGATTGGAAGGTATGCAATGGATAGAATACAACTTTCTTTTATGTGATGTGTATATCACATCCAACTCATCCATCAGATGTGTCACCTCAATAAGCCCACAGGACCCAAAAATCAGCTCGATACAAAACTCAGGTGGGCCACAGAACAGAGAATAAGGTGGAAGGGTACAGACACCCTTGATTTTCAAAGGGTAAGCATCCCCTCCTAGCATGTTCCCTTTTGCCGTGGTCCACCTGAGTTTTGAATCAGCATGACTTTCGGGCCTGGGAGTATCTTGAGATGGAAAATCTGATGAACAGGTTGAATGTTGTGAATCTATACATGGGCCCCTACATCTGCCTGGGAGCTTACAGTTGTACCGGTGTCACCGCAGCGACTGCCTTTGTTCTTCAAGAATTTAGAATCAATGAATGTAATAGCATTTGCTTTCTGCTGGTTTCTGTTAAATAGTCACATGTAAACCTTGGAGGAATTACCCTGCACTTTGAGAAAGTGTACAAGAACCAGACTGGTCTCATTGGGTTACCCCGCCATGAACTGGCCATGTTGTAAAATCAGGACGATTGGATGGTCATGACCAGCCTATGGGTACTCATGTTTAATAAGAATGTGCAATAAATTGCATACATTTAAGTATTCTTTTCATGTGGTTTGCAATATGCAGTTGATGATCAGTGTTGTTGGGGCTGGGGAGGAGCTGATGCCACATAGGAACATGAGGAATGCATCTGGCAATTCTCCGACAGTGCCGATGCAATTCGATTCACAGGTGGCCATGCCGACAACACCCATCAGAAAGCTGTCAAGGAACCGCGGCCTCATTGTACGGGAAGAATTTGTTGTTGATGATGATAGCACAAGAAAAGGGCTGACACTGTTAACGTCTGATCCGTTGAATTGGGTAGAGAATGCTTGATCATGTCTGTTATTCTTGTTTTGGAAGCCAGGAAATGTTTTGTATAAATAGCTTCAGTGTCTGGATGCAGACTCAGCTTTTTGTATAATTTAGTAGGTAACTAGTTATTTTAATTTAAGTTTCAAACAACGACCATGCATCTTATATTCCACCAATGTCTTTCTTCTACCAATGGTTAGGAATCCCATTGACTTAAGATGGCAAAATACCCTTGAGGAAATTGGATTTCTATATTTATTCATTGATTCGGCTGTACTGATTTGATTTGTGTGGGCACTTATTCTAATGACCAGGTCAGCAAAGAATTAGATGAAATTTGGTTGCAGCTTCAGCTCTAGACTATGGCAACCATGGTTTTAAGATGACTCGTGGACCTGAACTTGGTCAGAACTGATCCACTTTGAGTTGCCTAGACGATTCACCCCCAATTTGAGACTGAATGAATCGGTCTGAGTTGCCAAGTCTTTTATCCATGATGGCAACTTGCAGGGGACATCCATCGTACAGGTTCATTCATGTATGTCAATTGGGGCTGTTGATATTATGGGTTCCTTTGAGGAACTTTCCAACTACTAGTCATCACATGGTGTAAATGACACTGGTCATGCTCCCCGCTAAGTGAACGATTAGATGGACAAGGCTTTTTATTTCAGGATATGCTCCACTGACTACGTGGGTGTAGCTCTATTCTCAGATTGCCCCTGCGCATTACACTGAAAATTGATGAAAACATGGTGAGCTGCAAGTATTATTAATGCCCTTGACTAAAATTATGAGGATCTGATGATCCTGACCATCGGGTCAGCAGCAAATGGATTGATATAAAAGGGATGGCTACCTCCATATTCAATGGGCCAAATCCGAATTATCAGACTGCTGATCTTCCTATCGGTGCAATTTTTGGGCTACAGCCCATCCAACATTTGGCACCGTTTTATTGGACTTTGTGAACAGCTGACCATAATTTTACAATAGTCTCACTCCATTGTGTGCATACAAGTCATTAGAAAATAGCAAACTCGAGTCAGGGGAGGATCCCGGAACAAAATCCCCTATTACAAAATTGTAGCTAAAAAAAGAAAAAGAAAAGAAACGAAAAAAGAACTACAAAGACATCCATAAGCATGAAAAATTAACATGAAAACCTTAGCTCTTGGGGTCGGACTGAGGAATGTTGAGATCTGCAAATATTGGACTGTCGACTCCCACTCCCATTGCATGCAGCCCATTGTCCACATAAATAACTGTTCCTGTGATGGCCGAAGCCAATGGCGATGCCAAGAATGCAGCAGCATTGCCAACCTCATCTGTTCAAATTTTCTTCAATTTGTAAGAACACAAACCTCTTCCAGAAAAGAGATAAAATTGCAAAACATGGCTTTAAGAAATCAGTCAAATGCAAACCAACCTACACACACACACACACACACACACCACACACACACACACAGGGATACGAAAATGATCACCAGCAATAAAACATCTGGTCTCAGAAGAGAATAACAATCCATCAGCAGCGAGTTCTGACCCCATCATTAACAGAGGAGAAACTTGGTTACAGCACTGGAATTCAAAAGATTTATGCAACTTTCGATCCCATTGAGAAAGGATAAATCCAGTGGGGTTTTAGGACTTAAAGAGGTGTGCCAGCATGGTTTGATTTTGGCAAGTGTCTTGTTGCTTGGTAGACAAAGAAACCTGCTGCTGCAGGCGTGGAAAACCAATTGCCTGATACCTTTAATACACTCACAAAGAGAGAGAGGGTAGGGTTACAAGAAGCAAATGTGCCATGGTTCTGTTGGAGTAAGAAACCCATCAATGGTGACCTTTGATTTGACGTCAAGGGAATACAAACAGCATATGATTTGAGAAATGAGAGGCGAGGCTGTAGGGTTTGAAAAATTCAAGTTCTTGCTGAAGGGAGAAAGGTGAGTCATTGTAGGACAAATACTGATAAATTGCCAGCATTTTTTCAGACAGCACTTATTGTAATCAGCAGCTCGAATTTTGTTATGTAATGGCCAATATGTTCGAACTATAAACCAACAACAGAATTTTAGGGATTCACCTGCCAGCAGTTCTTTCTGCATTGGTGCATTGGCTAACGAGTATTCAATCATGGTGTCAATGAATCCAATTGCTTTTGCTGCACGGCTTCTCAACGGGCCTGTTTTCGTCAAGATGGAACATGATTATCGCAGACACCTTAGCATTCCTGAGCATCAGAAAAACGATAGTACAAAGACAGTGATCATCGGCATACCAGCAGATATCGTATTAACTCGAATCTTGTGGCGCCTTCCTGCTTCAAAAGCAAGCACCTGAAAAAGCGGAAACAAGGTGAAGAGGTGGTTCACTGGCATTGCAGGAAGAGACAGAGAGAGAGTAGATGGCAAGTCTGTAGAGCTAGAAAAAAAATCTCACTCTGGTATCACTCTCCAAAGCAGCCTTAGCTGAACTCATGCCTCCACCATATCTATGCATTTATATGCAAACAATTAGAAAAATAACTTTTTCAATGAGAAAATGGTTAACACAAACCCAATAATGACAAACTGAATAAACAAAATC
Source organism: Magnolia officinalis (assembly GCA_021015155.1). Lineage (NCBI taxonomy): Eukaryota > Viridiplantae > Streptophyta > Magnoliopsida > Magnoliales > Magnoliaceae > Magnolia > Magnolia officinalis. The sequence goes on along the minus strand of JAJHSJ010000001.1, from coordinate 2,476,330 downwards.
ATACCCTGGAATGACCCTTTCAGAAGCAATGTATGTGAGAGAAATCGACGCACCACCTGCAATGTTTCATGGACCTTAATTCCTGCAACTACTTGCAGACAAAAAAAGGGGAAGGACAAAACTTTATCAGTTCATCACAGAGTTGAAGCATGCCTGGATTCATTATCGGAATGAAATGCTTGAGCAAGGACACATAGGAGTAACTTGATGCTGAAATTGCTGCAAGATATCCTCTCCTGGAAGTCTCTAAGAGAGGTTTAATGACCTGTTAAAGGAAGTTAGTACCCTCATTGTGGCGTAACAATAAAGAGAAGCACAAGAAAAGGGGCAAGGATGGTACCTCTGGACCATTCGCAAGAGAGTGCACAAGGATATCGATGCTCCCAAAATCCCGTTTCACAGATTCAGCTGCCTCCTGAGAAAGAGTTAAAACCAATTTTTGGGTAAGGGATTAGTGATAGCCTGCATTGGATTCAACTGCCTATCTTACTAGGAACACCGAAGGCGAACGACTATGACGAACACCGAAGGCGAACAACGGCAACCAGATCTGATCGAAGATGCAAACAATGGGATGCTAAACATGGCATTGATCGAATCCAGGAAAACGACAACAGAAAATGACAAAGAAATTCAAAAGGGGAAGAAGATAGACGAATGGATCCAGGTAGGGGGGAAAAAACGGGATCGATGGAAGGGGAACAACAGATATGACTCCCTCCCAACCCTCTTCGTCAAGGGATACCCTGCAGGTTGGTTACCCCTAAATCTTGAACGGGTATTTGGGAGGGCAGGGGCGGTCATGGATGTCATAATGCCCAAAGACAAAGCCAATGGCCATTACAGGGGTTTTGCTCTCATCAGGATGAGCTCAGACGAAGAACTATCTCGAGCTGTTTCGATGCTACACGGACAGAGCTTTGGGGGGGGAGAAGCTGCTTGTGCAACGAGCACGTTTCAGACCGGAAATAAACCAAAGGAAGGGCGCAAGCACAGCAAAACCAGATCATTGGGCCGCACCAGATTCAAAAACCACAGCCCCTTCGACCACCTCTTATCGGGACGCGCTGGTGAAACCGACTCAAAACAGGCAACATTCTAGCAACCCAACAGAACCGAGCTTAGGAGGGGAGGCAAATCACCCCAAGGAAAGAAAGGAGGACACTTACTCTATTCGGATTACGTACGAAGAGCTTCTCAAAGTGAAAGAAGCGCTGAACGACACCCTAGTGATCTTGGTTCGAGAGGATGTAACCATCCCTCAAATTAGTAACTGGATTGACAAATGTACAAGATTACGGTTAGGTATGTATAGCTCGCGACCAATTGGTTACAACGAGGTATGGGTGAAAGGTGACCCAGGAGTAAACCTCAAACCTCTGATTATGGCGGGGGCAATTCACAGGGACGGCCCTGTTAGGGGAGTGGTTACTTGGAACGAATTCTCGGCGTTTGGCATGGAGGATTCTTGGATTCTCATATGGGGAGTCCCGCTAGAGCTTTGGAACGATGATTTCTTTCTCGTGGCCGCATCCTGCCTGGGATCCTTTATTGAACTGGACCTGAAGACGAAACAAGGAGTTGAGATGGGGGTGATCAGAATCCGCGTCAGAAGAAGGAAAGGATCGCCTCTTCCAAATCATATTTCCGTCAAGGTGGAAGATAGAGAGATCGCTCTCCCAATCCAAATGGAAGGCCCGAACTCCCCCCTTCCGCGTTGGGGAGACCTGTGGCGCTATAGAGAGCCCCCGCAACCGTTGGTGCCATGCAACAATGGTGGTGGGGAAAAAGAAGGTACATGCAATCGGTGCACCCGCGGAGCACCGAGCTTTTTCAGGGAGGTGGGTGGAAATCATCAATGCCCCGTCAAGCCACCATCTGAGACCCCTCCACGTGGTGCCTCACATCTCGTCTCTCGACCTCGAGACGCCCAACCAGTCAAAACGTCTGAGTCGCATATGGCCGCACCGCTAACGTCCATCGGCCTCCTGTTGGGCACTCGGACAGGGCAATGGGGACACGTGGTGGATCGGAAGCAGCATCACGTCTTCGAGAAGATCAGATCGACGCCTCTGGAGGACCAATGTGCACAGGTGGCGGCCATCCGCTTCCTGCGATGGGTAGGATGACACGTGCCTCTCCATCGGATGAGGCGATCTCAGTACCTGATGATCAGCAGCGTCCATCTGGTCTCTCTCCTTTCATTTCGACAGGTGGCAGATCGGCACCTCGTTGCCTGATCACCCTCGAACTCGAAGATACTTTTAATCTGGGTCCAGAGAGAGAGCCAGGTGCGGAACTTGGGTCGGACAACGATCCTATCGTGACGTCAAGTCTGGGAGACGAACCGATACAGCTAACAGACTCCGAACCTAGCTTGTTAGATCTGAACCGGACACCTGTCCCCTTTCTGAATTCCAACCACGCACTTTCATCCCGCTGCCTTAATTCCTAGGTCCCCTTTCCTGGTTTGCCTTCAGAAGACTCATCTCAGACGGTGGAAGTACACTTTCGAAGTAGCAACAACCAGAGGGGGTACTTTCGGCAAGAGGACATGAACCTACACTTGCAAGTCGTTCCTTTCGATGATCCAACCGAAGAACAGATGTTCGAGGAAGATCCTTCTTCAGACCAGGAATCCCCAATATCCACAGCGACCCCCCATTCAGACCTATGTTCTCATTCCCAAGCGGGCTTTGATCTTAATCTTCTCTCTTCTCATCCGGCGCAGAGGTCATCATCGCGGAGCCCCTCTAAATCAGAAGCGGGAATTCTGCAGTGACCGAAACTCAAGACAAGAAGTTGATAGAAGAAGAACAGAGAACATCCTTAGTCAAGAAGATTCATAGGAAGAAATGGATTCGTGATGCCATGGGACATATTAGGAGACTTCTTGGACCGTCGAAGGACTTCCTCGCCCTATTTCAATGTGTAGAAAATAGCGGCAGACCGCTGGACCCTAACAAATCTCATCAGAAACGTATTCCAAAGGCAAGCAACAACAGGGACCTGAAGCGGATAGTATTGCGCTCAGGAAGCAATGCTAATTACACTCCTAAAGGAGGAGGAAAGGGATTGCGGGGTAGCTTTCACTCATGAAGATGGTCTCTTGGAACGTGCGGGGCATGGGGTCTAAGCAAACAAGAAAACTTATCAAGAGTTCCTGTAGCAGATGCAATCCCCAGATCATCTGTCTTCAGGAAACCAAAGTGAAAGAATTTGATGATCGTCTGTTGAGAACGCTATGGAAGGCAACGAACGCTCAATGGGTGGCTAAAGACGCGTCGGGCAATTCAGGGGGTATTCTCTTGGCATGGAGAACTGCCCATTGGACTCTCTTAAAGAGTACAGTAGGAAATTTCTCGATTTCAGCTTCTCTGAGAAATAATGCTACGACTGTGACTTTTCTCTTTTGCTCGGTATACGGCCCTACCAACAACGCCTTAAGGGACGCCTTCTGGGATGAACTGACTCTTGTTCGAAAAAGTTTCGATGGTCCAGTGTGCTTCGCAAGGGACTTCAATACCAGCAGGTTCACAGGAGAAAAATTGAATGGGCACAAGATGAAGTCTCACATGGTCGCCTTCTCCGACTGGATTGACAGTAACAGCCTGGTAGATCTTCCTTTAATCGGTTCTCGTTTTACCTGGACTAACGGGAGGCTTTCCCCGATTATGTCCAGGCTGGATTGCTTCATCCTGTCTCCCGATTGGCTGGACATTTTACCTTCCTCCTCTCAGTCTGTCCTTCCCAGGACTACTTCAGACCATTGGCCCCTTATTCTATCTACTGAGGAGGTAGACTGGGGTCCTAAGCCCTTTCGATTTGATATTTCTTGGCTTCATCTTACAAGTTTTAAGTCCATGGTGGCTAAGTGGTGGAGGGACCTGTAGATCCACGGATTTGCAGGCTACAAACTGTGTTACAAACTTAAGATGTTGAAAGAAAAACTCAAGCAGTGGAACAAGGAGGAACAAAGCAAAAGAGAAGCGGAGATGGATTCGATCCTGTCGGAGATTCATCAAATTAACAGTCGTGCCGAAATCAGCCCAATGTTGAAAGAAACTCTGGCCAAGAGAATTCAGCTCATCCAATCCCTCTCAGCCAGAATCTTGGAAGATGAAATTTCGTGGAAGCAAAAAGTTCGGTCCAAATGGATCAAGGAAGGAGATAGGAATACGAAATACTTCCACAGTATTGCTAGCATGCACGTCAGGGTCAATCACATCAATAACATAGTGATAAACGGCAATCGGATCAAAGACAGAGAGATTATCACTCGCGAAGCTATCTCTTATTTTCAAGGGCTCCTACACAATGAGGGATGGATCAGACCTCGGCTAGATAACCTCTCCTTCCAGAGTATTAGCGAAGCTAATGCTGATTTCTTGGAAACTCCTTTCTCCTTGGAAGAAGTCAAGAAGGCCGTGGACGCCTTAGGAGGAGACAAAGCCCCCGGCCCTGATGGTTATCCTATTTAGTTCTTCCAAACCTTCTGGGACCTCATGCAAGAAGATGTGATGGCTTTTCTCAATGAATTTTACGCCAGAGGGAGACTTTCAAAAAATATTGGGGCGACTCTCATCATGCTGATACCCAAGTTTTCGGGAGCCACAACTTTCAACGAGTTTAGGCCTATCAGCCTCATTGGAAGCCCATATAAAATCTTGGCAAAGGTCCTGGCTAATTGACTGCAGAAGGTTATTTACTCGATCATCGCTCCCAACCAGTGCGCCTTCATCCCAGGTAGACAGATAATAGACAGAGCCCTTATCGCAAATGAATGCCTTGATTCCAGTTATCGTTCAAAGAAGAAATATATATTTTGCAACTTGGACATGGAGAAGGCCTACGATCACGTCGAATGGGAATTTCTTCTTTATTTGCTAAAGCGTATGGGTTTCGGTGAGACTTGGAGGAGATGGATAAAGGAATGCATCGGCTTGGCGCAATTTTCTATTCTCTTGAACGGATCGCCGAAAGGTTTCTTTTCAAGCTCGTGTGGCCTTAAGCAAGGAGACCCTCTCTCCCCTTTCCTTTTTCTCATCGTCGGTGAGGCCTTATCTACGATGCTCCACAAAGGCCAGCTGGAAGGTATTCTTAGAGGTGTCCAAATGAAAGGGATGCAAGAACCGATCTCGCATGTGCAGTTCGCGAACGACATCCTTATCTTTTCTTAAGCTAGTAGTGAAACAGTATCTAATTTGCGAACAGTTATTGGATGTTTTGAAGCAGTCGCAGGTCTAAAGGTGAATACGCACAAATCCAAAATTTATGGGGTGAATTTGGACAATCAGGAGGTTAGCGATCTAGCAGACCTAATGGGGTGTTCCTCGGGGTGTTCCTCGGGGTCTTTCCCGGCTTCGTACATGGGTCTCCCGTTATGTATTGGCCTGCCCAAAAAGCATCAATGGGATAAGGTTATCAACAAATTCCATCACCATCTGGCTGCGTGGAAATGTAGATATCTATCAATTGGTGGTCGTCTCACTCTGATAAAAGCTGCTCTATCCAACCTACTTCATGTCTTTGTTTCGTTGCCCTGCTACAGTCCTTAACTCTATCAACTCCCTCAGGCGTAATTTCCTTTGGCATGGCAAGACGACAAGAAAAGATTCAATCTCAATGATTCAAGGCAGGTTTGCAAGCAGACTAAAGACGGTGGAGCTGGAATAAATGATTTAAAAATGATGAATCGGGCTCTTTTAGGGAAGTGGATCTGGAGACTTGGCACGGAAAAGGATAGTTTGTGGAATAATATTATTAAAGGCAAGTATGGGACCTCGGAAGGAGGTTGGCGGACGAAGGAATCTTCCTTGTATAGGGCCTCTGCCATCTGGAAAGGTATCCATCGTATGAAAAAAGAGGTCCTCCAAAGGATTAACTTTGAAGTTGGCAAAGGTGATTGTATACGCTTCTGGACTGACACATGGCTAGGAGACAACCCGTTGAAAGATAGGTTCCCTAACATATTCCGGCTGGCTGTGAAGAAAAATAGTTCCGTTGCCGAAAGCTACTCCATCGAAGCAGAGAAACTGGTCTGGAATATTCAATGCCGAAGGAATTTGGAGGACTGGGAAATCAGCGAGTATGTGGAGTTGTTGGGCTTCATTCAGCACGCCTCTCCAAACCAGGTGTTTAAGGATAACCTCATTTGGAAAGCAGACAAGCCTTCAGTCTTCACGGTCAGATCCCTCTTTAAGCAGCTATCCCTCATTAATGGCAGCTCCACTCCTCAAGGCCCTCATTTCATTTGGAAGTATCCTGTTCCTCCGAAACTGCATGTGTTCAGGTGGCTGGCTGGAAATAGGAAAATTCTCACTCTAGATAACCTTAGAAGAAAAGGAATGATTTTAACTAACATCTGCATTTGCTGCCTGAAAACGGAAGAAACTGTGGACCATCTGTTGATCCACTGCCCTTTTGCCTGCTCCATTTGGACAGATATCCTCTCCTATTTCAAGGTCAGCTGGTGTTTCCCTAGAGACGTGGACCTGCTTCTCAAGGCTTGGCACGGTGTAAGAATAGGCAAATCGAAATCTCAGCTATGGTGGATGGCGATTCTGGTTATATGGTGGGCTGTGTGGACAGAGAGAAACAATCGTTGTTTCCGAAACGAATCGAAGCCATCCTACTTAGTGGCTTCCTACGTTAAATGTCTGATCGTTGAATGGGCTTCCCATATGGATGGGCTTAATGTAGATTTAGCCTTCCTTGAGGCTTAGTTAGTTTCTGCTCCCTCAGCAGATTCTTCCTTTCTTGTTCTTTCTGTTCTCTTTAATATTAAGTTATCTTTCAAAAAAAAAAAAAAAAACTAAGTCTGGATGGAGAACTTTGGTTCATAAAAGACACTGGACATGGCTTGGTAAAACATATAGAACTGTAACACCCTGATCCATAGCTCAAGTGGTAGACTGAGTGAAAGATACCTCGTTTCAACACTGAGGTCTTGGTATCGATCCCTAGTGGGGGTGGCTAACAGTGAAGTGTGAGCTGACAGTGGGGTGTACTAACAAGCTAACCAAAAAAAAACATATAGAACTGTATGTTTCATCGTTGTCTTCATGTAGAACCACTTTTAATGCATGAGGGCTACTAATCACCATCAAATGGGTTCCGGATGATTCCAACACCTGGTCGATGGAGAATCAGGCTCTCAGATGGCATATTAGGCCCTGATCATGGCCGTACAATCACTTCGATCAAAGATGTAGACGATCCAACTGTCCAGATTGAAGATCCAGAAATTCCAACTGTCCAGATTGTAGTTCTGGACCTTATTGAGGACCCCAAAATGATCTGAGAGATGATCAGGGATGTATCTGTGATCTGATTATCATGTGGGGCCCACGTGATCAATCTGATGGTCTTAGATGGTCCTGATTGATGATTGGGTGGAACATAGTACTTGTCTATCCAAGTGGATTCTTCAATATCAGTTGGTTTCTTGTCAAGGATAAACAAGAAACTAATTGATATTGAAGAATCCAATTCTCGCAATCTTTCCTTGTACGCCCTTCAACGCACAAGTGCATGGCTTGTGAGCATCATGGTTCACCCAATCATTAATCTAGACTATCTACATCGATTGAATGTTAATCTTGGTCCTCAGCTCATTATCTTCCACACAGACCATTAGATTGTTGATGCAGACCCCACAAGCCAAACAGATCATACTGTTTGTAGGAAGCTTCAATCTGAACGGTTGGATTGTCTAGATCTTTGATCAAGATCATCAGATGGGTCTGACAAGGACCTAATAACCAATCTGAGGGCATGATCCTCAATGTGTCAGATAGTGGTAACCATTAGATTGTTTCATTTAATTTCAGTTTCAGCAGGAAGGCTACTGTGATGTGGACACATGTCAGTAGAAAATGACAGAAAATTTGGAATAAGACATTGATACTTCTCGTCTTTTTGAAATTACTCAGTATTACGATATAATCATACAGATTTTTCTATATTTTGTATGAACTAATATCTACATCATAAAATAAAATAAAATAAGCATCGTCCTATAATTGTATGGATGTGTTGGTATATCAACGCTTTACATTCCATGTCTAACACAAGTGCGCATCCATTTCTAAATTATAGGACGTGTAACCATTTACAATTACTCACGACATTTCATAATTTCTAAAATCAGTTTCTCCAACCCATTAACCACCCTAGAGGCATTTCAAACACAGCTACCTGATTTTCTCTGTGCAACCAAAACAAACCAAAGAATTACCTGAACTGTCCAATTTGAAGCTCCAGCATACCGTTTGTTTGTTTTGACCTGCACAAGGAAACATCAAAACATGCCAGATAGGGACACGACTTCATTTAATCCACTAAATACAGGCCAAGAAAAAAAAAAAAAAAAATCATTCCTCGCTTCTCATATTACATCTTCAGGGACATCCTCAGGACAGTCATAAACAGCATCCAATGCATATACTTTGGAAATCTCCATCAGAGAACCATCTGGCAACCTGCAACATTCAGAACATCAGCTATTCGACCTCAGCAATTTTCAATGTTACCAACGGAATGATTTGTCCTATGCCGCAAAGGCTTAGAGTATGATTGCGAAATTTCAAACTAGAGATCTTACACGCGTGATTCATCGAATTTCCCACGTCTCAAGCTGGTCTCAAAAATGTTCAGTGCCTGTAGACAAAAATAGCTTTTGTCATCTAACTATAAAGATTGCAAATAGATGATTGTTAAGGGCAAATTTACATACTGGCACCCATGTGCCGACAAGGATTTCACAGCCAGCAGCAGCAAGAGATTTTGCAATTGCCCAACCATATCCATTGTCATCAGCTATCCCAGCAATGAATGCCCTTTTACCTGAGAAAAGAATCAGAGATTTTGGAATGAAAGTGGAGTCAGTACCAGGTACACTGTGTGAGTATGTCCACTCAGCAATGTCATCAACTAAAACACAATCAAGCCTCTTCACTGGTGGAATGGAACGAAACAAAAGGAACAGATGAGGGAGAAGGGTCAAGTGGAAATTCAGAAATACTCTTATTTGGCATTGCAAACTCAAGGATTTATCACATAAAGCAAGTTTTGACCTTCTTTTTTTTGAAAGATAATGAAAATTTTATTAAAAAGCAAAAACAAAGCTACAACAAGGGGAACGCCAAGGGAGTGACCCGAAAGCTACCTAAGAAACTTAAGATTACAATCCCTTAATTTTGGAACACAAGAAGCCCATTCAATACAAGCGACCTCGCCCTCTGAGAAACTGTATCCACCGATTTGGTGAAATTGTCGAAACATTTGGCATTCCTAATAGCAAACAACTGACCAACATACCAAAAGCTCAGAGCTGATGGAGAAGGACCAATTTATCCCTATATGCACGCCCTCCCAGGAAAACCCAAGTGAGACTTCCCTGTAGGCAACCCCCGCTTCGCACGGGTCCCCGAATCACATGGTCCCACAGTGAGCCTCACCTCGTGGCCATTCTGCATCTCACAGACCCAACTTAGTGGGCTACCCCACTCCAACATGGAGATACGGTGCATCCTTAGAATCACACCAAGATGCCCCCGCATCATCCACCCATGCCGGTGAGGAGACTCGAACATCGGGCTGCTCTGATATAATTTCGATAGTGGATAACTGACTAACGCACCAAAAGCTCCAGAGTTGATGGGGAATGACCGGTTTATCCCTATATGCAGGCCCTCCCAGGCAAACCTAGGCGAGACCTCCCCGTGAGCGACCCCCGCTTCACACGGGTCCCTGAATCGCACGATCTCATAGTGGGCCCGACCTCGTGGCCATTCTGCATCTCACAGACCCTATCTCGTGGGCTACCCCACCCTAGCATGGAAATATGGTGCATCCTTGGAATCACACCAAGATACCCCCGCATCAATTCCTCTCTTCCTACACTGCCCACCAAGAAGCAATCAAAGCCATCCACCATAACACGGACCTGACTTTTCCAAGCCTCATCCCATGACAAGAATACAAAAAAGGGATAACGGACTCCTGCGAAGGCCACAAGACACGGAATCAACTCAAGATATCCACCCAAATCAACCCCGCAAAAGGGCAGTGCACAAAGAGGTGATCCATTGTCTCCTCATCATGCATGCATAAGATGCATATATTAGGCAACACCATACCCACTTTACGGAGGTTATCAATGGTAAAGACTTTCTTCCCTCCTACTAGCCACACGAAACTAGTCGCCCCGACCTCTGATTAGGAATCATGATTGCTAATAAGAGAATATAAAGATTTGACCACCCCAAGCTTCCAACCTTCCACATCAACGTATCTTATTCATCATTAGATGGAGCGTAGGGGTGAATGCGATCTGGAAGAGTTGTGAACTTAGCAACCTCTTCGTCATGAAGAAACCACCTACAAGGGGGATCCTAAAAAATCGATTCATCGAGGCGAGTGAAGCAGTCTGCCACCAAAATGGAAGGCACCGAAGCCAAGCGAAAAATCCCAGGAAACTCGGATTTCAATGGAGCAGTCCCCGCCCACACATCTTCCCAAAACCGGATTCCGCCACCATTTCCCAAAGAGAAGCCGATGCCTTCCACAAATGTTGACTTCACAAAGGATACCCCATTCCACAAAGCAGAAACTATATACATCAACAATTCCCTAGTCTACCGCTCTCCATCCAAGCATCCATATTTACTTTTGACCACTGTCTTCCAAAGCGGATCCTCTTCCTCACCGAATCTCCAAAGCCATTTGCCGAGCAAAGCTAAGTCATGTATTGAAGATCCTTTATGCCCGCTCCTCCCTCTTCATAAGGTGTGCACACCTCGTTCCAACTTATCAAATGAAATTTCGTTTCCTCCTTCACACCTTGCCATAAGAAATCCCATCTCAATTTATCAAGCCTTGAGAGCACCAAAGATGGACATTTGAAGAGTGACATGAAGTACAGAGGAAGGTTTGACAAAGCTGCTTTTATGAGGATGATGCGACCTCCTAGCGGAAAGTATCTAGACTTCCATCTTGCAGGCTTAAGAAAGCAAGGTTTTGACATTTCTTTCAGTTTTTTGTCTTAGAAATTTCGTTTACACGCGCACACACACAAAGATTTTCTCCTTGGAACTAGTTCTCATGAGAACCCAAGAGAACCCTTTGAGAACTCATTTTGTGTGATGTGTATATGCAATATGGCCCATACAGGCCCTTCATCTAACTTGGATGAAGGGTTGGGCAGAAAATCATGTTGTTTTGTAACTCAAGTGGCAACGGTGAAAGTCGAGGGTTGGAAATCCCTCCATCTTTGCTACGCCCCACCTAATTTTTTTATTAGGCTGACTTTTGGGCCTTAGGGGTTTCATGAGGTGACTCATCTAGTGGACGGTTCGGATTTTGTGCACACATCATGTGAGATGAGTTCTTAAAGGGTTCTCATAGGTTCTCATAAGAACCGGTTCCTGGGAGAAAATCTCTCTCTCTCTCTCTCTCTCTCTCTCTCTCTCTCTCTCTCTCTCTCTCTCTCTCTCTCTCTCTCTCTCTCTCTCTCTCTCTCTCTCTATGTGTGTGTGTGTGTGTGTGTACATATAGACACAAGTAACAAATGTGAAGACCACAAGTGGAGAGACAAGTGAGTTCCCAATTACTGTAGGCTTACACATGGGATCGGCATTGAGCTCATACCTTTTTGCATTGGTAATGAACAAATCAACAAGGCATTTGTAGGAAGAGATCCCATGGTGTATGTTGTTTTCGAATGACATAGTTTCGATTGACAAGACAATGGAGGGCATAAACACAAAACTAGATTTATGGAGTGGTGCATTAGAATCTAAAGGATTTAAAATTAGTTATATTAAAACAAAGTATATGGAGTGCAATTTAGTAACAATTGGAGTGAAAACGATGAATTAGTTCAGATGGTTGACCAAGAAGTTTTCCAAAATGACCACATTCGTTACCTTGGGTCAATAATTCATGAGTGGAGAGATAGAGAAGGATGTTGCCCATAGAATTGGGTGGAAGAAATGGAGATGTGCCTCTGGAGTTTTATGTGAATGTCGCGTATCACTCAAACTGAAATGGAAATTTAATAGGATAGCTATAAGGCCAGCTGTGCTTTATGGGACAAAATGTTGGCAGTTAAGAAACGGCATGTTCATAGGATGAGTGTTGTTGAAATGAAGATGTTGAGATGGATGGTGAGGAAGGATAGAATTAGAAAAGAATGCATTTGAGAGTACTTAGGAGTACCACTGATAGGTAGTACAATGAGAGGAAGTAAACTTAGATGGTTTGGTCATGTGCAATAGAGACCAAGAACTGCGTCAATTAGAAGTGAGTGAGCACAATTTGAAGGCTCTAAAAAGGCAAGGGTAAGGCCCAAAAGGATGTGGATGGAGGTATGAGGAAAAGGCTTGATGACCTATGGTCAGTTACTGAATCTATGGCCTTTACCTTTCTAAAAAAAAAAAAACCTGAAGGTGTGGCCCTTAAAGTTGAGTGGAATTGCGGAACAGGATTCATGTAGCCAACCCCAATTAATTGGGATGAGGCTAAGATGATGATGATGATACATACATATAGATAGATAGATAGGTTATGCAAGTATGTGTGTGCGCGTGCGTGTGAACAAGCTACAAGAATTGTAATACTAATTCAAACTAAAGGGCCTAAAACAAAATAGGCAAGGGCTCGTTGTGGGTCTGGAATTCGGCCACGTGGTACACGCGAGATTTACGGGCGTGCTAGAACCGATTTTGTGGTCTGATTCAAACCGAACGCCAATGACCCCTAGCGTCGAGATAGAGCGATGTTTGGTCGAATGGTTGGAAGACCAACCATATATTTTGCCAATTGTCAAGTGCGTTAATCAGGCAATTTGCGGAGGTTGTGGCTCTTCCTCCAAATAGTTCTTTTTTACCTTGAGAACCAAGGACTTTCGAAGGTGCATCAATTGTATGGTTGAACGAAAATCGAAGATGAAAGCAGAGAAAAGAGTGACTTACCACTAAAACGGGATCACCGACCTAGCTGAGAGCAGCAGGGTGCTTAACCGAACAACGCACTGATAAGCAATGAGTGGGTAATGCAAAAGTTATAAACTACTGTTGACCCAACATATGAGCGTAGGTGGACGATTCTTAAGGGCCTGTTTGATTTTCTAATTACATAGGTAATTCTAATTATTATTTACCTATGTATTTCTGGCTGAATTTCCAAGGTGACGTTGACCGCCACCTTTCATTTATAGCACTCCACACGTTGCCCGAGGAGAAAAATATTAAATTATGGGGCCCACCATAATGTGTGTGTCTTAACCACACCGTCCATCCCTTTAGCCAACTCATTTTAGGGCATGCGCCAAAAAATGAGGCAAATCCAAAGATCAAGTGGACCACAATACAGGAAACAATGGAAATTGAACTCCTGCCATTGAAAGCTTCTCGAGGACTCCAAAAGTTTTGGATCTAACTGATATTTTTGTTTTCCCTTTATCCATGACTGTGTGACCTTATGAACAGATTGGATGACAAATAAACATCAATGTGGGCCCTAGGGAGAAAACAACTTTCAACCATTGACGTCTTAATAATCATTGTTCCCTAAGGTGTGGTCCACATGAATTTTGATTTTCCTCATTTTTGGGTTCATGCCTTAAAATATATTTTTTTAAGGGATGGATGGTGTGGATAACTCACATATATCATGGTGGGGCCCACATTTAAATTAGTAATAAAAGGTATTGTATGGACCGCTTTTCGAAACATAATTCCCTACTAATTTCAAACAAGGTGGAGTAAGTAAAACAGACGTATTTCCCTGTATTTACCAGGGAAATTAAAAATCAAACAGCCCCTAAGACTACGATCTTCCTTCAAATCTTGCACACAGGTGCAGATGGAAGGGAATTATAGATGCAGGTTACGAGTAAGCCGGTCTGGCTTAGGTGAGGGACGGACTGAGCTACTCCTAGAAACCAAGTGTTCCACGCTGAGGAGCGGTGGAGATGATAAGTGTCTCAGAGGACTGAATAAGCAGCATTGCGTTGGATTGATTGATTGTTTTCATATGTTGTTAGGTTTTGGATTGATGTTAGGATCCCTTGCTTCGAACTCTCCTTTGTTATTCATAGACTCCAGAACGATGTCGTGGGAATAATTGTTACCTCCATGGCGATGTTAGATATTGCCATGTGTAAAGTAGCAGTTACTTCAACATGATCATACATTGCCTTTGTTGAACATGTACTTCTCACAATAATAAGCTACTGAACGTGCCTTGATGTTGACGTAGCCTTAACGGTTACTCGTCCTTATCCAGAGGTTACCCAAGTGCCACAACTCATTGAAGATTTACTCATTAATGCGTTGTCTTCCGTATATTCGACGCACGTCGTGAAGATATCGTGCTTGCCACATGGCTACATCTGAGCCGTTAATCTGGTGCTGCCAGATCTTGTCCAAACACCCACATACAACAAGAGCAAGAATACAGTAAAGAGGCAATAAAATGTTTAACCAGGGACCATTGTGTGATTAAGACAAAAGGTTGCGCCACTCCATCCCAATCTCCGGGATGGATGAATGGTTGAATTTGGGGTATATAGACACCCACTAACCTATGCTAGTGGTATTTAAAGAATAGTTCACACAAAGATAGGCATTACTTTTTTTCTTTTTTGAAGGATATAGGGATTACATTTTACGTATGCCACATGCAATAACAAGAATCAACAATGGAAAGGGTAACCAAGAAGCAGCCATGCGCACAAAAGAGGAGATTTAGAGAATGAAGGTCTCTAACCTCTTAAATCAATAGGCAATCCTGTAGCAGCCTTTTCCTCACTTGTTCCAGACATTGCCTTGGTAATGACCTTATTGAATTTCACTGGAGTGGACGTGAAGCTCCGAGAAAATGGTCGGATAGAGGAGATAGAAGATGAGCTTGTAAGCTTATTCAGTAGTCCTAGTTTCAGATTGGTCCCTAAAATTGCAGCGCTTGCATTGCAAATCCTCCGAGAAGGAATGCAAGGACTTGTTGCCATTTGCAACCCTGAACCCGCCATAGCCGCCATTTTCAAATAAATTAAATTCAAACGGGAATAGGTCGAAATCTGCAAATGGCACCAGAATCAGCAGTAGTGAGTAGAAATTACACACATTCTCCTTAGTGATATGCTATCCTCTAAGAACATCACACAAGCCCTATTGACAGGATTTATTTGAGTCGCATTCCAAGGGTCCCACAGGGCACACGTGCCAATATGATACATGCTTGTGAGATCAAAGCCATTCACCTGGTGAGCTCCACCATGCTGAATGCTCTGCCTGAAAAATCAGGCTGGTCCTCAATCAGGTGGGAAACGCTCACGCAAAGAAATGGATGGTTAAAAACTGGCCACTGCTTCATGTTCGACATGCATGTCTATCCCATGGATGGTAGACTGGCCTGATTCTAGAGCCAGGACATCAACAATGTGGGTCCCACCTCATGAGCAGCTCAGATCACATTCACCAGTATTGAGCCCTTGATGCGTGTTAGACATGAGTAGAGGGTATTCCATTTTTATTTCTCATATAAACACAGAACTCTGAGAAAAGTAAGGCCCCAAATTAGCAAATTTTACAGTAAAACTCCCAGTCACATTTCTGTATACCAGGAAAAAAAAAAAAAAAAAGTCGTAAGGACAGCTAAAACTTAAAAATGTAAATCAGCAAATGAAACACAAATTAGCAGTAATTTACATTGAATTTGAATCTCTTCAATTTATTTTTATTTTTTTTGAGAAGCCAATGCTGTAGTCTTTTATAAAAAATACATATCTGAAAATAGCGAAAAGGCATATAAATCAGCAGCATTTTGCACAGAAACTTAACTGCAACTAAATCTGCATAAGAAAAACAAAAAATACAAACTTCCCCTCAGAGAAGAAAAGGCTGCCTAAATTTCAACAAATCAAAGACTGAAATGCACATTAATACGATGAAAACAAAGAACCAAATCAACGACATTTACAGTGAAATCCGCAAGTGGATTTCCTGAATCCCCTATGACCCCAAGCTCTATGGGGACCAACGTGAGGTCTGTGTTATATCCCCTCCTTCCATCCATTTCGCCAGCTCATTTCAGAACATGATCCCAAAAATGAGGCAGATCCAACACTCAAGTGGGCCACACCACAGGAAACAATGGCAACAGAAGTGCCCACCGTCGAAAACTTCCTACGGCCCACCGTGACATTTATATGCCATCCAATCCGTTCATAAGGTGATTCCCACCGGAATGAATGGAAAACACAAACATTAGACTGATCCAAAACTTCTGTGGTGCCAAGAAGGTTTTCAACGGTGGGCAGCTCAATCCCCACTGTTTTCTATGTGCGCCCCACCTGAGTTTTAAATCTCCCTCATTTTCGGGCTTTCATCGTAAAATGAGCTGGCGAAACGGATGGACGGACTGGATATACATCACGGAGGGCCCCAGAGAGCTTAGGGTTACAGGGAATTGAAAATTACTTTCGTATAACCCTCGAAAACCCTCCAAAATTAGCACATTTCTAACACATCCGAGAAAAACACCAAAATCAACACCAACATTAACAGAAATTCTCTCTATTTCCTGCAGAATCTCACCTTTACGAAACGAAAAATGGCGACGACGGAGGTTCTTCCGCCAAAAGCTCCGCGAGAAATAGAGAAGAGATCTCGTTCTTATCAGCGCCTTCTGTCGAATGAGAGAGAAACGCTTAAATGGGTTTCTTCGATGGATTCGAGGCGGGGGTTTTGGAAGTAGGGTTTTGTACCTGCGGAATTAATCGGGGATCAGTATTCCTATGTTAGTTTATTACCATTTAAAAAATGGTTGAGGCTTTTCAACCGTGCACTTGGCATAGTTATACGGAAATCCGAACCGCCCAAGTTCTTGTCCCAACTTTGGATGAATTATAGCAGAAAATTAAACTGATAAGATAATTTTAAAAAATTGAATTTTTCTTTGATTGAATCACTTTCTATTTTACTAACCATCCATTTGATAGCTACTATAAGAAGGGTCAGGATTGCTTAATCATTATGATTTTAGAGATACGATCCGTCCAAAATGACGTTCTACATCGGGTACACGTTAGGACGATGAGCCACCACCTTTTTCGAAATAGTGCTAAACTATCACAGGAGTCTTAGCATTAATTATATGTATGATACAGAAAACCGCTGTTTTCACCGTACACTCTCGTTTTTAGTTTTGGCAAATTGGGCCCGAGATTGCATAATCCAGACTCTTGTTCCTTTTCTCCCAGTCATGGATGGATCATGATTGAAAATATTTACCGATATAAAGATCTTAAGCTTTCGGTTTGGGACCTCAAAATAAACGGTTAAGATGACATATATTTAACTGAAAAAAGAAGTCTAAAAGGTGGTGGATAGGATTTTCCAATCCACGATATTTTTGGCGCATGGTCCACTCTCAGTTGGACGCAACATCAACGGTCTGAAAGATGACATATATTTCTAGGGATAGAAAGCACGCGTATGCGTTGGATCACGAATATCTTATGATTTCTTTTTGCTAATTGCGTGTTCGCTCGTCGCCGTCGGTTTTCTTATTTCTCCTTTTCTGCTAATTATTCCTTTTCTTTGGTGGTTAGTTTGAAAGATGGGTTAGTTGAAATGTTGATAGAGCGTGGTTATCCATACGCATGCACATTCATTTCCTGAATTTGGTTGGATACTTTACAATTTCATCACCAATGGGATGGTTGTGACCGTCCAACCCTTATAATTTTCGCATCAGGCCCATTTCACTATGCGGACCAATATTTGAAAGGCTTGGATTAAAGTTCATCTGTGATGCCACGTCCAGGGGCCGTGTGAGAGTGGACGAGTCTTTTAAAATGGACGCCTATTCCTGCAACATGAACCTCTATGGGGCCTACTATGATGTTCGAGTAAAATCCACTCGGTCCATCAGTTTCTACGGATCATTTTAGAGTAGAAACCAAAAATGAGGCAGATTCAAGACCCAAGTGGGCCACACCACAGGAAACAGTTGAGATGGAAACTTCTCTAGTTGAAATCTTCCTGGGCCTTAGCGTGATATTTATATGCCATCCAACCCGTTCATAAGGTGATTCTCACCAGGATGAAGGGAAAAGGCAACCATCATTCTGATCCAGACTTCTGCGAACTCAATCAGGTTTCAATGGCAAGAGTTCAGTTCCCACCTTTTCTTGTGGTGTGGCCCACTTGAGTCTTGGATCAGTTTCATTTTTTGGATTCTACTCGTCATATGAGCTGGCCAAACTGATGGGCAGAGTGGATTTTGCAGGAAATCACGGTGGGTGCCACAGGCAATTGTTTTGCAGAAAACTCCAGTCATGCAAAATCTATTGAGTCTCTGACTCGCATGTGCAAAGTACTGACGAAGAGTTCCTGCTGGCCTTTTGTCGGTGAGAGTAGATACGTAGCAGTTAAGAAGCGCGGAGAGAGAGACTTCTTCATGTGAGATTTGCCCATCACAGTGTATTACTATATGATCCGTTGGCACTTTAGTCATTGGTCATTGGACCTGAATCCTATTCAGTGATCCTAACCGTTTCTGTGATGGGCCTCACCATGGATGGGATATCGCAAAACCACTCTAGGTTGAAAACGTTTCAACCCTTTGTTTATTCCACGTTTAAGGATAGTGTCTATATTAAAAGGAAAAGGTTCAAATAATAGTAGTAGTAAAATATTCGAAAACATGCATTTTTTTATATTTTTATTTTTTGTCAATCTCCGTCCAAAGTAGGGGCATCACAATAACGGTTTGGATCGTTCCGGAACAACCCCATATCCAAAGGCTGAAGTCGCGACGTATGCTGTAGAAACACGGTGAGATGTATTGTAACAAACCTCTCTTCGAGCTCATCTTGAATGTACGCTAGAATGATAGAAATCCCATGCGACGGATGGCCATGGTTCGAATGAATGGTCCAGATCATCGGATGTGCTATTTTCTCCAGGATGCGGCGAACGGTCAGGATCATGAATGAGTTGAGCAGCATTTTTTGAACTGTGGGCCATCAACACTCGTGCCCGTTAAACAGACAGTTTTGATCACCCATCCCACGGTCACCGCATGTGGGTCCTGTCCAGCATTGCGTGCCGGCTACCCATCATGGATAGTACGAAGCAGCTACGGATATCGAGGAACCTCTCTTTTGTATGTACAGTGGGGCCCACCTTTGTAAAAATGAAACAGTACACATCGTGGGGTGGCTCCCGTGATATGCAAACGTTGGTGGCAATGGCTGGGATTTTTAGATGGAGAGTTATATGATAATCCACGGCTGTGACACTTGATAAGCAGTACTCTGAATTTCTGGTGTGGCGTACATTAACGAACATTAAAAACCAATAAATAGTGGAACCCACTGTCGCTGAGTCAACGGCCCAGAAAAGATTGGTTGAGCTATCCTAACCTTTGATTCGGGACAATTGTTTGTTCAAATGGGGCCATCGAATTTTTTTAATTTATGACCTTCCAACGAGCGTCCACCAATCCAATAGTCAAATAATTTATAGGCGTAATTTTTGGGTCATGATGCTTTAGGGAGTTGGTATACATGATTTGGACAGTTAACTTTGAATTACTTATTTAATGCGAGTACAATTTTTAGTAATCATTGAGTGCCCGTTTGGATAAGTAATTTATTTCACAAGAGTTTGGTTTATTATTGGTTATAAGTAACTTTTCTACTTAAAAATACTTAATTACTTTACTTTTTTTTTCTTTTTTTTCTACTTTTTGCTTTTCATAAAATTTTGAGTAGATGTATTAAAAGAGACAAGAGAGGAGAAAGCACTTTTTTTTCTTTTTTTCTTTTTTACCAAATATACTTGTCTTCTTAAGTAGGTAGAAACTAAAATAAACTACTTGAGACATAAGTAACTTATACTAAGCGACTTAAGATCCAAATGCTTTCTAAGTGTATGCTTATTAAATGTTTTATGTTAAAAAAAAACTAGATGAAAAACATTGATAATGATTAGAAAAAGATGAATTAAAAATAAAACTTAGATTCATGAGAAAGCTAAAGTCTGTGTACCATCCATCACTCTCTGTCAGAGTATTAAAGGTTTTTTTTCTTTTTCTTTTTTAAATATATGTGATAAATGAAAAACTTTAATAATGGTTATGAAAATGAACAAAAAGAGGAAACTACCATCCCTCGCCGCCCCATCACGAATAGTGAGAAAGCCAAGTCGATTTAGAAATGATGAGGGTGTTGCGAGATGTCTTAAATCTGAGTCCTTTCGCAACTGGGATGCGGAAAGGAGTTTCGCGGATTTCGTGTCGCAAGTCCTTTCGCAACTGGGATGCAAAAGGAGTTTCGCGGATTTTGTGACGCAAGTCCTTTCGCAACTGGGATACGAAAGGGAAGTTGCCAAAACTATAAATTGGGGTCCTTAGGGCTATTCTAAGATTATTCTAAGACTTCCTAAAGGTATTCTAAAGGGTTCTAGGGTTATCAAAGGGTGTAGCAAGGGTGAGATTCGAGGTTGTTCGAATCGGGTAAGTCCTTTCTCTTTGTAATTGATGCTTTCATAGTGGTGATCTGTCGCTTTGTGCCGTGGTTTTTTCCCGCAAGGGTTTTCCACGTTAAATCTGTGTGTTCTCTTTTCTTGTGTGTGCTTGGTGTCATTGGATTACCATCCTAGATCTAGATCTGTGTGATTCCGCAGGCCAAAAATCCCAACAGAGGGGTGGGGGAGAGATGAACGACTCTAAATCAAGGCATGGAGATAGCACACGATTAGATGGACAATGTAAGGGACCTGGGATGATTGCATGGGCTACAGCTAAGAGCCTAAGGGACAACTGCAGATCCATGGCAACAAAAGATTGTGGAAAAGATTAAAATTGCTTGTTTGGATAATTATATTTGGAATATACTGGATGCTAAATCACATGGTAAATGAAATCAACATGAATTAGAATCATAGGTTGTGTTTAGATGCCTGTAATTAGAATACATCATAATCCAATTTATGTTTGCATGCCTATAATTAGATTGCATTAAGTCGATTTAAAACCTCAAATCAATATAGATGACATTTAACACGATAATTGCAACAAGCCCTATATATACTTTGACAAAAAATAAGGAAGTTTGAGCCTCAGGAGGGCCTTAAAAGTGGACATTCTTTAGAAAATTCAAATATTCCTGGCACTTACATCCGATTCTCAGCTGTTGAGAGGATTTTTATTTCATATGATTTGCTGAATTTTGTCTTAAATTGATTCTAATTATCACCATGTACCATCAACCGAACAACCCTTTTCTCGAATGTGTGTCCATTTACCTCCGATTAATACAACCGTATTAACTTTGTTGGACAATTTTTCAAGAAATAAGCCAATTGGTTTTTCAAGAAATAAGCCAATTGGTTTTTGACAAGTCGGCTTTTCAGCGCATGTTTGAATGAGTGGACGATCAAACATGGTCCTGAGAGTACAAATGCAATACACCAAGAATTTTGGATCAAACCAACATTTGGGTGTCAAATGGCCACATTGAGGGAATGTCCAAACATGGCCCGGAGGAACCTCCTTTGGAATTTTACCATTTTTATTTTTTATTTTTTTTTCCCTTCTTTCTTCTTTTCAATTTACTTTCTTTGACGGGGGGGAAACTTTGAGATTGTTTTCACTCCTCTCTCCCTCTCTCTAGGCTTGTTAGAATGCATCTAAATGTTTTGCAACATGATTCTTCGAGAATTTAGCTATTGTATTAGATCTTTTTCAGAGATAAAAACCATTCATGACATGGGCCACGCTATGGATAAAGATAACAAAGAAAACTCTCCTTAGAAATATTTCAACCCTTCCATCATTCGGACGTTAAGAAAACCATCCATGTTCAAATGGAAAAAGTCAAGTGATAGCTGAGATACGATGATATAACTATCATTTCGTATACTCTATCCAATGTAAGGCCTTGACGGATAAATAGTTTTTACGTTGAAAGGTGATCTAAATTCAAAGGCCATAGTATTTGTATCTTATACGTCCGGATGTATTCTAACAAACATCTTCATTCTCCCTTACTATAGCCACCGTCATCAACTAAGCCTTATTCCAAGTAATTGGTGTCAACCATGCGAATCCAGTCTAAACATTTCACTTTTATCATGGACCATATCCTTAGTTAAACAAAAGATCCAAGAGGTTTTTTCTTACTACTTTTACCTATGTCCTTTCAAGCTAGTTTTCCCTTACCATTTTAGAACCTTAAAGAACTCACTCCCAGGCACAGTTCTTAGTCTTCATTGCACATATATGGCCAAACCATGTGATATTATTGTTGCTCCTAAGTCCCTTAAATGCAATTCATTTCCAATTATGCCTTTCTTCATCTTAACTTTTATTCATTTTAGCATTCTCATTTCAACTACACTTATCCTACAAGCATGTTAGGCCTAATTACCTGAAAATTTTGCCCCATAAAGTATGTATGGTCTTGTACCTGCCCTAAAATTTTCCATTAATTTGATTGATAGATAACAGTTACATAAACTCTAAAGGTGCATCTCCACTTTTTTTCTTTTTTTTTCATAACGCTTGAATTTTATGAGCTCAATCTGTTATGCTCTCATGAATTTTTGAGACTGGATATACAAAAATGATCACTCATCATGTATGTGATGCTTAATACCATGTGTTTAATTCTCTTATGGGGTGTTTGATTTTCATTTTCTTTTGTAAATACATGAAAATAAGTCATTATTACTTACCTGTGTATTTCCCACGGCTAGGGTTGTACATCGAGCCGAGTCCAGTCGAGGTGGGCCAAGCTTGGCTTGACGTCCATGCTCTTCTCGAACTTGAGCTTACCATTGGAGTTTGGCTTGTTTGCCAAACATTTTGAGGCGAGCTCGAAGCGAGCTTAACTTGAGTCGAGTCAACCCTACTCCAACCCGACCCGACCCGACCCGACCCGACCCAACCCAACCCAACCCAACCCAACCCAACCCGACACCCAACCTAAACCGCACCTGACCTATCTCCCAAATCAAATATTCAATTATTAATATATATAATATTAGATATAGCTATAGAGGTACCTTGTTGTTGGTGTTGAGAGAGAGAGAGAGAGGAGCTCGAGTGTGGCGGGTTGAGTAAGGAATGAAAATAGTAAGAAATGGATGGACGGGTAGGGTGTGGTTGAAGTTTTAACTTTTTCATTTTTAAAATATATATATATTCGAGTTGAGCCAAGCTCGAGCTTTGAGCTGAGCCAAGTTTGAGTCGAGTCGAGTCAAGTCAATATCCATTATGATCGAACTTGGCTCATTTTCAAAATGAGACGGGTCATATGAAGCTTGGCTTAAGTCATCATTCAAGCCGAGCTAAATCGAGCCACGCCGAGCGAGCTTTTCGAGCTAGCTTAGCTCGTGTATAGCCCTAACTGTAGCAACCCCAAATTGAATGTTGACAGGAAGCTTGTTTGGGTGGAAACTAGTGTTAAAATCGATCGACTCATAAATTGACTTCTACATAAAAATGGTGGGCTCACCATTATATGTGTATGATCCATGCCATTCATCTTACCTACTCATAATAGGGCATGAGCCAAAAATTCTAGCAGATCCAAAGCACAAGTGAACCACATCATAGGAAATAGGGGGAATTGAATGCCTATAATCGAAAACTTCCCAGGGACCACAAAAGTTTTGGATCAAGTTGACATTTGTGTATTCCCTTCATCCATGGTTGTGTGACCTTATGATAACCTTGGATGACATATATACATCGTTATGGGCCCTCTTAGGGCGTGTTTGGATTCACGTATAGTATTGTTTTGTGCCGTAAATTCGTACGGACAGGGCATTCGACACACTGTAGCACAGTGTACGTCCTGACGGTCGTAAACTACCACACTGTTTGTATATGACTGTATTTTATATTTGTATTAATTGTGGAATTCCGATACGACGTTTGGGAATAGACCTAAATTCATATTTGTATATATATAACCGTTCTTTCTCCATATAAAGTCCACACAGTATGTGGGACCCACCATGATATGCAGTTAGGGAATTCCAATTGAGGTCTTCCTCAACATCAGGTCCACATAGTATCTGGGACCCACCATGATATGCAGTTGGGGAATTTCAGATCAGTTCTTTCTCAAAATCAGGTCCACACAGTATGTGGGACCCACCATTATATTCAGTTGGGGAATTCCATATCACCTATTAACAACTGTGGTATGGTCCACCTGAGATTTCAACTTTAGCAAAAAAATTACGAAATTGAAAATGTAAAACTGGAATTCCAACTTTAGGGGAAAAAAAAAAACAACAAAATTTGAAAACAAGCAACTCTATCTTACATCAACATGCAATAAACTTTAAAACTAAGTAGCAGTATCAGATACATAAAGCAGGGACAAACATCTCCTTCATCCAGTTAAAATTTTCGGTCAGCCATGCTGCAGTCCTCCCCTAAGCGATGATTTTCGTAACAATCCATCTGAGCACCACATATATTACCAACCCCCCCATTAAATTTTCGGCGTATGGGCGGTGCAGTGCAATGAAGGGGACACATTGCACGATGTGTTGCTTACTAACAGGAGATAACGCGTGTGTAACGACTCGGAAAATTCCGTACGATGGCCCGAGTACCACCTCGACCAAAAATCACTTAGGATAAAATCCTTTAGAAATTTGATAAAGTTAACTAAGTGCTAAATTAGATTAGCCATGAAATCTGTTTGAATCGCTTTAAATACGATCTGCAATATCCAAAACTTGTAGAATCATTGACGCTAGGTTACCCTAAAATCCAGGATCAAACTCATTACCTGACTGCTCTCGGGAGCACATTGAAACTCCGTATCAGATCTGGACCGCACATCGGGAGTCCGAATAATACGAAGTTATAGACTTAGGACTGCCTCGTTGGGCTTGACAACCATCTTGAAAATCGAATCCAGGCAGTGTCCCACGGCTGTTCGCTTGAGTCCGGAGCGAGGAGCGTGAGAACACTTGTTTTTCTTTACAAATAAATATCTCAAATAGTAATCTAAGACTTGTTACTTGCGGACAATTTGTAAGCAACCAGACCGTCAGAACCTGACCCAAATACACCCTCGGATCAGGAAACATTCCATAAACATATCCATGTACTTGGAATTTCAAATCGAGATCCGCTGACCGTTGAACTGAAACTGGTCCGCCACGCGTGATCTGGGAATCCTACTGGAACGAAAACTTAATGGTACCTAAATCCAAGGTTGGTGAGTTTAAGTCCGACCTTTGGCTCAAGAGAGCCCGCCAGAAGTGCTCCGTTAAGCTGGAACAGGCTCACTTTGGTTATAACCTAAGTGTACCTTGACGATAAGTCTATTTTGGAGTGATTTTAGGCTATATAAGGACCTTAAAACCCTCTTTCATCCAGCCATATGAATTTGAGAAAAACCCTAAGAGAGACGAGAGAAAAGAGAGTGAAAGTGTGAGAGAAGTGGGAGAAGCTCCCTACTACTTTCCTTTGCCGTTTTACAAGCCTGTCTAGTCGCTTTCCCGGCGATTTCGACTTCGTTTCTAGGTAAAAAACCCTAACCCTAATCTGTTTTGGAGTTGTGAAGGTTGTAGGTTATGAAATAGCTAACCTATTTCATTCTATAGGTTACTAAATCGCCGAATACGGAAGCTTGGCAAACCTATCTGATTCGTTACGATTCTAAGACGAAAGGTGCGGACTTTAGGTGTATAGGTTATGGTTTTCAACGCTTTCAATGTCAAATAATGATAGATTCATGATCTACATGCAATTACACATGTACAAAGTGTTGTCTGTTTTCCATTTTGATTAAAGACGAAGAATATGGAATTTTGCATATTCTAGGTATTTGTAGAAAGTACCGTATACGTAAAAATTTTGGAAATGTGTTTGCCATGATTATTTACTGTATGAATATATTATATATGGATAAAATACTTATTTGGCGAAAGGGCTCGCCCTAATACATGTTTTGCTAATGTACACTATGTATGTTGAAATAGTGTATTCTAAGTGTTTGTGAAAATGCTTGTGAGAGTAAGTGTTTGGATGATGGTGCCTTAGGTAGGTGTTGAGATGGGATTCTCAACTACCTTAGAGACGTATATGATTTCCTCTATGTTGGTTGTTTAATTTAACTGCTTACTTATGAAATATATGTGTTTGTATTTTTCTATTTATATGGTGCTTTATAACATGCTTTATGACATGCTTGTTAACATGCTTGAATTACTTTGTTTATTATGCTTTACTCCACATACTCTGAATAAGGATTGATTGCGTTTGGGACTATGATTATAATCCAGACAATCGGTACCAGACTTGAATTTGTGGTTGAGATTCATTTCGCCACGTAGGATGTGTTTGACGAACCCGAGTCGTACTTCAGTTGGCGACAGTGGTTAGGCCACGCGAAGTGCTTATGCACTTCATGTCGTTCAGTTGATTGTGCGATCGAGCTAGTCAGGCTCGTCAAGTAACCCGATCTGTCTAATGTATGTTCACCATGTTTGGACGCCTCTGCTTGAACCTATGGTACCAAACTTACCAGTGAAATCCCTTTAACTATGGTATCTCGATCCGCTAAGACTCATGAGCCGGGTATGGTGGTATGGGACACCGTGGTCGAGCTGTCGGCCTACGCTGGGGCCACGTGCCTCCCCGTAGTGACCAGTGAGCAACCAGACTCGTGAGCCGATTATAGTGGTATGAGACACTATATTCGAGCTGTCGGCCTACACTGATTGGTGACGAGCCCTTTGTAGTGACCTTGAGCATACTCTGAATTTGCGGTGAGGCGACGAGTTTTGCCGCGGTGTATAGAGTATGAACTAGGCCTGTATCAATTTAGTGATGAATCGTTAAAAAGTGATGGGGGAGTGGTGTAACGAATGCGTGTAACAGCCCTGACAGCCTTTGCAGCGACCTAGAAACACACTATCGTATGAGATTAACTAGGACTGACGACCCTAGAATGGATCATGTTTGGGAATGATACAAGGGAGGTACATTAGTTTCTTAATCCTGCTGTTTGAAATGGACTAATAACAACTCGGTAATCATGCTCATCATCGCATTGCATGTGCCTGGAAGATGTGGAGCACAGAGGAATGCAAGCATGC
This sequence comes from Magnolia officinalis, assembly GCA_021015155.1. NCBI lineage: Eukaryota > Viridiplantae > Streptophyta > Magnoliopsida > Magnoliales > Magnoliaceae > Magnolia > Magnolia officinalis. Next base: position 2,449,181 of record JAJHSJ010000001.1, on the reverse strand, counting down.
CACGAACGTAAGATGGTGTCGCACGAGGGAGTATGTGGTGAGGGCATGCATCATGACTGCATTCGTACTTGCATTAATAAGAGTATTTAGGAGCGTTTGATTGTACTGCTTTATCATTACTGCTTTACTGAATTGATAACATGTTAACCTATGCTTTATTGTTTCACTGAGTTAGCTACTCACTCCCACGTTACGGGACGGTGTTGTACACACCAACCAGACTCTGTCTTAGGTGCAGATGAGGTGACGACTCAGGAGGCTGAGCCGGACTACGATGAGGACCAGGACGAGTTCTCGTATATGCAGTATTCTGGTGGCTTTGACCAAACTGCTTGGATCGACGGGACTTACAGGGCTCACTTCTCTAGTTGTATTTTTGACATTTTGATTGTAAAACAGATACATGTATATGGTGACTCAGTTGGGTTCATACTCTAGAGATTAAGATGGTTTTTGTTTATTTTACATACATATATATACAGTTTCAGTCTTCCACTTGCCTTTATACAATTGATATGGAGTATGAATTACTGTTTTGGTATAATCTCACTCATGTTTATTGCACTAACACAGACAACATTTAATCATTATTATCTATGTTGTATAAGTGATGTTTTGGAACTCGAGAGTTGAGTTGCTACTCGACCCTCGAATTTCAGAGCGTTACAGCGTGGCTAGCTAAAACCGGTTCGACGACGTACTCGGGCAGCATCGTCCACGAGCGCTTTCAATTCCTATTCAAACGCTGCTTTTCGTATTGTCTTTGACATAACACGATACAACACCACGAGGCCCGTGAATCCAAACACGCCCTTAAGGTCTTAGATTTCAACGACAGACATCATATTTTTCATCGTTTCCAATTATGTGGTCCACTTGAGCTTATAAGCTATCTCATTTTTTTTTTGCTCACGCCTTGAAATAACTTGTTAGAATTTATGGACGGAGTGGATCAAACACATGCATCATGGTGGGTCCCACAGAGATGGTGGCATGTGATTTCATTTCCATTTCTCACATGAAATCACAATTTCTTACGCATCATTTGCGGCGGAAAATGAAAAATCAAATACTCCATTATATTTGCTTAGTTGTTAATAATAATACGTATTCATATAGTGATTCCTTCCATAAAGTCTAAGCTACGTTAGAAAAATTGCTGGATAAAAGCTTTAAATAAATTTGTATTGCCTTAGATAGAATGAAGCTATTGAATGGATTGTTGGAATCCGACACAGTAATGGGTGATCGAGGCTGGGACCCGTATGATGGACGGTGTAGATAAGTGATCAGACTGTTTATAGTATGATCAATATGGACCGTCCGTTTCCCTAACCAGTAATGATCATTCAGAAATAGTGATATTTTAAGAAGGATTGGTAGTCAAAGGTGGGACCCACATGCCGGATGGTCTTGATCAATGATCTGGCCGTTTTGTAGTCTAATCAAACGTCACATGTGATATACAAATTCCAAGTTATACTTGAATGAAAAAGATGAATGGTATATATGATTATTGAAATATTTGGTAATCCACGTCCCCCCTAATCTAGAAGGTCCAGTAGGGTTCTACCATCTGATGAACGGTCCGGATAGGATGTCCCATCCCGATCCGTCATCCGTGCAACTCTAAAATGAGCAAGGTGCAGCGGCGTGCGCTTTACCGGAACCCCGCTGTCCAACGCGGAGCGCTGGGATGCCCAGTGGGGCCACCCTGATGTTTGTGAGAAATCCACCCCGCCCATCCTATTTTCCATATCATTTTAGGACACGATATTCAAAAAATCAGATGATCCAAAACTCAAGGCTGTCACACGAGAGGGAAAACTGGGAAAGAGTTTCTTACCGTTGAAACCTTCCTGGGATCTACCTTGATGTTTATATGCCATCCAAACCGTTTAAAAGGTTATTCCCACTGGGATGAACTGAAAACACCACAAACCTAGCCTATTATGAAATTTTGTGACCATACGAATGTTTCAAACGGTGGTCACTGAATCCCCACTGTTTCCTCTCGTGCGGCCCACTTTAGTTTGTATCTACCTCGATTTTGGTCGAATGTCCTAAAATAAGCTCTCAAAACGGATGAACGGTGTGAATTTCTCACCAACATCGGTATAGGCCCCACCTAGCATCCCTGCACAGGAAGGAAATCCTCGTCCACCGCTGCCTCGCCTCTATAACAGCAACAAAACCTTAAAACGCTCTCCCTCCCGTCTATATATATAAAAACCCAAACCCGATCTTAAACGCTCTCTTCCTCCCTCATCCTCCTCCTCTTCCGATCCTGACAACCACCCTCTTTCTTTCTTCTTTTCTTTTTTGTTTTTAGGAAAACCCCATCTCTGCAGATTCAGAAACACAGGCTCCACATGCACACCCTCCCTTCCTCCCTCATCCTCCTCCTCTTCCAATCCCGGCAACCACCCTCCTTTTTCTTTCTTTTTCTTTTATTTTTTCTTTTTAGGAAAACCCCATCTCTACAAATTCAGAAACAAAGCATCCACAGGCACACCCTTCAGGTATGCCCTCCCTCAATCCGAATCGGACTCGGTACCAAGTCGAGTCGAGTTCGGGTCAGGTTTATTTCAAAACCAGATCGAGTCGGGTCAGCCCTAACTCGGTCCGACTCGACTCGATGCCATCTCTACACACGCATGCCAACGTGGTGCGAGAGCGCGCCGTTCATCAGGAAGTCCCACTTTTCATGCTAATGTGGACATTAGCATGTTTTTTCATCAGCTCATTTGTGATTTAGTACAAGTGGCCCACCTGATGAGTGGACGGTCCGATCTTTATGTTGGGGCACTTGCAAAATGGGGTTCGACTGGCGAACGGTTGGAATCTTGTACACGTATGGCAGTTGGCACATATGGACGAGTCCCCGGGAAGTTCAATGGGCGATGCTGCATTATTCGCCGGGGCCTCTAGATTAGTTGTGCCAATGGGCCACACGTGCCTCATGCTCACACGTTGCAATATTCCTCGTTGTGCCTGATCAGGCCATTCATCAGGCCGACCTCTCCGTGACCGTGAGTTGTCCAACGATCACGCCAGCGGTCGACTGTCCGTATTGGGTCATGCCTGATGAATGGGTTTAACGGCCTATTTTTGGGGGCCCACCACTTAAATCAATGGACAGCCGATGGTTTGACTCAGCATGTAGGGATCAGCCTGAGGGACATGGATTTCTTGCAAAAGCGAAGTTATTGCGCTGGAAACCTATGTGGGGTCCACTGTGATGTTTGTGAGAAATTCTTCCCGTTCATCCGTTTTTTATGGTCATTTTAGTACAAGGGTAAAAAAATAGCCGGATCCAGTACTCAAGTGAGCCGAAAACGTAAGGATTAAACGTCCATACTTGAAATATTCGTGAGGCCACGGAAGTTTTGAATCCAGCTAATATCTGACGTCATGAACGGTATGGATGGCAGGTAAGCATCACTGTCGACCCATGAAGGTTTCAACGACAGGAATTTTAACCGTAGGAATTTCCCTACCCACCTTTTCCTTTAATGCAGCCCACTTGAATCTTGGATCCCGCTCTGTTTTTTTTTTTTTTTAAAATCTCAAGTCTTAAAACGAGCCCACAAAACGGATGGACGGGTAGATTTCTCAAAAACATCACAGTGGGCCTACCTAGGTTTCCCGCGCCTACAAAAGGCATTAGCAGGAAATCCGCGTCCATTCTCGAGAAAGGTGATATTCTGGTGGGCACTGACGGTTCATGGTAATGATGTTCTACACGGGCACCAGATACCGTGGGCTGTTGCCTTTGGGGGATTTTTTCTCCTGTGGGCCAGGGTGTTTTTATCGTGTCCGTACGTGTGCCATGTTGTACGTGTTCCGTGAAACCCTCCAAGTTAGTAATCAAGCACGTGTATGAAATCTGTACAGTTTATCTATTTTCACGGCCTTGGATAGGTCGTATGCAAAAATCACACGGCGAGACGATCCTAGCCATTGATTGGAGTATTCGCCCATTCAACGTGCACCGTCCCCGTTTGACGTATTCCCCCTTCCACGTGTGAGGCGAGCACGCACCATCCAGCGAGCTCACTTTTCATCGAGCTGTCTAGGGCCTACCGAGATTTGTGAGTCCCATCCAACCCGTCCATTAGATTCGCTTCCTAATATTAGGCCTGGATCCCGAATTCCAGGCAGATCCATAACCCAGGTGGGCCACACCAAAGGGAACAACCGGGGACATTGAGGGGAGGGGGCCGCTACCATAGAAAATGCCAATGGAAAGTAGGGTCTATGCTGTTGTATGAATGTCATCGAGACCATTCATTAGCTGAGCCCCTTCCAGGATGAAGGAACACTCAGAAAATCAAGACATCCAAAATGTTGGTGGGCTAAGAAAGCGAATATATATATATTTGAGTGGTGTGTCCTACCTGATTTTTTTTGATAGGGATGATTTATGGGATGTAAGCTTTCCATGAAGATTCACACCAGATGCACGGTTTAGATTCTAAATAAATACTATGGGTGGGTCCCCGCACAGATCGAACATGCGTCTGAACGCATGTATGAGGTGGACCTCCATCATATCAGGCGATATCTAGACACCTCCAATATGCCCGATTCGTTTATTTCAAATACCGTTTTCTGGATAGGGTTTTGAGTTCCCGAGGTTTTAAGTCCGTTACGAGGGAGAATCAAAGCTGCTCTCTGTTACTCTCATTTCAGAGGAAGAAATCTTCTTCTCTATTTTCTCATTTCCAGGGTTTTTCTTTCCTCTGCTAGGGTTTCTATGGCTTGCATTGCCTACCATGTCCGAACTGGGATGAACTTTCCTCAATATCGATCGGCAAACGCATTCTCCGAGAATCGCCTTCGCTTATTTGAGAACCGGGCAGTCCTTTTCGCTGGCGATCGGAGACAGAGCTTTCTCCAATCCTTCAGCGTTGGAAAATACCGTCTATCATTGTCTAGTTTGCGTTCATCAGCAGGAGCATTGAAGAGCATCAAGGAGAATTCGGAGCCGTTGGGCTTTGGCCTTGATGAGAGGGTTCCTGGTAAGAAACTCTTTAACCCTAAATTGTTGGATCGGTGTTTTGAAATTCTATATTCTTGCATCAGCCGCGTCGTTCCTTTTTCTTAGTTGGCTTCTAGTTCATATATGAGGAAATTTAGAAACTTTTCTGTAAAAAAATAATCATTTTTTTTTGGTAAAATTCTTTTTTAAAAAAATGATTACGGGTACTAAAACAAGAAGTAAAAATGTTTTTTTTTTTTTTATTTTAAAATAAATAAATTTTGAGGTTGGAAAGAAGTAGATTTATTATCTTTAATATTGTATAAAACATCTATTTTCGGTTTATGGAGTTCCTCTTGTCTTGGGTTGCAAGTGTCTTTGTCATGTAACCTTGTTGGAAAAGAAAAAAGGAAAAAAGTTTAGGGTGTGTTTGGATGTACTACTGAACTGAATTGCAATTAAGTCTGATAAAGTGGGAATGCTCAAAAATTGAGATTTACTTAGAATTGATACCGAGGGAACATGCTCAAAACTGGAATTACGTGATTTTCAATTTCGAAGGATTGTTAGTCGTTATGAGTGCTTAGAAACATCATTTACTTACTGTTGTTTCCTCTTAATTAACCTGAATGATGGCAGTGCAATTAACTTGTGCATTCAAAAGCAGCCTGAGCATGAATAAGTGATCACCATCACCTTGGGTTCGAGCCTGTGGCTCAATGGTAGACAGGTTGTGTTTGAACATTGAGGTCTTGGTTCGTTCCCAACTTACCTAATTTTTTTAAAAAAGTGATCATCATATCTTTCAAAAATAATAATAATCATTGTCATCGTCATCATAGGCTTGTCCTAGCTATTTCAGGTTGGCTAATACACTCAATTGAAAATCGACATATTTTACATAGAACCCTGCAATGGTAGAAGTTGAAATATCTCTGCAAAAATTAACAAATTGATTGAGTTCTCACTCAACAACTTGATTGAGGTTGGGTTGAGCTAAAGAAGACACTTGGTTTTTGTATAAAAAGAAAGAATTGTTTGAAAATCTCACAGAAATCCATTAAGAAAAAACCCCCGAAAAGCTAAAAAAAATCAGATCACAACATAGGATCTTTAATTTTGAAAGTTCAATCAATAGCTGAGCTAGTTACAAGTAAATTTGACTTAGGATTTGATGAGTACTTTTATGTTTCTAAACCTTGTTTTTATCCTTAACATCTTGCAATGTTTTGTGATTAAAGAAAAATGGATGTATATATCTTTGGCTTTCGCAATGGTGCTCACATTTACACAATGTTAGTATGCATGTGCAGTGTGAAGTGGATTTTATGATGGTATGCCAATGAATTTTCAATAGAGATTAAAAAAATCTCTATTGAAAATTTACACAATGTTAGTATGCATGTGCAGTGTGAAGTGGATTATATGATGGTATGCCAATGAATTTTCAATAGAGATTAAAAAAAATCATAATTAGGCATGTCCAGCTGCTAATTTAGGCCTTTGGCCTATTAATTATTACCTGATAATTTGGATAATCAGTTAATAGTTTTGGGTAAACATCTATTTAATTCCGGTGTTTCATTTACAGAAGAGAGGGTGGTAGTGTTGGTCATTGGCGGTGGGGGAAGGGAACACGCACTTTGCTACGCGTTACAACGTTCTCATTCCTGTGATGCAGTATTTTGTGCTCCAGGTAATGCTGGGATTGCTAATTCAGGGAATGCCACTTGCATATCAGATCTTGACATTTAGACAGTTCAGCCGTCATCTCATTTTGTCGGCAGTGGGGAGTTGGGTTGGTTGTGGTAGGTCCAGAAGCTCCTTTGGTTGCTGGTCTTTCAAATGACCTTGTCCAGGCTGGGATCCCAACTTTCGGCCCTTCATCAGAGGCTGCGGCATTGGAGGGGTCAAAGGATTTTATGAAGAAGTTATGTGACAAATATGGAGTTCCCACTGCAAAGGTTTATCTAGCCCTCATTTATGCCATACCCTTATCTAATTGACTAGTATTGTTTCTCATTGCTTTATCAGCCCCGCATTTTGATAAATGTTATATTGACAGATAGTTCACTATTTTGGTGGTCGAATCGAGAGAAAAGCTTTACATGATAGCAACAGCAACCAGCAAGTTTGGCAGTAAACATATATGTTGTTGTATCTCTATGAAGTCTCGTCCATGCTTCTAATTCTATCAAACAACCTCTTTATTGTTTCTACTTCTAATGCCTGCAACTAATGACTTTGGTGCTGGTTCTGTTTGCTTCTTGTTCTTGGTTAGGCTTCTTTGTGAATGTTGATATCTATATTTTATGATTTTAACTTTTATCTGGTATTGCCATTTGTCTTGTCATATAACTGCACAAATCTTTCACTTTGGGGCCTGTCCCTACTTCAGATTTTTTTAAAGATGTTTCAGGGGATTAAAAAAGAAGAAGAAGAAGAAGAAGAAGAAGAAGAAGCTTATATTGAAGTTCTTTTGCCACTTCTGGCCCTGCACTCACTCCCACGTTCTGCATGCTTGCCTTCTGTCTGTCAAGTTGCTGATCTGTGTGGCTTGTTTAATTTTACTCACATGCAGAAAATATTACATAATTCTCAGAAGCAATGCATGTTCCCATTTGTCCTTTAATCATCATTCAATAATATCAATCGGGTTTTGTCACCCATTTTCCATGTTTGAGAGATTTACTGATTCCCATTATTATATTGTTTTGGAGAAATAGTATTCAGATACAATATGGCATGTGATGCCTATTGACAAGATGGTATATCCCCAGCTCTTTATGTTTGTAGCCGGTCTTGTAATTAATTACCTTTTCCTATGTTCCTCCATAGCATATGTTCCTCCATAGCATCTGGTCCGAAGGCAATTTAGTAGAATCCTTAAGACCGATGATCAGTCAAGAGCAGTTTCTGAATCATAGTGAAACTAAAATGTTATTGATTATTGACTGGTAAAACTTGAAGTCAATCTCTCATTGGTTCAAGTTTGTGCATTGTTCATATCCTATCTTGTGTGCAACCTCAGAACATTTTACTTCTTGTATGCAAGTCTTTCTTCTTCGAATTTAAGGATCCCAGAATATTTTGGAAGATTTCTTTGAATTGTTCAAGACTGTGTTGGTAATGCCTGGATTGTCGGAACAAGTCCTCCAAGCTTGGGATTGGGGTTGGAGGTGCAGGGCCCGTATTGCCTTGTGAAGGTTGCCCCTCAGTTCAGGAGCAGAACAATTGGAGTTTTCATCATAACTTGCAGTCATTGAAACAAGTGTTCTTAGGAGCGAAGAGGACATTGTCGGTTTGGGCAAAGGAATGTTTAAAGCTTGTCCAAGGAATGTGATTATGAAACTTGGAAGTGCTAGCATAAGGGGGTTGTTTTCTGTATTTGGGATTTGGTTGATGGCTTATCGTCCAGTCTTCTCTTATCTTCCCCCCCCCCTTTTTTTTTTTGTTTTTTTTGTTTGTTTTCATGGCATCTTTTGCCTTTTTTATGAAGTTACCATTCTCGGAAAAAGTTGAAGAGAGGTGTGAAATCTTTCGTCTTTTGTTCTTCCTCAATGAACATTCTTCAGGGAGTGAAGCTTTCTCATTCTCTAGCTTTCATTTTTGTTTGAGGCTGACTTTTGAAAGCTGTTGTTTTTTTGTTTCTTCTCTGGATTGGATTCTCAGTTCCATAACTGGAACAGGCCCAGGTTGTCTAAAATTCTGCTATATTGAGGACTCACTACTAGCCCCTTTTAAAAGACTGTTTTCACCTTATGTCAAGTCTTTCGTAAATAGTTTCTTACAAACAAGTTGTTGCAGGGAAGTCCCTAGGAAGTGCACACAGTTCATATAATGTGTGGTTCTTATTAGTGACCTATTTGAACTCAATGTCTTGACCTAACCATTTTCCTCTTCTCCAATTGTCCAATTGTATACAAGTCTTTGTATGAGAGTTGTTTTATTTTCTTTTAGTAAGACTTGAAAAGGAAACACAACTTTACACTATTGTGCTTGGATCGTTGTGAAAGTGTAACTCTCTTAGGTTGCTAATCCACAGTTGTCTTGCCACTAGTGATTTTATTCATGGAAAATGTGTTCCCCTTGAATTTTGCACGTCCAAGGTTTTCTTCAGAAAATGCACGTAGCTGTTGGTGCTTTTTTTAATCAGTAGTGATGATACTGTTAGTTTTCGTGTTTTTTCTTTGCCATGCTTGATTGCCCTTTTAGTGCTTGCATTATAAATGAATCTCTGTATTCGTTGGCTATTGTTTCATTCCTGGAGTTTGTCTTTAAGGGTTTTGTTGTTTTCCATCTTGTTTGAATATAAAAATTACGGTAGCATAGTTGTATTCTGCTTGTGCTGCCTCCTCTATCTCTTGCATTCCTATCATGATATTTGCATTTATTAGTGTAGTTTTGGGATTCTTTTCTGGTAGCAATTGCACCTAATGGCAGAATTTGCATCCACTGATCCCCAGCCAAGGTAAAAGAGGGTTTGATACCTGGTAGGCAGCTGGTCATCAAACTTCAACCAAGGCTACTATGAGAGTCGATCCAACTTCAAATGATTGCGAAAACATGATTCATAAAGCTGACCCCAAATATCTTGGTAAAGGCTAATGCTGATGTATGTTGCAAATCTTTCTTCTTCTAATGAATACCTTATTTTGCATGAGAAGAAAGTATTGGTTTATGAGTCACTGTAGTTTCTCATCCTTCCACATTAGAAGGTAGCTAAACAATCTCTTATAAGAGTGACATGAATTCCTGCAACCTCAAGTTTTTGCAGGGCATATAGTGTAGAATGGCACCACATTGCTAGTCTCCTAGCTACTGTAAACCATGGAATGGAATGAGTTGTTCTAGATGTCACTTATTTAAAACTGCAGCAGTACCAATTTTTACGAATAAAAAATTCAGTCCAGTGCATCCCCCCCCCCCCCCCCCCCCCCCCCCCCCCCCCCCCCCCCCCCCCCATGAGAATTAGATTTATTGAATGTTACATGGGAAGCACTACTAGGCAAGGTTCATGGGACAGAGATTGACTAATGCAGAATTAAGTTATAGGCTTCTTTTTCTTTTTTTTTTTCCTTTTCTTTTTCTTTTTTTGTGCAATACCATTTTATTAAAAAAAGAAAAAAGAAAGAAAAAAAAAAGTAAGAACCACAAAAGACTCCTCACCAAGGCGGATAGGAATACCCCACCCACAAAACCTGCCTTCAAGATATAGGTTTCCAAGCTACCCTCTCTCGGTTATTGGATACTCAGTTATAATCTCATGAGTACATGGTTAACATTGATGACTAGAGAGCTATGCATATCCCAAATGTAATTAAGATACATGCTGATCTTTTATGTCCTGGGTTTCTCTCTGATTGTAAGACCAACCACAAGTTACCTCTTGAACAACTCCATCTGTAGCTTTAAATGCTGTAGAAGGGTTCTAGCCTATAGCTCATTTGAGTCCTTGATGCTGATCAGATCAGAGTCAGCAATCTTAACAGTCCCTTGTCATCTCTACTAATGCTCACTGTTCAACCCTTTTGTTCTTTTTGTTTGTGAGAGGTTTTTATTTCTGAAATGTTCATTGATGATGATTCTATCCTGTTTTATTATTGATTACCTTGACAACTGGAAGAAACCACCAGTTCTTTACCATGTATAATAGATTTTATATTCACGAGTATTCGCCTATTGCTGATACCTGCCAAAAGGAGGAACTTGGGATTGATTAATCAGTAGACTGCCAACACAATCTGTTTGCTGAAGCATGTGGTTGCTTGTTGATCACTTGTCTTCACCTTCTTTTAGCAGAGATCCATGTGATCAACTTTCTAGATATTTATTACAATTGTTTTTGGTACTTGCAGTATCGAACGTTTACAAATCCTGCAGAGGCAAAGCAGTACATTCAAGACCAAGGTGCGCCTATTGTTGTCAAGGCAGATGGGTTGGCTGCGGGAAAAGGAGTTGTTGTTGCTATGACTTTAGAAGAGGCATATGAAGCTGTTGATTTAATGCTGGTGAAGGGGCTTTTTGGGTCTGCTGGTTGCAGAGTCATAATCGAGGAATTCCTTGAAGGAGAAGAAGCTTCATTTTTTGCTCTGGTGGATGGTCAGAATGCATTACCTCTCGAATCTGCTCAGGACCATAAACGAGTCGGTGATGGTGATACGGGACCAAATACAGGTGGGATGGGGGCATATTCCCCTGCACCCATATTAACGAGAGAGCTTCAATCGGTGGTCATGAAAACAATAATCCTCCCAACAGTGAAGGGAATGGCTGCAGAAGGTTGCAAGTTTGTTGGTGTCTTGTATGCAGGGCTTATGATTGAGAAAAAATCCGGTCTACCTAAGCTTATCGAGTACAATGTTCGCTTTGGTGATCCAGAATGCCAGGTTAGCAACCAGTCCCATATTTCTGTTCTTCCCAAGAAACTCAGTTTGAAGCAATAAGGATGCAGCAATATATGTTTTTTTTCTAAAATTAGATCATTATAATATCTTTATATGATGAGTGCCGTAACCTTTTTTTGCAAACTGGCCTCAAATCACCAGAAGATATGGATATTTGCTTCTTCTAAATGATTCTCATGTCATGCATGCACTTGTGCCTTCTATATGGGAAAAAGGTTAAGCTGGTTGCTATTCCTTTTCTTGATTTAGTGGGAAGGCATTGGGCCCTCAGATTGGTTTTTAGCTCCCCGTACCATCTACTCTTTATTTTTTATTTATTGGACAATTTTCGGAATACTGTTCGGGATGCCAATGAGGACCTGGCTGGGCCTGAGCCCAACTGGATTATGGAAGCTCTAAACCCAAGCCTGACCGGGTTAAGTTTTTCCAGTCCAAGTGTGGCCAGTTATTCAATTCCTGCATCTATATCGGTGATATTTAATGCAGATTTCAGACTAATAAAAATTATTATAATCATGGCCCCAACCTGGCCCATACTGACTGGGCCTGATAGACCATGTCTTAACCCAAGGCCTGCTTGCCTGATTACTAATCAGGAGTCAGGACTGAATTTTAGACCAGCCCAATCCGACGTGCCTAGGATCTAGGTCTAATCCTGCGCCCTTAACAGACCAGGGCTCATGTTGACACTCTTAAAACATGAGCTAATATGCTAGACAAACTGCTCTTTTTTCTTTTTCTTTTTTCTGCTATAGATGTAGTTCTTACACTAGGAAAAATATAATTCTGTTTTGGTACAACATTGGGAGGCCAATTATGTATACAACTTCATGTTCTTTGGAGGAGAGACATTGCATCATGGTCACAAATGCATGAGTACACGTCCTGTTCTCTGAATTCAGTAATCGGTTGATTTTCTTCTTCTGTCAATATCTGTTTGGGTGCACAATTTTACTGAATTTTGAAAACGGGTTCAGTAAAGAGGAAATGACCAAATTGTAATTACCTAGTATTGATGTGGAGGAATTAGTGTCCAGATTGCAACCATGTTAGGGCCTGTTTGGCTAGGCAGATTGGATGGGATTAGATGGTATTAGAGTGGATTGCACGGATTTCAAGGTAATGATAGCTGCATCAGTGGATTGGTGCAAGATCCATGGGATTGCTATATCGGTCTGTTTGGCATGCACGGCCAATCCCGGGATTAAAGATTCCAATCCCTTTCAATCCCTTGAACCAAACACATCCGAGGCAATTTTGAAGGGATTAGGGTGGATTGGATGGATTTAAAGGTAATGATGGTGATGTTAGTGGATTGTCTTAAGATCCATGGGATTGCTATATCCCGGGATCAGGATCCAGTGTCTGTTTGGCACGTGTGGCCAATCCCGGGATCTATCTTCCAATCCCATCCAATCTGCCCGGCCAAACAGGCCCTTACTTTCAAGTTGAACTTGAAGGGAAAATGATTGCAATTTGAGGCAACTTCCTTATTGTAAATGCTAGGAAATATCACCATTGTTTGGCTTTTTTTTTTTGGGCAACACTGACCATTGTATGACCTTTTCCTCTTGATTGAACTAAAATTCTGTGATTTGATTTGGCAAAGCATCCAAACACAAAAAGCATGTTATGTCAATCATAAAATGCCAACTTACATCAAGGGGGCGACAAGAAAGATGTTGCTAACTTGCTACTCAAATGTGATGTTTATTTATATTTCACATCTCATATCTTTCATGATTTGATTTTATTTCGCATGTTCTTGGAGAAACCATTACAAAATCATGAAACCACATGGGACTCAACCTGTAAACTGTAATGTTTCATGATTTTCTTGATGTTACATTGTATAGCATGCACACATGCATGTGTGTGAACATACTTTCTCATGCATGCTTATGCTAATGCACATGTGTATGAGCATACTTTCTCATGCATGCTTATGGTAATGCACATTCTATAGATTACTGAGAGATGCTCCAGTGTTCTCGGAGCACTATAAGTTATTATGCTCCTAGTTGCATTTGTGCACTCTAGTAGATTGATCTAAACTTTCCATTAGTTCCGACACATTCAATCGGCTCCCATGCAAATATCACACTGATCTGATGATCTTAACCATCTGATCAAAGCCTCCAATACAGACGTCAAGATCGTTTGTACAAAAATAGGTCTTACCAACTATTCGATCCATGTATTTGACAGTTCCCATCATGGGTTGCTTATGATTCTCAAGAATCTCCTGTTAGGCAATCCTAACCATCCCATCCATGGGTTGCAAAAGGGATGGCTACAAAAAAGAAGGCCAAATCTTAGGATGGATTGATCATTCACTCAGTCTTATTTTTGAATGGTAACCCTTGCAATGTGTTCTAGATTCAATGAACAGTTTAGATCAATCCATTGGACTATGCAAGTTACCTAATGCAACTAGGAGCACTATAACTTAGTCCTCTGAGAGCATTGGAGCATTTCTCTAATTTACCATGGGGTTACTTTCTGGCCACTAAACTTTGGACACTGGTCGGTTTTCACCCTCGGAAATTATACATGCAGGTTCTGATGGTTCGGTTGGAATCCGATTTGGCACAAGTTCTGCTTGCAGCTTGCAGAGGAGAATTGGGTCAGGTGTCATTGAATTGGTCGCCAGGATCGGCCATGGTAGTGGTGATGGCTAGTCAGGGTTACCCTGGGGCGTACAAGAAGGGATCTGTGATCAGAAACCTTGAAGAAGCGGAACTTGTCGCTCCAACTGTCAAGATATTTCATGCCGGAACTGCACTTGATTCCGAAGGTAACTTCATTGCAGCCGGGGGTCGTGTGCTTGGGATCACCGCCAAAGGGAAGGATATAGAAGAGGCCAGAGATAGAGCTTACCAAGCAGTCGAAGAAATAAACTGGCCGGAAGGGTTCTTCCGGCAAGATATTGGTTGGAGAGCACTTCCCCACCAGCAGTTCGCGACGAAAGGGTAATTCTGTCCTGTTTGTGAGGTTATTATGAATTTCTAACTTATGAAGATATCTATCACAGTAGAATCATCCAAATAGAAAATGCGGCTTGAAAGCCCATGAGAGGATCAGGCAAAAGAAAATGGGAAGAGAGGTTGGTGTATACTTGTTAGAAGTTGATGTTACAAAAATGTTTATCTTTTTGAATGAAGAGCTCAAAATCATAGCTGTTTGTTTTGTTTTGCAGTGTACAACTGATTGACCTCTGATTGCTTCCAGAGATCTGGCACCGGCTGTTGCCGATATGATACATTGAATTATTATTTTCATTGTCGTATATTTCATTGCTGTATTGCAACTACGTGTATGGAATGATCATGTACAACCATAGCAAGGTAAGCCTATCATCCTACACAGTTTTCCCGTGAGTGGTTTGTTTGCCAGGTGGATCACACCTGTATGTTGGGTCATATGTTGTTTGCCCATTGATTTTGATTGTGTGACCAACTGATGAGTGGATCGGCGTGATTTCGGCCGTGGCTCCGATCTTTTGCACGGGTTCAGATGTACTATGCATAAGATGTTGGCAGGAGAAAACTGGGTAGCATGGTTAGCTTACCGTGCTATGGTTGCATGTGATTGATCATATTCCCTTACAATTTATTATGATATTCTGCTCACCAATTTCTGCAGGGAGGATTATAACCACACATCTTTACCTTGTGGTCCACCATTAATGGCCAAACTTTGATGCTTCTGCTCAGCAATTTCTGCAGGCCTGGTTCTGTTATGAGGGAGTGGATTAGGTGCGGCCCTTACTGTGGGGCTGACCTTGATGAATGTATTTTTATATTCACACCGTCTGTCCATTTTTTCAGATCATTTTATGGCATGAGCCCAAAAATGAAGCAGATCCAATTCTTAGGTGGACCATACCATAGTAAACAGCGGTGATTGACCATTAATGGGGCCACAAGTTTAGGATCAAACCAATGTTTTTTTAAACCCTTCATCCAGGTCTATTGACCTTATCAACAGCTTGGTTGTCGAAGAAAACATTACGGTGGCCCTAGGAAGTTTTTAATGGTAGGGTGTTCAATCACCACTGTCCCTATAGTATGGTCCACCTGAGATTTGGATCTTCATTTATGGGCTCATGCCCTCAAATGATTCGGTAAAACGGATGACTGAGTGGATATGGAATGCATACATAAGGTGAACCCTACAGTAAGGGCTGCACAATCTTGGGAGAGGCTGGGGCCGCACCTAATCAGCTCCCCTGTTTTGAAGCAGTCTTAGAGGCTGTTTGATATTTTTACTTATTACCTATGTAATTTGTGGTAAATAAGCCATGATTATTTGCGTGTGTAATTATGGCATCCTTCCCAATGTAGGTGTTGACAGGTAGCTTGTTTACAAAGCTTCTTAGTCTTTGGTTTACATTCGTGGGATTTGGACATGTTAAAACTGAGGGGCTCACTGTATTGTATTCTGCCAGCTTATTTTAGGGTATGAGCTCAAAAATGAGGATGATCCAATGCTAAGTGGACCACACCACAGGAAACAGTGGGATTTGAACACCGAACTATGAATACTTGGGGCTGCAATTAATCATGTCTATATGACCTCATGAAACAGGTTCGGAGACGATAAAAATCATGTCTTTCAGCCTTCAGCCTTGATGTCATTACATCTAATTTTTCCTGTGTTGTGGTCCATTTTAGCTTTTGATCTTTAGCTCATTTTTGGGCAGAGACTGTGGATAAGACACATCATTGTGGGACCCACAGATTTTTCTCCGTGTGTTTCGCTGCATTTACTACTAAAATTCATCTGCACCTATCTATCTAACTTGGTTCATCCTTAGTGAAGGATTAATGGATAAATATATGGGCTGCCAGTGTCTATTTGGAATTAACTACTTTCGGAGTCTTAACACCGCCAACTGCTGTTACAGCTAATCTAGTCTTTATTTTTCAAGGGAGCTCTTTGCTACTCTGGCAGTGTGATGGTCTAAATCATGGTCCCACTTGTGTGGATTTTAATTAGGGACTGCTCTTCATTTTAACCGTCCATCAGAATGTCCAATGATCTGTTGTTTTGGTAGTGTGATTGTTGGTTTTATGATCACTGATTCACCAGTTTGAAGATGAGTTTTGCGTACTTGTTTTCTACCATTGATCTGAAGTGGTCCAACTATTTGGACGGCTTATTGAGTTACATTATGCCCCATCCATGATTTATTTCTGTGTGCATGCGTATGAACAATCACATCCCTCACCTTATTTGATCTCCAAAACAATTACTTGGAAATCATGAATAAGAGTTTGTTGCCCTCCATGAAAGGGAAAACGCTTTCATACCTTACTTGGGTACACCAAACCAGGTTGCATTCCCCACCGTTTAGGAGTACAACACTCTACTCCCTTGTTTGGCCCACCTGAGATTTGAAATGCTTCAACGTTTGGGCAATTCCTTCATCGTGGGTAGGAACATCAGATGAATGGCTCTGATCGCATATAAACACTAGTGGGCTGTACACAATACTAATGCTGGGCGTCCCATCCAAACAGTGGCCCACCTGAGTGTTGAATCATGATTTTTTGGGTTCGAAGCATTCCTTACGTACAGGGTGGATCTTATGAAAGTTCCACTGGATCTCAGTTAGCAAAAGTAACATAGCACTTTGGCAAAAGCCAAACTAGACCATCCTATTAATCAGCCTGCTCTGATTGAGCAGAGTCAAAAGATCACACGGAGATTTATGTCATGACCAAACTGGTGCTCTTATCAAATAGGCAGCTACAGTCCAAATACAACAGTGGCATGAAATCCCATTGACATGGGGTCCATGATCAGCGCAACTTTCGGGCCAAAAAGGATTTGGACAGCCTGACTGCACATGGTTTGGAATTCATTCATTTTACAAATGATAGCTAACACATGCCAGTGCGAGCCCATTTTAAAATTAAATGGTTTTTATCATAAACGTGACCAATCTTCTACGTTACCTCTCACAAAAGAAAAAAGAAAAAAGAAAAAAAATCAATCTTCATCATGTGCACAGACCTATCTTGCTTGGGAGGGGAGCCATCTCGTATGGTGGAGCCGTGAAAAAGTACACATGCTTTTTGAATGATAAGCGTCTGCCCCATCCCCCCTTGTCTCAGCCCGGATCCAACAGCCTTGTAAGTGGTAAGCATGCAATCCAAGCAAAGCATACGCAATAAAGAAATAAGAAAAACAGAAGTAAAAAACACATCTTTCTATTATTCCAAACAGAACTTTATGCCTTAGTATACTCCCCAAGTCCTGTTTGACTACCACTAATCACTAGAGGTGGGCATTGAGTCGGACGGGATTGGGTCCAACTCGACTTGATTTGATTTTTCAAGAACCTGACCTGAACTCGATCCGATCCGGAACCGAGTCCAGCAGGGCTGACTTGATTCGATCCGAATCCTTGTTGGCTTGACCTGAACCAAGTCCGACTCGGTCTGGGATACCGAATCGAGTTGGATCGAGTTGAGTCTGGGAGAGAGAGGGAGAGAAAGGAGGAGAGAAAGAAGGAGATGTGGGAAACTGGGAGAGAAAGAAGGAGAGTGTAACGGCCCGAATTTCGAGGGTCGAGCAAAGCTCAACTCCCGAGATCAAACACATCACTTATGCAACATAGATAATGATGTTTAAATGTTATCCATATTAGTGCATTAAACATGAGTGAGATTATACTAAATCAGCATATCATACTCCAGAGATAATTAAATTAAGCAAGCAGAATACTGAGATAGGTATATAAAGTATATATAAGTGTTTCACAATCTCTATAGTATGAGCACGTTACCAAGCTGAATATATACATGTATTATTCAAAAAATTACAAAATATCAAAGTGTAAATAACCAACTAATCCAGGTAACCCTATAATCTCACCGATCAGAACGAGATCTACGAAGACCCGCCTGAAGCTGAACATAGGAGAATTCCTCCTCCTCATCCATGAAGTCCATTTCAGCTGTATAGACCCCGTCATTACCTGTATCTACAACCGAGTCTGGTTGGTGTTTTAAAACACCGTCCCAGAGTGAGAGTGAGTGATCAACTCAGTGGTGCTATAAGGCAAATGTTAACATGTTATCAATTCAGTCAAGCAGTAATGATAAAACAGTACAACAATCATATCCTAAGTACTTTTGTTAATTCAGAGATGGTATGCTATAATGATGTATACCCTCGCCTACACTCCCTCAAGCGATTTCATCAACCATTCGCGCATGACAAACTCCCTAAACATGTGCTTCCTCTCCAAAGCACATGCAATGTGGTGCATGGTCGTGTTAGCCAAGTATTTAATTAGGCTTATTCATACAGCATATTTAGAAAGCTAAGGTACCTCCCTTTATATCATTAACCCAAGCGGGATCCATCTAGGGTCATCAATCCTAGTTAATCACATATGATAGGCAAGTTGATGGGCATCACCCCTAATGAAAACGGTGGATAGGTAAATTCAAGTGTTTATACTCGAGGTCACTACGGGAGACTCGTTACCTGAACGTAGGCCGACAGCTCGAATACAATGTCCCATACTACCGTATTCAGCTCACTAGTTTGAGTTGCTCACTAGTCACTACGGGGAGACTCGTCACCCCAGCGTAGACCGACAGCTCGACCACGGTGTCTCATACCACCATGCCCGGCTCATGAGTCTTAGCGAATCGTGGTACTAAGGTTGAAACGGGTTTTGCATTGGTAAGTGGTATCTTAGATTCAAGCAGTAGTGTCCATACATGGTAAACACATAACAGACCAATCGGTTTATTAGACAAGTTCGATTGGTACGAGCGCACGGTGAATTAATCGACATGGAGCGCATAAGCATTCCACGTGGCCTAACCACAGTTGACAATCATCGTACTACTCAGATTCACCGAACGCATCAAATATGGCGAGACTAATTCGGCCACTCAATCGGAACCATTACCGATTGCCTAGACTACATAGTAGTCCCAATCATACTCAAATGTAGCATGTGGATACATGTGATAATCATATAAGTATTTAACAAACACGTTCTTGCAAGAGTAGGAGCATAATCTTTTTGCTTCTGAAATATCATTTCCCCCGCTTAATGGATAACCATTTGCTATCAATGGAGAATTGCTTTTCATCTCAAATCGAGGTGATTGGATTTGCACCAATGGAAACCATAAATTCCATACATAATAGAGGTATATGATAGATCTTTATTTTTAAATAGTGAATGGAGTTCTTTCATTCTATCCCATTCATTGGTACTGGTCATTGAGACTAAAGTGAATCATTCATTTAAGCATTTTATCAAACACAATGAACATGTTATTATACATATGCACTCCATCCATAAATCGCGTATTATAAATTTAGATTACATGGGGGAAATCATAAATATGGATAAGGTAGTTGAGAATCCTATCTTAATACCTTAAATAAACACAATTCACCAACAATTTCTCGTTTAGACATTTTATCAAACACTTAGACTACACATTACTATATACATAAACTAAATTAGTTACAACATATATTATGACAAATACTTTCACAAAAGAGTTGTTATACAAACAACAAACATGAATTCTAGATTAATAGTCATGGCAAGCACAAATCATAATTGCAAGTTCATTCAAACATTTCAACAAACACATGAAATGCACATTTGTTCAACATAGTTCATACATGTGTAATATATGGAAAACGTCGTATCTAAGATCATATGACAACAATCAAGTCAGATATAAATCATTAGCTGACATTGAAAGCCTTGAAAATCATAACCTAAACGTTTATAATCCGCACCTTTCGTCGGTGTACTCGTTACGAACTGGGTTCGTATCCTACGTTCTCGAATACAACACAATGGGTACCTAAATCAGGAAATCCGTTAGCTAGGTTGACAAACTGCTATTTTAGACCTTAACTACGACGTTAGGGTTTGGATTACTTACCCAAATCATCGTTGAAACGAGTTGTGTAGCGTAAGAGAGAGGTGTATCGGCGCGTGGTGTTGTAGGAAAAATCCCAGCAAAGATCTCCCAGAAATCCTTCTTCCTTGCTTCCCCTTTCTCTCTCTCTCTCTCTCTCTCTCTCTCTCTCTCTCTCTCTCTCTCTTAGGGTGTTTTTTAGGAAATTCGTGTGAGGGAGAGAATGGGTGGTTTATGGGCCTTATATAGGCTCAAAAGTGGTGTAAATGGCCCCAGGGCCATGGTATACTTATTTTTATAACCAAAGGGTGCCTGTTTCTGATGAACGGGGCCCATCTGGAGGTCCTTTGTTCAGATACGTCATGGAGCAAGTTCTCTGACCATGGATCTAGGCCAGGATGCGATTTCAGCGAGTTTGGATAGGCCGATCAACCGTGACGAACCTGTATCAGATCAACGGTCGTCGTCACTCGATCAGAGCCACAAGTATACGGATATGTGCAGAGAAATTTTCCTAATCTATGGGTGAAGTTTGGTCAGAATCTGACGGTTTGAAGTCTTCAATTTCGCTCGCAAGCGAATGATCTAATTCACTTAAGTTCTGGTCCATTTTCTGAAGAAATTCGCGTTTCTCACACACTTCGCTCAAGGCTCAAGTTGTGCGTTTCTGGATATTATTTGGGTTTGATTCCCACGATGGTTGTCAAGCCCAATAAGACGGTCATAAGCCTATAGTTTCGCGGTCATCGGACTTTCGACGTGCGGTCCAGGTGTAATACGGAGTTTCAATGTGCTCTCGAGAGCAACTGGGTTTTGGGTTTTCTCCTAGGTTTTTAAGTAATGTTGAGTTAGTGATTTCAACGGTTTTGGGTCTTGCCGTTCATATATATAGTGGTTCAGCTAAACCCACCGATTAATTTAGTTTAGTACTTAATTATTTTTCGCCTAAATTTCTACAGAGTATGGTCCTTAAGGATTTCTACCTGAGGTGGTACTCGGGTCTTTGTACGGATTTTTCCGAGACGTTATAGAGAAAAAGGATGAGAGAAGGAAGGAGAGGAGGGAAATCGGGAGAGAAAGAGGGAGAGAAAGGAGGAGAGATGGGTGGGTGTGGCGCCTCCTTCGGGTAGAGAAAGACTGGTTAGGGTTCGTTTAGATTTCGGATCGGATCGGTCTAGATTGACCACGATCCGAACTCGATCCGATGTACGATCGGATCTGAGTGGTCCTACTTAATTCGCACCGATCCAGGCCTTCGGTTCGGTTCGGATCGGGTCGAATTCTGCCCAGCTCTACTAATCACAATCCTATCCTCTCCCAAGAGAAAACACTACACTGTCACTTCAAACAAATATTTTTCATTTCACCATTTACAGCCACTAATTGATACATTGCTGAAACCTCAATCAACAACAGCCACATATCCATATCTTCTAAAAAATTCATTGCCTACTCAAATGTCACTCTACCATCTATCCCTTTTTCTTTTTGTTTTGGAAATACTTCATCATATAGGTGACAGAAAGAAAACCCATCAGTGGGCACTGTAGGGCCCGCCTCTTGATGCAAATAATGAAAACCCAGCTACTGGCATACAAGATGACCTCTACTCAATAACGAGAATATTCCCAAGGCATTCCACTTATAGATTTTAGAATTTTCCCAGAAGAATGGGAAAAATACTACTTGAAGGCTTATCCATTAAAAGGCTCTTGAAACGCTTCCTATTTGTCATCCAATAGATTCCTCCTTAACCATTCAAGCTAAACATCCAACTAGAACTCACGGCAATACTTCAAGTGAATTTTTGTTTGAAGCCACTTTATAAAGGTTTGTGAATGATGCAGACAATGGATATTGAACCACCTACCATCCTCCCAGAAGAAAACTGTCCCCAAAACCCATGGTGGACCCCAGTCATCCTGTCACCCTCAGATTGTTCCCCATGTTTTACTCCACCCAGGGTCCCACCCATGTCCCATCTGAACAAAATTTGCAAGCATGTGCCTGTTAGACATTATCCTTGCTCCTTCCAGCTTCTCATGAGCAATCCCAAAAACATGCCAAGTGACATACCTTGTCATTGTCCACTGCATTCCCTACCATTGTAGTTTATCTTAGATGGACCCTTATGCCAGATACCACTTTGAAATATCAAATATCACAATTGGGATTAGAAATTTGCTCCCACAAGGCCTCCAAAGAATCCTCTCAAAAGCCTCCACCTTTCTGCAACGATTCTGTACAAGTTCCTGACTTGTCTTATCGGCCAGAAATCTTTCTTTTTACTTGTTGACTATAATCAACATATTTAATAGTCTATTGCACTGCACCTGTGAGAGTTTTGTGTTCTCATTCCCGGTCCCGAGCCCAAATAAAACAGGATGGATGTGTCAGGTTGGTAGCCGGTGTTGAATTCATGCTTGGGTGTTGTTATGACACTTAACAGAGGTGAGTGGCAGAACAGGATTCATGTAGCTGATCCCAATTGGTTGGGATAAGGCTTAGATGATGATGATGATTATGATTAAGTTTCTCCCTTTTAATTAAATTCATTTAAGACATGCATCAAGTTCTTGATCATGGCCTGCCCCTAGTTGTATGAATGAATGGACAGTTCAAATTGACATTTGGTTATTTCATGTGTCATTTAAGAGCTTTTTGGGTCATTGTTAACATCCCCATGAAGGTGGGGATGTTAGCATTTCCCATGCGCGTGTGCCTAAGCGCGTATGTGCCTGTGGGGGACACGTACATATGCGCATGCACACTCAAAATTGGCTCTTTTTAGAATCAATGTGTATTTATTTATTGACACTCATAGTTAGTTCCTCTCAAATATAAAGTATGTGTGCATGGAACCTATAAGAAGAATCTGGAATCAATCTTGCAATCCTGTCTCAAACGTATGAAAAGGTTACACGTTCACTTCTCAAGTGGGTTGCCATCAGATAGAGAAGTAATTAGTGGTATGCGCTTTTGAAATCTCTTTTCTTGTATCGACTAGTGACGAATCATCAGCTAATGATGCGTTAAGACTAACAACGTCCTAATTGGCTCATTCCATGGTGTGCCATAAAGGCCAATACGTAAAGGTAATGGTGGCAACCGTTACACGTTACGAGGTCGTAAAGGCTGTTATGGAAAAAAATGGCCCGTAAATGCTATTATAGCCCCCGTAACAGCCTGTTATGCCTCCCGTAAAAGCTGTAACAGTCCCGTAATGGTCCATTACGGGGCCAATACAGGTTTTTCGGTTTTTCTTTTTTCAAAAGAAAAAGAAAGAAAGACTGTAATAGCCTTTACACCCCGTATCGTAAAGGTCACGGTGGTGGCCGTTATGGCCACCATTACTGTTACAGAATACATTTCATTATGTACAAGTGTGGCCCATGGTTTAGTGATCCAGAATATTGATCTGTTCAAATGAGGTGAATGCTCTGAGAATCCTAAATGAGACATCCTAGTCATCCAATGTCTGGCCCTAAGATTGTTCTGTATTTATTTTCGTAGCTTTCCATTTATAGGCCATTTGTTGCCAAGTCAGGAAGATCTTCCATGCAGGGGGATTTTTGGGGCATGCCCCATCCATGGATGGATCCTGCTCTGGATAGGGAATCTTATCATTGGTCTAGATTCACCTCTGCGGACTTGATGCACAAGGATGTCATTTAGATTCTCAGCACCCCGATGCTGATAATTCACCCAGCATTGTAAGTTGGTCAGCATCGGGACGTTGCTTTAGAAAAATGTTTCGCATGATTCCTATCAAACCGATCTTAAAGCATACTTTCGCTTTCCAGGCATGCGGCGGGAGGTTAATGTATTGCTCTTCTTAGATGTCAGAAAGGCATTAGAAGGTAACTTTTCTGTACTTATTAGACTTTCAACTAGAAAATTCTCTTATTCTGGATTGTTTTTCTTGATTTTATATGACACATCAGGTAAGTGTGTTTAGTTTTTTTTTTTTTTTTTTAAATTTTTTGAGGGAATGAAGCTTTACATTTTGGACAACCGAGTGATCTTGACGGAAGGTTTCGATGGCATCGTTCCCATCAAATACTTTGAAAAGATAGAAACATGGCCCGACAGACTACCCATTCCCTATTAAATAGCTGTGGTCGACAGGGTTGAGGATGATTTTAGAGCACTCGTTGGAACTCACTCTCTCTCTCTCTCTCTCTCTCTCTCTCTCTCTCTCTCTCTCGTTTCTGTTTCTGTTTTTTTTTTTTTTTTTGGCAAAAATGTATGTATAATCACAACGACTATAATAATTTAAGCTAGTGTTCTAAAGACAGAAAGGCTGGAGAGAAGGTTCTGTAAATTTTCACTTTTTAGTGATGCATGCCTCTGGCTCACTTTTTGAAGGCATTTGGTGAATGGGTATATCCTTGATGGGACAATCTTAACCTAACATCTTGTTTTGTGGCCTGGAAATAGACGGCTGGTAAGAGAAATGCCGAGACTGTCAACATTGAAGAGAAAGAAGGTCCAAGGTGGCTAAGATCTTCTAGTCTGGGAGATTTGTAAGACATTGTACATCATGGTGGCCCTTATTAAAGTATTGGAATTACTGAACAATGGTTAAATCCTCATTTTCAATTTTCTTTTAATAGCAGGAAGTCGGGGTTCTCAGAGCTCGGCTTTGGACTATGAAAGGTAAGGAGGGGGTGAATTGCGAGGAATTCTGCTTGGACTCATCCCAGCAAAAGGTGGAAGAGGTAATTTGTGGTGCCTGCCAATGTGCCACGTGTGTTAGATCCAAGCCAATCATTAGGTGGGGCCCACCATGAGCATCCTCTGTCCCGTAAATCATGGCTCTGCTCATCACTCGGGCTATGAGATGATAACCTAGACCCTGGACTAGCATATGCTTGTTTGGCTTACCTTGTGAGTGTCTCAGCCTACCTCTCACATGTTAATGTTCAAGCCCATTGGCATACTCGGCCTGGTTATCTGTCAATTTGGCAGGTGTGGCTGCTCTTGTGAATCCCACAGCCATGATGAGTAGTGGACTCATCTTAAGGGAGTGTTTGGATAGTTAGTTACTTAATATAAGTTACTTATGCCTCAAGTAACTCATCTTAGTTTCTACTTGTTAAGCACACAAGTATGTTTGATAAACAACATACTTATCAGCTTCTCCTTTTCTTTCGTCCCTAATGACGCCTCTCTTGGGCAACTTATGATAAGTAGAAAAGCTTTTAATTATTATTATTATTTTTTTTTTTACTGAAGTGATTAAGTAATTTTAAATAAAAAAGTTACTTATAATTGATCAAAAACCAAACTTATATGTAATAGGTTACTTATCTACTGCTGTGCTGGTTATTGGGCATTAATTCAGTGGGCCCATCCTTGCATATCAAAGAAATCACGGTGGCTCAT
Source organism: Magnolia officinalis (assembly GCA_021015155.1). NCBI lineage: Eukaryota > Viridiplantae > Streptophyta > Magnoliopsida > Magnoliales > Magnoliaceae > Magnolia > Magnolia officinalis. The sequence goes on along the minus strand of JAJHSJ010000001.1, from coordinate 2,423,487 downwards.
TCTCTGGGTGGGTTACATCCATACATGGGGAACGCAGATCATACGATGATGAATTTTACAATTTATTTCCACAAACACGTGGTCTGCTTGATTCCGGAATGGCATGTACTTTGGATCAAGGAACATGTGAGGCTGTTTGGAGGTTGTTTGATTCCCTGTAACACATAAATGACACTCTAAGAGGGATGGCTTAAGGTGAAAAACAAGGGATGGTTAGGGTCACCTGGCAAGTGTTTTCTGAGAGGGATGGGCAATCGAAATCGCAGCTCATGTAATGGTTGCACCATTTTTAGTGTGGTCAATATAAACCATCTATTTCCCATGCCATTGATGGCTGGCTAGGATCGCCTGAGAAAGTGATCTTTTGAAAAGGGTGGGCAATCAAAGACGAGACCCACATGATGGATGGTTTAGAGCAATTGAACTGTCAGCATGGGTTATGCATTTTCCTCTGTATTGATTGGATAGTACAGAAAAAACCCAACCAAAGTGATTTTTTAAAGAGAGAAGACCTCAAGAGTGGGCCCACATGGTGAGTGGTCTAGATCAATGAATGGACCATCCATCTCCCTATGTGTTGATTGGAAGATTATGATCATCCCAATATAGTGATTTTTTAAGAGGGGTGGGACGATTAGGGTAGGACCCAAGTGACATATGGTCTAAATCAATGATCAGTCCTTTTTGTAGTATGATCAAGATGGTCCATGCATTTCCCTAGGCATTGAATGGATAGTTAGGATCATTTGACGGAAAGTATTTTTTACAAGGATGGTAATCAAGGGTGGGACACACATGATGGATGGTCTAGATCAATGATGAGACCATCAATTGCAGTATGATCAATATAGACTATCCATCTCCCTAACCATTCAATGGACAGTGGACATCATCTGACAAAAGTGTTTTCATGTAATGATAGGCAAAATGGGTGGAGCCCAAATGATGGATGGTCCAAATCAATTATTGGACTGTTTGTAGGATGATCAAAATGGACCGTCTATGCCTCCAACGATTGAATGGACAGTTAGGATCATCCATCTTGTGGTCTAGATCAGAGGCCCTTCTTGACATTGCAAGTGAGAGTAGTTGGATAAGAAACCTACATGTATTATTATCGCATTAGATAAAATTTAAATTAAAAAGTTAGAAAAAATGTCTTATATGTATTTGTATTTATTTGATTAAAAAGTCAAAATTATAATTATTTTTCTTTTATAAGTAGTTGGATAATTAGTAAATAAAAAAAATTTTAAGCCGCCATTTACAATGGTAAATAGAAAAATAAACAAACGCCATAGTCCGTATAAAGTGCATTCACCATTTTGGGTTTGGGTTAGATTTACATGTCCATGTACGGCAAGAAAAGCACCCGAGAACAACGCCCAACAAGTGCCTCGCCATTCTCCTCATTAGGTATAAACACGTATGGGGTACTATCGTTGCTTCGAGATAGGAACGTGTGGGGGCTCTAAGGGGCCACCACGGTGGATGGATTCTTTCTACATAGGCCATCCGTTTTTCTATTTCTATACTACCCTAGGGTAAAAACATACAAATAAAGCAGATATAAGGCTAAAATGGACCACATAGTTGGGATTACAATTGAAAACTCATTAAGAGCATAGAAGTTTTTGGTCAAGCTCAAATTTGTGTTTTCACTTCATCTAAGTCCATGTGACCAGGGGCGGCTCAAAGGGGTAGGCAGGTGAGGCAATCACCTAAGGCCCCCTAATTATGAAGGCCATATATTATAACGAAATTAAAATTTCTTAATTATGAAGGTCCTATATTATAACAAAATTAAAATTAAAAAGAAGAAAAAAAAGCCTAAAGTTTTGAAAGAAAACTTATTAAAAGGCTTACAAAATAGAAATATCTAAAAATTAGTTTACAAATTTAAAATTGAAAAAAAAAAATCATAAAAACTAGCACTATCAACAATAACAATTTAACCCTATCATCTCTCTTCAAAATAATAACATCATTCTTAATAAATTCTTCTCCTATAACCTAGGACCATAACTACCTATTTTATTGCTAATTAAGTTTTCAAAAAATTAAATTCTAACGTCATTTTTTAAAATTAAATTCTAACTTCATTTTGTATCTAAAAAGGCAAGAAACAAATTTATAATTTAATTTTAAATTTATAAATTTTTTTATTTTTTAAACTAAAAAGCCTCATTTTTATGACTTGTTTAAGGCCATATTAATAGATTGGATGTCAATTAATTATCACGTGTCCTAGCAAGGTTTCAACGTTGGGTGCCGTTATTGCTAAATCATAAATAACAGTCCTGCTTTAGCCAGGCACACTCACGTTTTGAATTATGTCATCTTGCAAAATGAGGCCAAAATTTGGGCATATTCGGTGAGAGGAGGAAGCATGTTGCGTCTTGTCCAGGCCTTCAGAACGCACCCCACTAGCAGCATGCACTCCACTGTTAGCCCTCACTAGGGAATCCATATCAAAACCTCAGTGTTGAAATGAGGAATATTTACTGAGTTTACCACTTGAGTTATGGATCAAGGTGTCGTCTTGTCCCCGCGGCCATACTGATTTGTCTATCTACTCCACTCCTTTTATCATGTATTTTGGAGATAGAGGTAAGAAAAAAAAAATGTATATCTAATAGTCAAGTAGACCACTCCACAAATGACTGAATAATGATTTGTGCATTTAATGCAACTTTACTTGAATATTGAATATGACTTACTTTTGGGCTGCTAGAGACGGAATTGCGTCCGTAATCCGAGTCCTTCCGGGTACTTTCCGTGCCATCTTGGTAGATGAGATCAAACTCTCGGTTTATGCCTTACAGATGATGGAGAGACACAATAACGGTCCACGTTCAATTGGAAAAAGATACGAGTAACAGAACAACGGTCAACGTTCAACTGTAAAAAGATCTTAGAACGGTTTATGGGATCTATAATCTATGATACTTTTTAGACCCTCCATCCACTTTGGGACTCAATGATCCAACGGTCTGGATTACCAATCCAAGGCCCCAGTTATTAGAACTGAAAACTCGTGTACACCGTGAAAATATGAGCGTGACGTATCCTATAATTACTCTTCAATCTCTCCTTATTAACTGCGCACGCCGCTCGATATCTCTCTTCGATTGATTTAGGGTTTTTTATTTTTATTTTTCCTTCTCTCCTCCCTTCGGCCCTCCGCTTATTTGTTCTAGGGTTTTGGTTTTTCTAGGGTTTTCTTAATTTTCTTATTTTCTGCCTTTCGATATCTTCGTTCGGATATCTATTCGTCAGCTCCATGGATCCATCACGTAAGAGGGTAAGGCCGGAAGCTGCTTTCAATGGAAATGGCGTCGGTTCGAAGCGGATGAAGCAAGGTTTTTCTCTCTCATTCTCTCCTTTTCCAGGGTTTTGATATCTTCGTTCTCTTTGGCTCCTGCATTCATGTGTTTCGTTTGTCTGAACTCTGTTTTGGATATGTATGGATTCGGCTTTAGGGTTTGTGGATGTGAAAACGAGACTGAGTGGAAATAGTTAGGGTTTGTTTGGTTTCTCGGGATTTGCTATTGTAGCAGGCCCTTGCGTAAGTTAGGGTTTTGTGGCCGTTATGAACGAGTGGGGTTTTTTTTACGGTTTGGAGACTCAGTGGTAATGTCGAAAGTGTCAATCTTTATGTTCAGGTGAAGTTGTTGAGATTCGTGCAAGGAGCCGTCTGGATCGTCTGTGTGTGAATGCCCATCTCGCCCTTTGTTTCTGATGTTTGCTGCTTAGCTCTGTTATTCGCATCCGATCCTAGATTCTGATAATCGTTTTTAGTTTTTTATTTTATTTTATTTTATTTTTTGTCTCCTTTTCAGGGTAATGTAGGTTGTTCCTTTTCCTCGTGGTTGGTGTGGTCATGGTTTTGTTCGAAATCCTCAAGCTAAAATGGAGCTAGTACAATTGTCTTAAACCCTAACCACCCAAACCCCCGTTAATGTGAGCTAGCTCAATTACATTGAGCGCTAAACCCCTGATTGGAGCTTCTAGGTTGTCTTCAAAGGCCTGTTTAGGCGTTTCTGTCTCTGGGGCTGATGTGAAGTGCTCTGCTCAGTTTGCCGTCCAGTTTGGATGTCAACTAAGATATCTTGAACTAATGGTTATGGAAAACTAGGCAGAGCACTCCCATGAGATGCCCATTTGCCATTGCAAATGTGTGTTTGAGCAGATGTCAACCAAGATATCTTGAACTAATGGTTATGGAAAACTAGGCAGAGCACTCCCATGAGATGCCCATTTGCCATTGCAAATGTGTGTTTGAGCAGATGTTAACCAAGATATATCTATCTAATGGTGATTTTGAGTATATCCAGTTGGGCCCAAATTATATTGCTGGTTTTCACTTAGGCATGTTTGGAAACTCATGCTTCAGGCTTTAGCCATTACGGAGAACTTGAGTTTTTTTTTTTTTTTTTTTTTTTTTTGAAAAAGAAAATCAAGAACTTGAGTTTACCAACCAGCTTCATTCATTCTCTTTGCCCATATCACTTACCTTCTCTCTTTATGTTGGGTGTTAGTGCCACTGTTTGGGGAATGCTTTGAAGTTATCAACAGATTACCATGATAATACTACTTTTGAAAGAAAGATAATGTAACATTCACTATGTTATGATTTTACTGGATACTTTTTTGTTTTCTTATAAGCCAGGAGCAGTTATCTCTGCATTTTTGTATGACCAAAATTTCTTTCAACATTATACCAACGGGGGCATTTCATTAAATGAAAGGGTGCAATTTTAAGGGGTCATTTGGATGTAGCTAAAATCTCACTCATGCAAACTCTTTATGCCGATATAGAATTTCATAGGTAAACTGTTTCATTCTGTCATATTTGGGAACTGGTAAAGTCTTTATTAGGTAATCAGTTTCTTATGTCTGGGTACTGGTAACTGTTGGGGAGATTGATGTAAAAAAATAAAAACTATTGGGGAGACACTGATAAAAAAAACTGTCGGCTAGAGTGAGGGGGTCCAGTGTTTCTGCGTGTTTCTTTTTTCTTTCGTTCTTTCTTTATTTTTTCGAAGGGCTGAGGTAGTGTTACTCAGCCTCAGCCTCAGCCTCCCAAGTGGAATCAGACAATCAGTTGCTTGCTTGTGTGCGTAAAGGCTATACATAGTGAAAAGAGTTTCTATGCTGTTTACAGGGATACAGTTTACATAAGCGGGATTTCACCCACATCCAAACGACCCCTAATAGCTTGAATGATGTTAATGTACATTTTTGGATATTTTTGAAGTATCAAGATTAAGAATCCACAGAAGTATTAACTGAGAAGACATAATTAATGTCATGCAACAGAAACGGAGTCTTTTACAACTGGTATAGGAAGCAAATCGAAGCCGTGCACCAAGTTTTTCAGGTTCTAATCTTAACTTATCCAAGATAAATAGTCTAAATGTAACTCTTATCTTTTGCCAGCTGTTTTAACTTCTAATAACAATTTGTTTTACAATTTTTTATACGCGAAGATAAATATTATCGATGCTAATGAATTGGGCATCTAAGTTTTTGTACAGGTTCCTACCTCTTCTTGATCTAATCGAGTTAACAAAGAATATTGAACCCGAGATAATGGTTGGTTTACAGGAGTACTTTGCTTAAACACTTCAAGAGATATCCACAACTCGAAAGCAGTTGTAGTGAGACATGAAAGATAGCTTATACGTAATTGTTATATATCATCTAGTTCATATAGTTTATTTAGAATATTTACACAATTGATTTAATATCGTTGCATATAGTTGCCACTTTAAAAAAAAAAAAAAAAAAAAATTCTACGTGATGATGACTTTTTAGTTAATTGGTTAGCATTGTCTTTTAGCTGACCCCAATTAGTTGGCATAAGGCTTGGATGATGATGATGATGATTTAGCATTGTCTTTGAGGGATTGATATTGGAAGCCATCCTGCCCGTTAAAGAATCCCTCCCTTTTATACTTATGGTAAGAAAATATTGCAGTTTTGTACTATTATATTACCAAAAGTAGAATAATGGCTACCTTCGTAAAAACCTTCTGCCATTGGTTCGAGTCAGGGCCCACTATGAATATTGCAGTTTTGTACTATTATTATTACCAAAAGTAGAATAATGGCTACCTTCGTAAAAACCTTCTGCCATTGGTTCAAGTCAGGGCCCACTATGAATTTGCTTGCATCTTAGAAAGAAAAATATGTTTTTATTGAGTTCTCTTTTATTTTTTGACTATTGCAAATATCGATGATGGGCATTTCAGGGCATACGATTGGAATGTGACAATTTTCAGTCCGAAAATTTAAATTATTTTGGTTGATTTAGCTATTTTCTATTTTATGGATATTTATTTGTTTATTTTTTTAGCAGCAATAAACTATTATTAAAAAAGGAGGCAAAAGCCTCACAAATTACAAAGCCGTCCAAGAAGAAGATGACAATGCACAATCCCCCTGAGAGCCTTTATATTAGAGGTTCACTCTATTACATCAAATTTAGCCTTGCTATGAAGGCCCGCATGCTCCGATTATGAAAACACCTGTTGTTTCTCTGACCATATTCCGGCTAAAAAGGGTAAATCTCCATAGCATCCTACCTCTCCTCCCGTTCCCGCCCTAGTGCTGAACGAGAAAGGAGACTTTAAATCAAGTGCGGCATGACCCAAATCATAAAGAAGATAAGCAGAAACCTGGACCACATCTCGCTAGCAAATGGGCAACAAATGAAACAATGGTCGGCTGTCGCATCATTTTGCATACACAGGATACAAACAGATTTATTTTTGTTATGTCAAAATACAAGAACAGACTGCTTGGAATGCTTTTAGTATACATTTTGAAATTTTAGTACATTGAACTGCAAATAAACTTGAATCTTAACTGGAGATGATCTGCACTTATTTGCGTTTGGATTAGTGGAACTCTCTCTCTCTCTCTTAACTGTGGAAGGAATTGTTTTCCATAGGTTTGATGTTTTCTGCTGTTTGAGAAAATAAAGTCAGCTGTGGAAATCAATTTCCATTTCCTTGAGAAAAAATTACATGAAGATTTCCATGTTTTTGACAGATAACTCACCTTTTGACCCATGACCACTCCACATCAATAATCACGGCCACGACTGTTATTGTTACAATACAGGCTGTGACAGTCGTTACGGCCTTTCAAAAAAACCCATTTCGGCCTTGTAACGAACTGTTTTGGGTCATTTTTCCGTTCCGAGTGTTACTTTAACTGTTTTTGAATACCCTGCTCCACCTTTCCATGGAAATCACATTTTCTAAAACAAACAAGGTTTTTTGGATTCTTTTCCATGGATTTCTATTCTGCAGATTTCCTCAGATGTGGCATTTTCCTTTCCAAATCCACTTTTTGGATTCCAATGGTCCAAACAGGCGAACTTAGATATTTGCTAATGGGAGTATCTGGTGTTATCAATATTATTAAAATGAAGCATCAGTATCTGTACATGCTAAAACATGCTCAAGACCTGGACCTCACATTTGTTGTGCCCTACTGTGGATGGGGTATTCCTTTTAATCACACTGGTTTGTTGATCATGCCACTTTGTGAGGACTCTTCAGGATTTCAAATGGGCTTTTAGGAAACAGTCCAACAATGGTTGGCGTTCAGTTTGCAAAAATTGTCCCATTGCTGGTTAAGATAACACGGGCTTGTTTGGGAGCATGGATTTGGAATCCCCTGGATAAATCCTCCTGTTGTGTTTGGCACCCTGGATTCAAAATCCCCTGTAATCCGAAAGTAGCTATGCATAACATATTTACAGGGGTTTGAATTTAATTACTAAATCAACTTTAATATCTCTAATTAGTGTACATATGTAATGTTTGACACAATGGTTGTAATAAGCCTGTTGAAATATATACTTTGCCGAAAATGATGAAATTCCAAGCCTCGGATGGCCTCAAGCACAAGATCACATCCGAGTCACTAACCAACGATTTTTAACTGTTGATATACATGGACAATTGATAATCTGATTGTTTTGGGATATCATCAGTGAGCCATGTGCCCACTAGATTAATAACCTAGTGACACATGTTACACATGCAACTCTTGGAAGGATTTTAGATGAAATCCAATCTTTCACCTTGGATTTGAAACCCCAGTTACTTTATGGTGCCAAACAACCAGGGGATTTGAAATCCCCTCACCCCCCCCCCCCCCACTGTTGTACTTTTTTCCACGTGGTCTTTAGCGCTAGGCCACATCATGGATGGACAGTCTTGGATTATGGACGTGCATTCCTTCTACATGTTCAGATATCGAGTACTTGATAACTAAGATACTAGCATTTTGAACTGGATGCTTTGTCTTTGGCTAATCAAATATGCATGCAAATGTATAAATTCACTCAGAAACATGCAGGAATTACATATAGTTTTATTCATAATTGTTTTACTGATAATGTATCATGTAATTGTGGACTCCATTTATATAGGAACAGATATCATTTAGTGCTTATATTTTGTTTTCTGTTACTTTTATAACTTCTCAAATTTTGGTATTAATTAATCATTACTTGCATCCTGTCACCAGTGTGTTACCAATAGTTCATTTGTATCCCTGTGGTATGGTTGGTTGGGATCGTAATTCATTCTTCATTTTTAGTATTGGTCATCTGCATATGTCAATCTTTAGAGATGCAGTTGTGTTTACTTTTAGGCATTTTTGTGTAACTTTGTAGATGTAACCAGTGGATTGATCATGACACCATTCTCTCCTTCAAGGATTTGTGTGATTCTATGTGGCTTAGTTAGCAGTATTGCAGATTTTAAGTCGTGCCTTAATTCCTGTACAGTTATTTTTCTCAATCCCTTTTGGTCCTATAGAATGACAATGCATCTCTTCAGTGCAGCTTCTCGAGTTCTTTTATGCAGTGTAATGTTTCCCAGGTTGTTGTAGAAAAAAGTCTTGTAAATGTTTTTTTGAAAGATGAATCAATTTATTAGGCAAAGCCAAGACAGAAAACAAATCTTCTAAATGTTGATGGGTAGCCAGTGGTCTTTTCCTTGTAAGAGGTAAGATTGTGGAAAATGGTTCTAGTTGTGATTAGGTGGTGGAGTTGGAAAGAAACAAGAAATCTATGGTAATAAGATCACACATGATTTAATACTATGCAAATTATTTCGACTTGAATTCATAGACGATTTCCCCATATATAGTCTTAGTTAATTTTACTGTATTCTGTTTGCGCTATTAAAGAAAGTTATTTTTTACAGGATGCATGCTCATCTTTACCAATACATTGTGTTAGTTTCGCATATGACACTAATGAACAAAGCAATCAACAGAACACAAAGAATGTTCATAATTACTAGTAACCGCACAGTGCACAGATGTGCAAGCACCATGTTTATTCTGCGCCCAAAATCAGAATCATCTGATGTTGGCCTCACTTTTATGAATCAGAATGCTAACAGTATATATTCATGTGAGATGAAGGGAGCATTTCACACACTCACTCACCTCACAATGTCGCTAATTTACAGGACTTGTGAGGAGGCCACTCATGAGGTGGCTGTGGATCTCACATGCATACCATGTTGGCACTTGTGCTGCCTCATGCTAGAATTTATTTCTTGATTAGTCCACGGCAGCATGGAAAGAAACTTTATGCATCCCAAGCTATTACTGACATATTCAGGTAGATATCTAAGAAAGATTTATGCAGTTATTACTAAATTTAGAAGAGGGAAAAAGAAACTAGAAGAAATACAGTGGAGAAAGACAAGAAGAGGCCTCCCACATCACCAGCTTGTTATCCGAATTTCAGATGATTTTTAGGTTTATTAGATTATTAATTTTCTTCAATTTTCCAAATGAAAGTTCATTGCATCAAATACACTCACCTGGTTCAGGATCTTGGCTTGGTGACTTTGTTTTCAATTTCTGATATTTTAAATCATGCAAATGAGAAGCTTATAGGGTTCTGTCATGAATTTTCTTGTATACGGTGCTTTACGGAAAGAAGAGATTCAAGGATTAACTTTTTCTGAATGGTAATAGATTAGAAGATACACAGTGATAGGATGGGCCGTCCAATGAGTCAAAGACATCTTGCATGTCCCATAGCCCAAAGATTACATCATTGTAAATTCGTTACCATCTGAATATATGATAGATGGCTTTCCTGTTCTGTATGCCCATGTTAGGCTAGCCATTATTGCATATGTTGCATGTGTTATTATTATTATTATTTTTTCATTGGGTATTGCTATTGCCAGTTCTGATTTTCCTGACTTTGAGATGCAGTACTGCTGGATGTCCATTTGGCGAGAGCTGCCACTTCCTGCATTATGTTCCTGGTGGGATCACTGCAGTGGCTCAGATGACCAATCTGGGCAATCCAGCTCTCCCTCCAGCATCAAGGAACCCGATGGTCCCATCCGCCATTCCTGATGGTTCAGGCCCTCCGACTGTGAAGACCCGCATGTGCAATAAATACAATACTGCAGAAGGCTGCAAGTTTGGGGACAAGTGCCATTTTGCCCATGGTGAGAGGGAGATCGGCAAGCCCATAATTCCATCCCATGATGACCGCCCAATGGCTCCAATGATGGGCCGGATGGCAGGCCGCATTGAGCCTCCGCCCCCTGGCCTGGCAGCTGCCGCAAGCTTTGGTGCCTCAGCGACTGCCAAGATCAGCGTTGATGCCTCCCTTGCTGGTGCTATCATTGGAAAAGGAGGGGTGAATTCAAAGCAGATAGTTCGCCTCACAGGTGCCAAACTTGCCATCCGGGAGCATGAGACAGACCCCAACCTGAGGAACATCGAACTTGAGGGGACCTTTGATCAGATCAAGCAGGCAAGTGCCATGGTCCGTGAGCTTATTGTCAACATCAGCTCGGCTGCAGCTCCAGCTGCCCCAGCTAGTAATTACAAGACGAAGCTGTGTGAGAACTTTGCAAAGGGATCATGCACGTTTGGGGAACGGTGCCACTTTGCACATGGTGCAAGTGATTTGCGCAAGTCCTCGATGTAAGCTCTATCAACCTTCTTTTTTGTCCTGCCTTTGTTTTAGTTTCTTTGAGACGATTTTGAACAGTCTTTGTAGGGTGTGCGAGTTATGTTTGCTGACATAATAGGAAGCAACTTTTTGGAAGGAAAAAAAGAAGAGAGAAGGATTTGTGATGGTGGAGGTGTTTAGGATTTGTTTCATTTAACCTGATTTGTGATGTTGGAGGTGTTTAGGATTTGGTTTTTACCTGATTTGAGTGTGTTCCACCTGTGGGTTGCGGCAGGCCAAGATCTATGGTTGGATGACCATCTGATCTTTGACTTAATGGATTGGAGTAAAGACATGTCGCTCCTGAACTTAAATGTTGGAAATTTTGAATGCGGGGCAGCAGGTGAATGGCCTGTTCCTCTGCTGAGATTGGCTTCCCCCTTCGCTGGGTGGGGTTGGATCAACGTGTGAACAGTAGATTGGTATCTCCCATGCAGCTTCAAAAGAAGGCGGCTCAGGCCTGCCTTGACTGCCATTCCAGATGTTGCATAACATCATGTTGTCATGTGTGGTTCAGTGTTTGCTATATAAAGATTGGCCCATATGGATTAAAGTTCGTATGTAGACAGTAAATAGAAGAGCAACAGCATCATGTTCAATGGTTGGCTTTTACTGAACACACTGCAACACTTGTATACAGCACTGACATCAATTAAGCTTCTCAACAGCACGCCTGTCTGTTTTAGGTCTGCTCCCAAAATTAACCTGAATTGACAACTTAGATGGTCCATAACTTAGTATTTATTTATATTTACTCTCATGGGATTTACTGTAAAAATGATGGTGGTGTATGTGTGGATGTCACATGCAGATGCTAGGCCCCATGATACTGTTTTACCAGCTGCTAGGGTCTTGGGTGCCGGTCTAATCAGCCATTTTGCCGCATTCATTCTTGAGATGTTCTTCAATCGAACATTGATATTTTGCGATTGTCTTGGATCATATGTATATATAATGAATGGGGGCTTGAATTGAACATTGACATGTGCTTACTGAAGCGTTCCCACAGGCTCCAAATTTCCTAGGCTACGTGTGGAGCAGCAGATCCATTTGTCAGGTGGGCCATACGCTGCCATCCTTCGTAAGATATCCAGGTGGCATGCTCATCTATGCTGTACAAAACAATGAACGGGCTAACGAATACTTGGTTCAGCTCACAATTTTGTTTCCTGTTATCTACCCTTAACGGTGACATGCTTGCTACGTAGGCAGCACATCTGTCGTGGGGTCTCACGGTCATGTGTTGATCTTATGCACTTTAGTTTCCTAAATCATGACTCGTACTATCAAGAAATGGACGTGCTGAGGCTACTCGGGCTCGTTTGGGAACTTATACATGGGAAATGAATTTGGAGGTATATATCTTACACAGTTGTGTTTGGATGACAGAATGAAATGCATTTGAAATATTCTGAATTAGGTTTAATATCCCAACTTAATTTAAGTATGCGATATTTAATAGAAATATATACTTTAGCAAAATATGAGGAAATCTGAGCCTCAGGTAGGCCACAAACGTAAGGATCACAAACAAGCAAATTGCCAACCATTTTTAACTGTCCATTTAGATGATCATCCTTTAGTGAGTTCCGATCATTCTTTTGGTGTGATTTTAGTGATGTAGCTGAGGTTTGGATTATTTTAGAGTATCATTAGCGCAACATGTGTACAATAGATGTGCATAGCAGCACCTTTGTTTACATGTGTGACTCTCGTAGGGAGACCGAGAGAATTTCATTTACAGGCACATTAACTCCCATTTCATTTCATTTGCTTCCCCCATCCAAACATACTTGAAATACCATTTACCTTCATTTACCTCCATTTACTCCGAATATAGGGCCTCAGCCCCATCATGATCTGATGCGTGCCAAATCCAGGCCATTCATATAAGGTGAAGGTCCACGTGTATGGGACTCCCAAAAATCGAGCTGACTGGCCATGTCTGCAAAAACCACAGCCTGTTTAGATCGATTGACCAACAGTCCAGTCTGCCTGCTATCTGGACTGGCCTGATCTTCAGACCCCAGAGTCGATCTGAATCTGGATCTAAGGGGTCCAATCCGGGTCCAAAACATTGCCCCGATTGTGAAGTGGTTCGGGCCTATCCTTTACATTCCTAAAACATTTTTGATTTTCTTTTGAGTACAACTACAAAGCATTTTTTAAAAAGGGGGTTAGATGCTTGATACGAAGTCCCACAAGAACATGCAAAAGTGGGCTAGATCGGCACTTCTTGTTGAACCATCAGCCCCATTGATTTTAATGGACCACCTGATTTTGCACATTGACCTTCATAGTGTGCACCACCATTTTCATGGCTTGAATTTTCTGCTGAAGTGACACATCATGGATCACTTAAAATCATTAACACATGGCATGGTTTGTGGCAACAAATCATGTATGTTTCCATTTTACAAACTACAATAGTGAACTTCTGTAATTCTTTGACTCACAAAAGGAAAAATGTGTGTATGCCAAATGCATATTCAGTTCGCTGGAAGATGGATGTTTCACTCTCAGAAATCACATTTGATACCTTGTCGCATTACTCGCACCTTATCCACTGTCCGTCAGTGATTCTTTGGAAGATGCGATTTCTACCTGGAGGAAAAGTTTCCCTCCAATTGGGATGTTTTATTAGATAGTCAAAGACCCTGCAAATAATTAAAAAGCTTACAAACGGAAATGATTCTAAGAAGATCCAAGTTCCAATGGGCTATGGGCTTGGGCATAAATACAGACATTCTAAGAAGTTACATGTTCAATACAAAAATTCATTGAACGAATAACAAGGGACTTCAAATTTATGATCGTGGTGAGTAGAGACCCTTAATCAAAGCATCCGAGTCAAAGAAAAAATATGGGCAGGGGCGGCTTTGAACATATCAAACAAGAACACCCCTTCAATTCCATTTTGTATGGGAAACAAAAGCAAAGGAATTGAAAGAAGTGATCTTTTAATACGATTTTGATAATGGCAAGATGTCCTTGCCTCGGTGGTAGACTCTTAGGAGTTTCAACACGAGGTCTTGGGTTCGAGTTCCCATAGGTAGTGAAATCCCACTATGGCGTGAGCGCATAGGTTTAAATACGAGAAATGCTCCAGTTCTCTTCGAGAAATATAAGTTTTAAATCAGTTCACTTGGACGGCCCAATGGATCGATTTGAACTGTCTATTGAGTCCAGAAGAAATTTCATGGACTACCATGCAAAAAAAAAAAAACACTAACCCAAAAGAAATTTCATGGACTACCATGCAAAAAAAACACACTAACCCAAAAGAAATTTCATGGACCACCATGCAAAAAACACACTAATTGTAAGATCCAATCTGTCCTTGATTTGGCCTTATTTTCTCTAGCCATCCTTTCCCAACTCAAGCCATGAATGGGATGGCTATGATTGCCTAACAAAAGTGATTCTTTAGAATCACAAGCAATCCATAATGGGCCCTAACAAATAGATGGACCAAATTGTTGTTTGGACCTATTTTTCCACAAACAATCTCGACTTCAATATTAAAGACTGTAAATATTTGTCAGATTGGTGTGATGTTTGTATTGTAGCCCATGAAATGTGCATTGGACCTGATGAACAGGCCGGACCAATGGACTAATGAGAGCACCGGAGCATTTCCCATTGAATATTAATTGTAAAAGTTTTTGTTTTTTTAACTCACCCAAATGGTGCTTTGGTAAATAAGCCTAGAAATAAGATGCATGAAAACACAAGCAATCAACGTTTTAATGGGTGTTAACTGAAGATTTTCCTGTATTTTGTGCATACCTTTTTTCATTGTCAACAAAATCAGGGCCCTCAGCAGAAGGTGAGGTGGAACACTTCAGGAGGATTTCTGAATCAGAACATTGCTGCAGTGAGGAAGCTATGTATTTCCAATTTGGTGACCTATACCAGCGGGAAAGATAATCATCATCATCAAAGCCTTTTCCAATTAATTAGGGACAGCTTATCCCAAACAATTTGGCGACTTATATCAGCGGAAAGAATGTGTTACTAAAACTCAAAAATAAAATAAAATGAACAGACTAGATAGACTAAACAGTGTAACAATAATGCACAAACAATGTATGAAGCGATAGTGGAAAATATCCTTGTGCCATGTGCATCAGGTGGGCCCTACTGTACAGATGAGAGAGCCCAAAATTAGGCCACTAGACTCATCAGGTGCAGCCCATATACAAGTGGACTTGCCTGATTTTCGACCAGGTCATCTATGCAGTGGCCTTAACTGACACATAGGTTGGGTGACCCACCCACATGCCAAGTCAGCACATTGACATAAACTACCATGTATCAATGGGAAAAAAAAAGAAGAAGAAGAAGAAGAAGAAGAAGAAGAAGAAGAAAAGAAAAGAAAAGAAAAGGCAGAATTCTGCAATGGAGATTTATTGTGCAAACACAATTATACAAGCTGAAAGTCTACCATAGTAAATTTACCAAGAGCAAGGGGCAATATGGAATCTGTCATGGTGAGTATCATATGTCTCTAATAACCTTCCATTCCATGTGGGATCCAAAGAAGATACAGTGACTCGGAGTCTCCTAACGATTTCATCTGGACACCTCGAACTTTTGTCAAAGCTAGCAGGTCTGAGTGATCCGTTGAAGTTTCCACCTAAGAAGATCAAAAGCAAGGAGCCAACTTTTCAGCATCCACATAAATCTCACATTCCTGCAAAAGTGATTTTGAACCAAATATCCACAAATTTGTACATAACAGACAATGGACCCAACCTGATTTTAATGAGTCCCAGGCCCATTTTTGAACCGTTAAGAAAACTTGGGTTCGGGTCTCACCTTTTTGCCATCATCGTCTAAAACTCATCCCAACTAATTGGAGTTGGCTACACAAATCCTGTTTCGCCTCATATCATATTGTTGGGATGCATGATAAAAGTTGTGGTAAAAAGTTCGCGTTGGCTGCCAACCTGATGCAACCCTTCTTTATTTGGGCTTGAGGTCAACAGCGAGAGCACAAAGCCCCCATATAAAATGAGATTTTGTAAGCTACAGGCATGATGCATGTAAAAGAGCCTGTTTTCATACAATGCATGTGTCAAAGTGGCACATGCAAATCTAACCCATCCATTGGGTGGGCTTGACTATGTAAATGCTCTTTTCTGTCTCAAACCCGAATCAAAACCTAGATTACCAATCGGATCCGGGTCTGGGTCTTCAAGAATGAGGCCCGGACCTGACAAGGCCTGAACTCAGGTAGGCTGGGTATAAGTACCAGAGGACACAACCTGAACTAGCCTGTTGACACCCCCTATTTGTACAATTATTTGCTAGACATAAGTACCTTATGCGATTTGGACACATGGCTGTTGTATCATTCTTAAAAAAGGTGATCCCATTGAAGAAATAGGACAAGTTTCATAAAATTAATTGATGAAGTTACAATACATAATAAATGTAAATGTTAGCTTACAATAATATAATATGATAAGGTGTCCTAATAGTTAAGTCTGCATTGAAGATATACAAATAGTCAACAAAATAACATGAAAATAGAAAAAGGATAAATTTTTTTTTTTATATCATTTTAGAATTGATGATTTTACTGATAATAAATAGAAGTACATAAAAAGTATACATCCCTACGCCAGTGACCATTTCGGCACTTAGGGATGGATCATAACTAAGACGAGAATAGTACAAAGTTATCATTATAAGCCTTTGCTATCTGTCTGGAGCATGGTATGCAAAAACAGTTACGTAACGGTTGTTATGTAACAATAATGGTGGGCATCATTACATGTTACATGGTCGTAAGGCCGCTCCGGAAAAATGACCCGTTACAGACCAATATAGTTTTTTTTTTTTTTCAAAAGAAAAGAAAAGAACAGGGCTATAATGGCCATTACAGGGGTGGTAACTGTTACCACCCGTATCGTCCATTACAGGATCGTTACTGTTATGGCCCATATCGTAATGGTAACGACAGTTTGGAGAGAAACTACAAATTCTCCCAATTTCCCAATAATAATTGGAAATCCTGTCTTGTGAGTGCCCGATTAACAATCATGTATAGGATTCTTCTTCTTCTTCTTCTTCTTCTTCTTCTTCTTTTTAACCATCTTATGATCTAACCATGTTCTCAAAAGCTTTCTGCTCCCTCCACAGACCCAATAGGACCCTAAAAAGCACAACCTCCAAAGTACCTCTTTATGGTTTTTTAATTGGATGCCTATCCATGGGCTCATTGAAAGAGCAAGCAATCCCAAATCAAGAGAGGAAGAAAGACCAAACCTCCTCAGCCACTGGACAATGGAGGAGTACATGGTGTGAAAAGAGAAAGAAAAAGAAAAGAGGAATGATGAGCAATAGGTTAATTACCTTTATCTGAAGGTATAGACAAGGACTCAGAAGAATGATGATCTTCTAATGGATCAGGATGATTGATAAAAGTCACGTCCATATGTACTCCACCTCCACATTTAGAATGTATGGAGTAAACCTGCAAAGGTTGACTTGCAAGTTGCACATACATCTCTCAAACTCCAGTAGTACTATCGGGTACAACAGGAAGAACAGTTTTGGAGCTCTCTTCAAACTTTAAAGACTTTCCTTCCTCAAAGGAATATGGAATTTTTCAAAGAATGTGACATCAGCCAACGCATAACATCTCTGGGAGAGATGATTATAACATTTGTATCCCCGTTGGGTACGAGAAAACCAAAGAAAAATACAATTGATAGCCCTTCGTTCAAAATTGTCATGAACATAATCAAGCTTATGAATGAAACAAACATAATCAAACGCCTTTAGATGAGTAGGAAGGAATTTGAGGACACAAGATAGAGACGGGTGACTTTCCATCTAAAGCCGACAAAGGCATCCAATTTATTAGGTAGCTTGTAGTTAAAATTGCATCACTCCAAAATATTTTTGGAACCTTCATATTCAACAATAAAGCTCTAGCAACCTCAAGTAAATGATGGTTTTTACGTTCAACTACCCCATTTTTTTTAGTGTATGTGCACATGAAGTTTCGTGAATGATACCATGAGATGAAAGACATGAGACAAGTATTCCCTAGCATTATTTGAACATAAATTTGTGCTTCCATACAAAATTCTTTTTTTTAAAATGACAGTTCTTTCATCAAATATATACAAGAATAATCATCTACAAAATAACAAAGTACTTAAAAGTAGATAAACCATGTCATACAAGAATAATACTCTTCGGCACTCTTATCTCTCTGTTGAAGAGCGAAGATATTTTGCAGTAACTCGTAGATTGGAGTTACATTCTTTACGCTTGAATACATCTCTCTCAAATTATCCTAGACTTTCTTTACTATCTTAAAAAAGATAACATTTACACTAATCTGAGGATCCATACAACAACACTCTAATTTGAGCATCCTCTACCACCCAATCTTTTGTATTCTATTGAACTTTTTTCAGGTTGGGGAGAAGTCAACTTCTTTAATTTCCCTTTTCCCACGAGAAAAACATTTACTCAAGAGGCCCATTGCAAGTAATTTGCTCCATTGAGTTTAGCTGATGTAATATGAAAGTCCATCCACTCATATGGATGCAAAAGACTAGTTTTTACTTTATTCTTGACATCCATTGATGTATGCCAAATCAAATACACAAGGAAAGAATGTATGACTTTAACTTACCCCACGTCTATTCCAAAAAAAAAAAAAAAACCACATATATCAACGGACGTGATCGGTTGATAGCATTGCTTAATCTAAAACTTCACATGCATGCTTGTTCTCTAATCCTTGCCAAACACGACTTTTACAGACACTTTCAATCTCAGATCTGGCCACACGCACAAATCTGACTGCATGCACGATGGCCCACTTTTGCCCATCACAATCGTGTTATAAGAAAGTGGGCCTCATATGCATTCACGATACATGATTACACAACCCACCATATGGTAGTTGGAAGAGAATTTGTGTAAATTATCCCCCAATGACTTTAAAACATTCACCTCAAGTAAATTGAAGGAGGAAAAGCGAGGGAAAGAGGAAGTTGATGGAAGAGATCAATGCCCGAATAGATTTCGCTTTGATACAATGTGGTGTGATTGATAAAGGAGAACCAAATAGAAGGAAAGAGGGGAAAGAATGAAAGGAGGAAGAGAGAATAGGTTCACAAGAACTTTTTATGGTTTTTAATAATTACAATAATGCCATTAGTATTATGTCAGATGAGCTGTAGATGGGCCATTGAACAACCTATATCTGTTAATGGAATAGATGATCAACCACTTCTTCATTCTCCTTGCACATGATATTATACATGTTTGGGAATGCCATCTTCCTCTTTTTTAAGTTGTCTAATGTAAGTATCTTCTTGGCTATAACAACCCATGTAAAAGCTTTGATCCTTGGGGGGACTACAACGCTTCATGTTTTGGCACATGATGGGTGCGTCAAATCATGCATCAATAACGTCGAGAAGAAAGACTTCGATGAGAATTTCTAATTAGCCGACCATCTCCACACTTTCCTATCATCCTCTGTTTGGTTAACATTCATCCCACTCAACCTCACAAATTGGTGAAGATCACATGTTCCTCATTGGATAAGTCTCTTGACATTCTAACATTCCACACCAGTATTCCCCCTACTAATTCATAACAATCTTGCACCTTAGTGTCCTTGTCAGTACCTAGTCCATATAGTTCTTGATGAGATAGCTCTAAAGGGATGTCATGTAACTATGCATCTTTCCAAAACCGAACTTTATCTCCTCACCCTACCACAAATCTAATGCCTTTCAAAAATTCCCTGCCAACCAGACTTTGAGATGTCTCTCCCTTGACCCACATTCTTATTTCTCAATTTACTTATATCCTTCTATATTTGTGATCCCCTTGATCTATTCCCCATGCTCAGAAAACATTCCGCCTACGATGAGCTATATTTTCCCACTACTATCTTCTTCTGCAGCGCATTTGGTTCTTTTCCAAATCTCCACCACCACTTGCTCAACAATGCCCAGTTTTTTGCTTTTACATTTTCTATTCCAAGGCCTCCTTCCCTAGCTAGCTTTTGCAAATCCTTCCGATTTACAAGGTGATACTTTCTTACTTGCTCTTTCCCTTCCCATTAAAAAAAAAAAAAAATTCTTTGAAGACACTTAATCTTGGAAGCCACCTATGCAAGAACCTTAAAGAGGGACATGAACCTTAAAGATGCATTGAGAATTAATACTGATCAATTTGTTGACATGTACTTCAGAGAAAATTTTACCAGCTATGCTAAATAGGGCAGCTCGTTGGGCAAGTGGGAAGCAACAGGTAGAGGATCTGCGTTGTAGAGATGAGGATGTTGAGGTGGATTTTTGGGAAGACTAGGAAGGATAAAATCAAGAAAGAGGACATCAAAGGCAATGTAAGAGTAACCCCAACAAGCTATACAAAAACAGTTATGTTACGGCCGTTACGTAATGGTAATGGCCATAATCGTTATGGGGCCGAAACGGCTGTTACAGGAAAAACTGTCTGTAACGGACCCGTAACGGTCATGAAACATGTTTTTTCAAAAAAAATAATAAAAAATGCCGTAACAGCCGTTACGGTCACTTTTACCTTACCGTTATTGAACATCTTGAACCCCAACAAGAGAAAATGAATCATGATGCAAAGGCAATTGAGATGGTTCAACCATGCACTACAAAAGCTTGTGATGGCCTTGCTAAAGATGAGAGCTTTGATTACAGTTGAAGGGCCTGAAAGGAAGGAACAACCCAAAAGGACTTAGCTCGAGGTAGCAAGGAGGGATATGACAGCTTGCACACTTGCTGAGGATAAGGCCCTGAGAATGATTGGCCAACTGGGATAAGCCACATGATGATCATGTGGCTAATCCTGCTGCCTGCAATGACAACGGTATTGAGTACAAATTTTTTAACATGCATCAACACGCATGTCCAACATGTAAATTGTTAGTGTTATCTACCCTGAAAAGTAAATGTTGATCATGATTGTATATCATGACGACCATGGTCTTATGTAGACATGTTATTGATCTCATAGTTAATATGTAGGTTTTACCTTAACGGTGTACGTATTCATGGGTTAAAGGAGAGGGCTTCCTTTGTTGTCCATGGGAACTTTGTAGGCTTTAGGACGAACTTGTGGTTATCTTGTGTGGGAGGACCAATGACAATTCGAGATGGAAAGTCTTCACCATTGGGCTAAAAAATAAATTGATGCCTTGAATCTACCCCACATAGGAGAGTGTTCATGGACATGAGATCTTGTTATTAGACCCTTGGACACTTGCATTGGAGGATCGCTTTAAGTATTTGGATCAGGAGACGCATAATGTCCAGTCCAGTTTGACTTGTGTAAGTACCAGCTTTGACTAAATCCTTAGACTTGAGGATGTGGGGAGTTCAAGTTCTTAGTGCAATGTGCTTTTGTGCTCCTCATGAAGTCAATGGCTCTTATGAGGGTGTAGTTGGGTGGATGCAATGGTTTTAATAAATGTTTTCAACTGCTGATCTTTTGTTTTAACTTTTAACTATTGAAAAAGTTTTAATCGCACTTAATGGATATATGATGGTTAAGATCTTGTGGTCCACCCGTTGATTTTTATGGGTATTGGATCAATGGTGGATGGCCATGGTTAGTGAAGGGCAATGTTTTAAATATCGACGATATCGGCCGATATATCCCACGATATATCTTGTATCCCACCTATGCGATACGAAACACACAAGTAGTGGGATATCCCACATGTTCGATCTGGTGAACATTTTTTTTTTTTTTTCCTTCTATAAATCGTGTTAAATCAGTGTCAAATTGTTACAAATCCATGATCTTTCATGTTTGCATGGCATGAAAAATCATGGATTGGGAACTTCGATTTCAAGATTTGGAGGAGGACTGAATTGCAGAAAATTGGAAAAGAAAAAAATCAAAATCAAAATCAAACATGTATGTAACCTAATCTGGTGATTATTCTTTTGCTTTTGAATGTATTGCCTGTGTTTCCACATGTCTTCTTACATTTATAAATTATATTAATAGACTTTGAATATACTTGCATCAATTCAGTTAGACAACGCATAGGTTAGGATCCCATACAAAGAAAACCTATTATGTGCACTTGTTTTTTGTAATGTTTTGATTTATAAGTGTGTATTGATGTCTTTTTTAACAATCACTGAAATTTTGTTGAAAAATTCAACTAATTTCCAATGTTTCCAACAACAATGATACATTACGCGATACAACCGATATATCCCATGCGATAACTGATACGTATCTATATCCCAAGGGTGCGATACGTAACGCCATACCGATATTTCGAACATGGGTGAAGGGATTGGGTCAATTTGGGTGCATGAATAGGCATGATTATATACTTTTGATGTAATAGCACATATAAAAGTCTGTAGCGATGAAGTACACCATAACTGGTGCATCTTTGATACCGTAACTCTTATATAGATTCCATCACAGAAAGTAGAGAGATAGAGAGTATCATCATCTCTCTCCCTCATCATCCACACGTGTGGGGTCCACTAGTTTGGACAGCTCTCGTGAGCACACCCTAGGCCTGGTTGCAAGGGTGATGTATGTGGCTTTTCGCTTGGCTGTTGGCTCTTATATGGGATAGATCGGGGAAAGACCTAGTTTGGAAGATCAACATCAACACTTCATAGGCTATTTGGTGCCATTGATTAGAGTAATCCTAACATGGGGTTTTAGTTTTTCATATTAGATACTTGATAACATATAGATTGGGATCCATAGATTAGGGCGTTATGAAAATCTGAATTTTTGAAAACTTTTAATTAAGTTGCGTTTCGAAAATCCTCCAACACGAATATTTTAGAAAATAACATATCCTTGTTAAGAAGTGCCCAATTAGATACCACAAAATATAATTTTCTGCATATAAGGAAGTTCTTAGCCACCATGGCTAGATTTCAGTGCTTCTTTTTTATATTAATGGAGGAGTTCTATGACGAGGGAAGGAAGGATCCACAAATAAGACCTATCATAGGATAAGAATCTAACAACAAGAGGGAGCTGCAAGTAGCCCCTTCCTAGGGGATTCCAAGCATTGTCTTGACTAGTGTTCGAAGTATCAGTATTGCTACAAGTTTCGTTGGCCCAGGATACAGAAACAATATCATTATCGCCGATAACTGAAAATGAAGGGAAAACATGGGGAAACGGTGGAATTTTTCAGTGAAATTTTAGGAGATGCTAAAATACACATATTTGCATATTTAGGAATTAAAAAAATTGCAAAAAAGAATGCATACATAATAAGTTTCCATTTAATGGGAGTTCTAAAAGCATGTGTTGTTATAAGAAATTAATCCAACCATCCAACTATCCATCCAAACATCCATTGATATTTTAGAATATCAACACGTGATATTTTGCCGAGAAATCGTCAACAACTGAAAAGGAAATGAAAGATTGTGGTCTTCATATCGCCCATGTTACAATAACAATAATATCGCGATATTATCGATATTATCATCGACAAATTAAACACTGTATGCAACCATGAGTCCATAAAAAATTTTGAAAAGGATTTTTTTTTTTTAATAAACAGATTTTTGGCGATATCGATACATTGGCGATATTATCGAAATATCGTTGATAAATTGGTGATACAAGCGACATTTGGAATTTACATAGTCGAAAATATTGATAATACATTGGTGACATCAATACATTGGCAATACAAGTGACACTTGAAATTTACACAGTCGAAAATATTGGCGATGCATTGGCGATATCGATACATTAGCGATACTTAGTGATACATCGCCGATACTTAAAATTTCTGATACTACCAATGTTATCAGTATTGCTACCAATGTTATCAGTGTCGCCGAGCTAGAGATACAAATAATATCGGGCATACTTTGAACAATGGTCCTAACATGATGCCCAGGTTACATTTGTTTAAGCTACTTATTATTAAGGTTGTTAGAAAGAAAGGGTGGAGATAAAAACGAAGAACAATTGCATAATCTTTCGTACATGGATTAAAATAAAAATGCAAAATGTTTGTGTAGGTAATACTTGTAATTTTAGTGGTGTTGCTAGGAAGAAGAAAGAAAGGAACGGGAAAAAGAAAGGGGGGGGGGGGGGTGGAGATATGAGCTAGCGTCAATGAAACCCTATCTTTGATGCCATGTTGTGAATGAGAGGGAAAATTGACAGTTAGGTAGACTAACCCTCTCAACTTAGAAACCTTATTTACATGAAATGTATGGTGTCATAATGGGGCACTAAAATTACAAGAAGCATTATATACGTTAACACAAAAAAAACTTAAAACAAGTAAATGAATAAAATTAACATGAGCCATGCAGTGTCTAGAGCATTGTTGTGGTACAACACAATCTAAGATTCTAAGGTCCGTGGCTATCGAAAGATGGCATGTGTGGTCGTCATGTCCTTAAATTGTGCTTGAGTAAAGTGCATAGTCCAATAAATAAGGCACCAAATGTCATTCTGGCTTCTCAATAAGGCACTACTAATTGCAAATGGAAGTTTGCAAACTCTCATCAAATGCTATATAACTATATGGGGAAAAAAAATCAAGATGTTGAAACATGAACTGACCAGAAATCCATTGACGAGGGGACATGCATTTCCATCAGAATCTCTTTTAGTATTATGCCCAAGGACAAAGAGAGTTTGGATTTGAAACTTTTCCGGACGACTTTGTAAAGCTTCAATTATTTTGGAACATAATGGTAAAGAATGGCCACTCTGTTCCTCATCGCTCTCTGCCCCAGTGGTAGCAATGACATCCTGCAACCAAAATCAATTAATCATTCAACCTTAGTTACTCTTCCTCTTTAAGCGGGTGGCCAAAGCTGCGAACTATCAAAGAAAGTGGATAGGATCGTGGCCAAACTTCATCTGGTGTGTCATCGAAGCCACCAATCAGATGTACCTGCAATTTATATTACAATTGAGCACTTGTTCCATGTAAAAAATACTCAAATAAAAGCGGAAAGATCAATCAAAAGGGCTATTCATGTTTAACAAGGGGTGTGCTCTGGTGGTACCAGTACCATAGTAAGCTCCAGTGCTACCGGGTAGAAGTGGGGCTCACTTGATGTATTCACAACATCCTACCTGTCCATCAAATGCGTCAACTCCTGTTACCATCAAGGCCCAAAAATCAGCCCAAACAAAAACTCAGGCAAGCCACAAAACAGGGGACACCCACCCTGATTTACATGGGCCCCTCATCATGTTGTGCATTCAGAATCCATGCCGTTCAAACACTTCATCTGCCATGGATGAAGGGTCAGGACAAGGGTGAGAACCAAGGGTGAGCTTCCCCTCCCACCCTGTTCCTTGTGCCATATGGGTCAACAGAATTGGATTGAGCTGATTTTCAGCACTTGGGCATAACATAAGGGGATGCATCCGATGGATGGGTTAGATCTGACACATACACCACATGGGCCCACATCTGCCTAGTACCACTGTAAACTTATGATGGTACTGCACCGGTACCACTGTGGTGCACCTTGTTTAACAAATACGAACATCCAACTCATCATCCATCCCATGATCAATGACTGAAGTTAGCATTTGGCTGAGGCCCAAATCCACAGTCTTTTGCGAATCCATATGCGCAACACTGGTCCTGTGATCATGGTACAAAGAAAAAAGGGCATTAATAACAATATGATCATACAACCAAATGTTGAATTTCTTCCAGATTCATTAAGGTATTGACCTTACATTCCGCTCTTCTGGTTGCGAATAACAAGGCCTATGCATGTAGTTGCTTCATCCGTGCCTACTAACTTTCAGAGTTGGAAACACAGAAAAATTTGTCAGCACAGGAGATCAACCAAATAAATGATGTGCACGAAGCAACAATAGTAAGATAAATGTGAAGTTCTACATGAAAACACTTTATAAAAGTGAATACAGACAACTATAGTAAAACTCAGACAAGTTTCATACTACAGTCGAAAATTTTTTTATATATATGTTTTAATTTTATTTTTATGAATCAGGGGTAACTTCTATTAAAAGAACCAACAGAATATAGAACAAATATGTTTGAGGCCTGTCTGGATCAGTGGAATCCAAAAAGTAACTGTTGAAAAGAAAACGTGTTCCGTAGATGTGATGTTTTCTGTCGATTGTGACAATATAAGTAACATGTGGAAAACTGTTTTCATTTCCATGGTTTTCCTCAAAAAGGGTTTTTCCTTTTCCATCTTGGAACTTGCTAATCCTCATTTCCATACTTTTTGAGAAACAAATTTCAATGTTTGACTGTTGACCATGGTACTTCTCCCTGGAAATTACCAAAACTAAACAAACAACCTTTTCTTGAATTCTTTTTCATTGATGATGTAATCCATGGTTTTCTGCATGTGACCTTTTTCCTTTCCAAACCAACCTCTTGGATTCCGCCAACCCAAACAGGTCCTCAACCAAAACATGTCAAACAGCAGTCCAAAATAAACCACAGCAGGCAAAAACAAGCCCTGAATCAGAAAGAAAAAGCATAGTGCGATGACCAAAGGCAAGATGAGAACTCAATTAAAGCCAAGGAACTTTGGAAAGCCAATGTGCTACACAACTCCATCCAGATATGGATGGCCAAGCTCCATAAAGTGCCACTGAAATGGGTTTAGGTGATGCGGCATTTACACTTTGACAAGACAGATTAAACGGTCGGGCTTGGTAGCCATGTCAAGCTTCATCTATTTGCGCATCAATCGCTAATGCCTAAATCCACTGCTTCACTAGAAGAAGGAGAATTTCTGACCAACATATATGCCATGCAAGATTTAAAAAAGAAATTTAAAAAAAAAAAGAAAAGAAAAGAAGAAACGACCATTAACTAAAAGGCCATGAATATCTAGCAGTAACACTATAGGTGAACTAGAGAGACCAAAGATAATCAACCTGCTATAATCTAACATTTCCCATGAAGAGGAATGCTATGATGCACACTCTTTATTTGAGTTCCATGGAGTGTAAATCAAAACATCTCTATCGTACACTTGATGCTTGTCTATGGGGATCAGGATCCTTGATTTAGTGTGCCAACATGTAGATGTGCCACATACAAAGCAAGCCTGTCAGACTATAGCAGTCATCTGATAAGGGCCTGAAAGGGACGGTTAACATGGAAAACAACTGTCCACACTCAACGGGGAAACTCACAATAATCGGATAGTCAGGCTTGCTCAATCATCACAATTTTTGGACAATATCCCATCAATGCGGTGGCTCACCAGATCCACCGCCCGCCCACCATGCATGTTTGCCACATGTATGCTGGAGACAACATTTCATAGAGCTTCTATGCAGATGTGTCTCTATAGCATCTCTTTCCATGAAGGCACATAGCCGTCTAAATGCTTGTTTGGGAAACTACTGACAGAACTAGCATACCTCAACAAGTGAAGGGTCAACCGTTGCATATTCTCTTTGGAACACATAAACATGCTTGGCCTGTGGTGAATTCTCCAAACCGAATTCTTTGGGAACTGAGAACTTCCTCTCTGGTATAGTTTTGAATATATTTGCAGCAGATACAATTAACGGGTGTTCCAACAAAGTGGCCAAGATTTCATTTCCCTGCTTAGAAATAACAAGTTCCCAAGGGTATGAAACAGATGCTCACAATACCAATGCAATAAAATTCGTTTGACAGAGCTATTTGCATTCCAAGAAGAACCTAGGATCCTGCTGATCAGCAAGCTGACAATTCACTGACATGAAAGTTTAGTAAATGCGGGACTGTGGTTTGGTGATCGTGTTCAGGTGGTACCCAACGCAGATGGGGGCTGCCCCCAGAATCTCCTAGATAGAAAGCTCCCAGCCCCTTCATTGTGGGATTATTTTTGGTTGAACGTGGAAAATTGATTTATTTTCTCCTTGACCTACCTGTTTTAAGGGTCCTGAAAGCAGGTTAGGATCTTCCAATCTGAAAGAATTGAGGCAGCCCCATCCGCTGTAGGTCCCACAAGCTCAACAGTTAGCACAGCTGAAACATGGGTCTACACATAAACTTGCTGACAGCAGGAACCTAAAATTCCTCTTCTAAGAGAAATCATTCTGCAAAAATAAACAAATCAACAACATATGCAAAGTTAAGTGCTACATTCAAGATTCTAGCATCCCTGGCTTCCTCATGATAGTATAAATATAAGAGGCATCTGAATAAGGAAGTAGAACAAACATTATAACTACAGGATAATACAAAGTTCTAGAAATCTATAGCATTGACCTGTTCTGGCCAATGATGTATTATTCATCAACTTGCAATATGGTCAAGTAGTAATCCCCCTTCCAGTTGAATTACGAACTGAGAACAAAAACTGATGAGTTAAAAGGGCTGGAGAATGCTGCAGTTTGCTAATGCATGTGAAAACTGTTTAAAATCTAGATGACATGACAAATAATTTTAGGGAGGTATAGTATAGTCTTTGAAAATCTTGAATGTGTATGACATTGACAAATAATCTGTTCACTTCAATATACCCCGAGTCCCTTACTCAAATGACACTTCCACTTCATATGTTGTGATTCCTAGATGCTTCAGGCCTTTTGCACAAAGAGGGAATGGGAAGAGCAGGTTTGGATGGATAAAAAAGTTGGATACTCTAGGAGGTACTACAAATTTAACTAAAATGCATCTTTCACATTCACTCTTCCTGTTAGCAATGCACACACCGATCCCAACATAGGTAAAGGACGGTTGATGTCAGGAAGGTAGCTGGTCATTGCATTTTCCCCCAAGCAATCATGAGTTCCTTTTTAGAATTTTATGGTTGTGGAACGGGATTTGTAAACCTGATCCTAAATAGCTGCGACAAGGCTATGTTTATGATCTCACTAGAATAAAGAAGTAGACTTATTAAGTAGTCATCTATCCACAAGATAGAAACTCTATGTTAGAAAAGAGCACAAATACAAAAATTGAATGTAATCATGGTAGAAGCAGTTGATGTAGGAGCAATAGTAGGATTGGAAGTGGGAACTGGATTTTGCTGCAAGATTTAAGAGGATTGCTTATCTCACATGTGCAGTGAGATAAAGGTGCCAGCATACATTAATTGGTCATGTACGCCCTCGCCTTGAGTGGAAAAAGTATGCCATGGTCAGATGTGTGGGTCCTGATGACCACTTGAACCAATCAATGTGCATCTAGGCCATGGATTTTAAGTACTGGTTTTGGAGTGATGTGCCTGGGGTCTGAAACCAGTATGACTCAATCTGACTCAGTCCCATATCAGTGTGGTGAATTGTTTTGTTTTGGACCAAAACTGATACGGCTTGACAATACCAAGTCCTATCGGATGACTTTTCAAAACATGATCTGGGCACCCTTTTTTTTTTTTGGATGTGTGTGGACAACTAGCATCTTTTGAAACCATTTGCCTGTGAAAACCAAGTACGGCTCTCCCATGCACGATTCCGAACTCTCAAGAGCATCAGAACGAAAACATAAATCATCATGATAAAACAAGTGGTGACTAGTGAGAAAGGCAATTGTGATGAATCATGGCAATAGTGGCAGTGATGGATGATTTCAATCCTCTGATAATTGACAAGCTAATGCATGGGCATTTTCACACCGGGCTCGAGTTGGGTGGCCTGTGTGAAGTGGGGGCACACTCTAGGTGGGCGATCCGTGTGAGGCGAGACCCATATGAAGTGGGGTCCATGAGGGGGTTCAGTCAAGTGCCTGACTTGGGCTATGAGATGAAGGGATTTATTCGCCATGCTTTATCAGTTTGAGCTTTTAGAGCAACTGGTTAGTTGTCCTGTGTCAAAAGTGGTATCAGGGCAGGACTTTTGTGAGGCGAGAGCTATGTGAAGTGGGGCCCGAGAGGCTATGATACGGCGAGCTTTGATCGAGGCTACTCACCGAATCCCCTTCCATTAATCAGTTGGGCATCACAGGCTATGCACTGGGACCCGATAGGTGGCTGCACAAGCAGTCGACTATGGACCACTGGTCAATTCCTATTCACCATCCATTCTTCTCATCACATATGCACGGCCCATAGTCCCCGAGTAGCTGAAATCTGGCTTGTGTTTCGATCTTATTTCGGTCAATCGCAGGATCAAAATTCTCACTTAATTCAGAGAATAATCTGCTTGATTTTGGATCTGAACAGTCCGATTATTTTTATTTCCTAAAAATAATTGAAATATAAATATAAAAACTGGAATGAGCTCAAAATGGGAAAGGGAATCAATTCCAATCAAGGTTGGAGAGAGAGAAAAAAAAAAAAAAAAAAAAAGGTCACCTGAGATGAAGATGAAGCGCTGGAGAAAAGGACCCCATCAATGAAGATCATTGCTTCTTTTTCAGCGGTCCAGATTTCTCGATAGATAAGAGGGTTTCGAGGCGATGCCCGATTAGAAGTAGCAGTGGCCCTTCTCTCCTTCTTCCAGACGCAGTTCTTTTCTCTCCACTTCCTGACTTTTTGAGCACGATAGCTGATCACTTACACCCAAGGTACCACAACTTGTGGGACACGGCAGTCTATCCGTGAACATGGGACTCACCCCTCCAGTAGCGAGCTCGGTACTGGTCGAAGCTTTGTGGGCCCCACCATGATGTATGTATTTTATCCACGCTGTCCATCCAGTTTTCCAGCTCATTTCAGGTCATCATCCCAAAAACGAGGCAGATCCAAAGGTCAAGTGGAGCACACCAGCGGAAAAACAAGTGGGGATTGAATTCCTACCGTTGAAAACTTCTCATGGGTCACGTAAGTTTTGGATCAAGCTGATTTTTATGTTAACCCTTTGCATCCAGATTTACGTGACTTTATGAACAGGTTGGATGGCAAATAAGCCCCAGGAAGGTTTTAACGGTGGGATAAAATACATATATCATGGTGGGCCACGGAACTTTTTAAGCACCGACCAGTACTGGTTATGGAGGGGGTCACTACCGAATCCGAGTGAGAAATGAGTCCGTGAACATGCCACTTTTGTTGGGCATCGGTGCTGAGAAAGCAATACGTCCCACTGGGGTAACAAGCTAACCCAAAAAATATATATATAAACAATACGTCCCACCGAGAAGATTTCCTCGTGCAAAACAACTCTCTCTGATCATTAGA
Source organism: Magnolia officinalis (assembly GCA_021015155.1). Taxonomy (NCBI): domain Eukaryota; kingdom Viridiplantae; phylum Streptophyta; class Magnoliopsida; order Magnoliales; family Magnoliaceae; genus Magnolia; species Magnolia officinalis. The sequence continues at coordinate 2,392,356 of JAJHSJ010000001.1, read as the reverse complement.
TGGGCCATGCTGTTGGAATTAATGAACCATCGACAGTCTGACTCAGCAGACAGGTTTGGTCAACCTGGCAATCCGATCAGCCTGATCCTTTTTTATTATGGTGATATTTATGATGGGACCTATCGTATTAGTGGTTCGGATTGACTAGAAACGTGGCATGATATTGGGAAATATGGAACGGTACCACAAGTGGCGGTACCATTTCCTGCAGGTGATCGGTTTCTTTGAACCAAGTCGAGTCAGAGTCACAATTTTCCCAAAGCTTTGTAGGCCCCACAGATATATTTGTGCTCTGCCAGAGGATTCCGGTTGTCGATGGGCAGGGCTTGGGCCTAAAAATTAGATTTTTGAATATGCTCGGGCCAAAGAAGTTCACAATCTGGATCGAATCCTACCCAGGCTTGGATCATTGACCGCCCTACCGAGGATATATGGGTCGCTGGTAGGGGTGTACATTGAGCCGAACTGAGTCGAGCTGGACTCGGCTTGGCCACTAGCTGACCTCAGCTCCAACTCAGCTTGGCCCGGTCCTCGAGCTTGAGTCGCCAATTCGGCTCAGTTCGGTCAGCAACTCAGGCCAGTTCGGATTAAGTTCAAGCCGAGTTTGCATGTGTGGCATTTCTACAAACACCTGGATTGTACCTTCAAAATCCCATTGTTGGTAAAACAGCAGCAAAGGTTTTTCAGGTATTTTATCGAATACCTTTCAAACAACATAAAAATTCAGAAAAAAAAAAAAAAAGAATTTTTGTTTCATATACATACATTCCTTGCCAGCAGTCACACTTTCTTGTATCATTTCATTACGCACTTGGTGAGTAACATCAATATCAAAGTAACCGAGTCACTGAACTGGTTTGATCCGAGTTTGATTCGAGCTAGATTTGAACCAAGTCAAGTCAAAGTTGGGACTGGCTCGAACTCATTTTCGAGCTCAAAAAATCAGCTCAATTGAGTTCGAACCCAAATTGAACTTTTTCGAGTTGAGTCGAGCGAGCTAACCAAGCTAGCTCGGTTCATGTACACCCCCAGTCGCTGGTCCATGCCATTCAACTTTTGGGCCCGCCATGGATAAACCCTACTGAAAATAAGGCAGGTGGAATGATCCCAAACTCATTATATAACCTGCAAGTAGACAATACACAAGAGATGCAACAACGGTCCACATAAATTGATAAAAGGACACGATCGGTGAGTCTTGGAAGTATTTATGGCATTGTCCAAGGGATCAATGGTCTCGATCAGTGCAATATGGGCATCCCGTGTCCAAACTAAAACCCTAAGTATACTACCACTACGTTTGACACTTTGGATTTGATGATAAATGAGTGTATTTCAAATGAAATAGCTGCTTGTTTAGTGTCTAGGCTGCTAATTCATTATACCCTAAAATAATTTAATTATCAGATACAACGCTAACATCACATCAAAGGAATGATCCTAAACATCCAAACGTTAGACAGACATTTTAACGGACAATTAAAAACATCAATAAGTTACCTGTTTGTAATCCTTGCACTTGTGGCCCACCCAAGGCTCAAAATTTTTTCTTTTCTGGCCAAGCATATATTTTAATGAGCTTATTATTATCAGTCTATCAAATATTAGGTATATATATATATATATATATATATATATAATATATATATATATATATATATATATATATATATATATATATATATATATATACTAATTTGAAATACTAAATCTAATTTAGTAGATTTAATTTAACTCCTCTAATTATATCAAAGAATTCTAATGCACTCCAAAATACAAGCCCTCAAAAGAGTATTTAAATCACAATACATTTCAACCAAACTTTTTGTCCCTGGGCTACTAATTCATCAAACACATGGCATGCCGATAATACTCCAATAATTTAATTATTAGTTACAATGCTAACATCACATCTATAGAATGATCCAAAATGATTCGAAACATCCAAACGTTAGACAAGCATATATTTTAACGAGCTTATTAAAATCATTCTATCAAATATCATGAGCTTATTAAAATCATTCTATCAAATATCATGTATATATACTAATTTAACTCATATGAAAGCTAATTTAATCGATCTAATTTAACTCATATGAAAGCTAATTTATTCGATCTAATTTAACTCCTCTAACTATACCGAATGCACTCCAAATTCAAGCTCTCAAAGAGTATTTAAATCACAATACATTTCAACCAAACGAAGATTTCAAAATCACCTTGATTTCAAGGTAATTGTAATTTAGGATCTTTAATCATAATTGTAATTTAGGATCTTTACTCTTGCTCCGGTGGTAGACCCTCTCCGGTGGTAGACCCTCAGGAGTTAATTAATTGCATTGGTGATTAAGATGGACCAATCACTATTCAGAAGACGAGGAAAGAAAGCAGGAAAGCCGTGTTTTTGACAAACAGAGGATCGGGGACTGTCGGAAATTCAAAATCAGATTTGTTGAAACTATCCTAAACTCGATTTTTGGAGAGACTATTTTTTTTTTTTGAAACAGGACCATTGGATATTTTTAATTATAAACCGTCGAACACATGCCCACTAATCTGATGGTCAGATAATCAGATAGGCCTTTTTTTTTTCTTTTTTTTTTTTCATGATATACAAAATAGGAAACAGAATCTGGACAGTTAAATTTGATCTACTCGAATCCCACGTATGCATTTTCCAAGTGCCTGCGTATCATCTATCACACTCCGCCAGAGCATCCAAGTTTTTCCCAATTGATAACCTGCAGAGTGTGGTGGTTTATACACAGGAATCCACAAATTGTACACGTAACACGGAGCATAGTCTATCTGAAACTAAACCGCTGGGCTGCGGGAGTAAACTCTGGTTAGTGGAACCTTGCTTGTTGAATTGGGATCGTTGAGTAGTTTCCATCTTGACCGTACATCACATGTCGAATAATAATCTGATTAGGGGGATGACCGTGGGCTGGGCTATGGCTAGGCCGCCCCCCTCCTTGCGCTGGGCCATACCTCCAAATGGCCCACCCAAATAATGATCGAAGGATTCGAAACAGTCCAGTCTTATGGCCCGCCGTGTGTGGACCACCGTTTCATCATTATGCTGCTCCCTACGCTCTCAAGGGCTGGGATTCTCCCTGAGAGGGCGTAGGGGGGGCATTGTTGGGCAAACGCTCCGCCCCCGCTCGGACCCCATGGGATCCAACGGTCATGATGAACGAGATGCCCCCGATCGAGTTCCAAAAATAAAATAAAAATAGAAGGAACATCATCATCATTCCCAAGTTGCTCTCGCCACATTATTGAAATATATCTACTGCAAAACACGTAGTGGTAGGAATAGTACATGAAACCACTGTAGAGACGCTAACATACGCTGCCTGAAGACACATAACATACATGGCAGACTACAGAATTACCGTGACTCGCATAACATAAACAGACCTCCGTTCAGCCGTGACCGCCACCTGTCCCGTACCCTGTCTGGTCGGTGCCGCCCGCGAGAGGGTTACGGGCAGTGGTGGTGCCGGTGCCAGTGTTCGTCGCAGTAGGGTGGGACCCAACAGCCCCGCTAGTCACCTGCCCACGGGACTTCCCCGTCCCGTGCCCGGGCAGTGCTGCCGTTGGGTGAAGGGTTACAGTGCCAGTCTGACCGGCACGTGCCGACTCTTTGGCCGCCGCGTTCTGCTCTTTCGCCTGCAGTTTGTTGATCTCAGCTTGTGTTATCTTCTCTTCCTTCATTTCTTCCGCCATTTGTTTTTCCAACGGGTCGTGGGATGTCATCTTCTCTGTCTACCCAAACACAAGCACAAAAATACCGTCAGCTCCATGCAAAAAAAGAAAAAAAAAAGTCCCAAATAATCACCAAAGCATTTAAAAAAATAATAATAATAAAAAATCAGAGAGAGCACCAAATGACATGGTCCCACAACTACTCTCGACAGAAAATACCGACCACGAGTACCATCCACCAGACCGTATGGTTCCACCTCTAAGAGTGGAAGCTGTGATATTATTATTTGTATCTATTTACGCGGCATCAGCCGAGTCCGGTGCCACCAACGTGTATATCGTTCATTAAACCTGTTAATTAGTTGTAATTCACCAGATGGAGTGAAGATCCAGTCTGCATGATCAGATCCGCATTTTTACATCGTTCGCATTGACGTGGCCAATTGGAGTTTTCTAGCAGGCTGATCTTATGAATGTACGGTTAAAGTTAGGTTTATCATCCGATGGACGGGATGGATTTACACATACATCATGGTGGGTACGACATTTTTACGCAGCTGCATAAAACAGTTGTAGACGATCCCAGTTCGAAAACATTACAGTGAGCACCGACTTCATTAATTGCTATACTGCACCGCTGACCATCACGTGGGCCTCTATTCGGTCCAACAGGCCCAAAAAGTGCCCACGTGGGTAGGAATGGCAGTAGGCCGGGTCAGGCTAGGCCTCGCTCAAGCCAACACAAGACCCAAGGCCTAGCATAGTAGCCCAGCACCGCCCAAAAAATAATTGTTTGGGCCCAGAAATCGATCGAATCTCTACTTTTTTTTTTTTTCTTTTTTTCCTCTGTTAGCTTGTAGTACACCCCCCCCCCCCGCTAGGGATCCATACCAAGACTTAAGTGTTGAAACGGGGTATCTTTCACTTCAGTCTACCACTTGAGATATGGATAAGGGTGTGATTGAATCTCCACTTCCCTCTCCGTTTGTCAAGTGGGCCACACATGCAAAACCTAATAATAATAAAAAATAATAAAATACAAAAAGTCGGGTCAGGTCGGACTAAAATCATTTGAGCCCAAGTCCAAAAAATAAAAATAAAAATTGATAAGTCAAGCATGCGAGGTCTAGCCCGAACCATAGGCCACTAACTCCAGGCCCGGCCCGAAGCTGGGTTACGTGGGCAGTAAGTGATCTTAAAAGGATCCAGGCCCATAACGACAGTCGTAGTACAACAGTAGCCAAGGTGTACAAGCATCTCATTGGCCCATGGTGTGCAACGCACCCATGTTTCCATAGCCCGGGTTACGCACCAGGCGTACGTTAGACTGGACCACTAACCTTTGCTTGGACAGTTGCCTTGGTCTTGTCCATCCCGGCCTTGGCCGATGTAGCGGTGTTGCCTGCCGTCTCCTTCATCGAAGCCGCTGCGTTCTTTCCCGCCTGCATTTTCTCTTCCAAAGTTAAAAAAGTCTAATGAGAGGAATTTGCACGAAAGGATGTGATTTCAGAGACGTGGACTGCAAAATCATGGGGAGGAAGTGGATGTGACCGTCCGTTTAAATAGTTGTAGCAGTGGGCCTCTCGCCTCGACACGCATTTTGCGGAATGACTACGTGGGAGTCTGTGGAGCGTCGAGTCCTGAATTGCCGACACGTGCATTCTGACGCGTCTCTTCCTTCCTCGAAATGATACGGTAGAGTAGGATGAACCCGAGTACTGTAGAACCGTCTCCCCTCTTACAGGACACGTGGCAGAGTAACGTATCGATCGGGTCCACCTAAATACTGGATTAGGATAGAAGGATAAACAATAAGGCAATTCTTTATTACTTTTCTGTATTCATCTCGCTGAATCTTTTGACCGTTAAAATTTTTTGTTTTCCAACCTCACGTTAATGGCCATAGATCAGATCGATATATTTTTCGAATAGACCTGCTTATTGATATACATACTATTCATGATAAGGCCCAGCATATGGACGGATACGATTTACACGTACCTCTGCCACCTGTACCGTAGATAGATGTCCCTACCTATTCACCGTTCATACCGTCTCGCCGCCCATTGCTTTAGACAATGGAATGAAAAACGGTGCTGGGAGAAAAGCGGATTTCGTACTGCTCAACTCAGTGGAAACGGACTGGCTACTCCCCTGCCACCAGCCGATGGCAGGTGGTCGGTGCTCTGTGGGACGACTGTGATGTACGTGTTTCGTCAATTCCGTCCGTCCATCTCTTTTTCTAGATCATTTTATGCAATCTCAAGTGGACCACATCAGGGTCAGTTTGGGCAGTGGGATTAGAAGGGATTAGGTGGGGATGGGATTCAAAAAACATAATTATTACCTATGGCAGGGGTTGTCCCCTATTACCATGGGATTAAATTAATGCCCTACTTTGTTGATAATACATTGGTACATTAAATGAATATACCCACCATCATTTGAAGTTACGGAGAATAACATACATGTGTTATATCTAAACCGTTCATTTGTTCTGTAACCTCATTTTATGGCATGGGCCTAAAAATCAGATAGATCCAAAACTTATGTAGCACCAAAGAAGTTTTCAACAGTAAGTATTCAATCCCTATTGATTTCTATGGTGGAGTCCACTTGAGCATTAGATTTACCTGATTTTTTGGCCCATGCTCTAAAATAATCTCGATAAATGGGTGAACGGTGTGGATATAGCCCACAGATCATGTTGAGACCTACACAACTTTCCAAACATTGAGTGAAATTAGCACACGACCCAATGCAATTCCATTTAATGTAATTCAAGCATTTCCATTCCTCCCAAGGAGTGGAATTGGCACAAGACCAGGTGAATCCCATCCCCACCTAATCCCTTCTAATCCCACTGCCCAAACTGACCCTTGTAGGAAACAGTGTTGAATGAACTTCAACCGTTAAAAACTTTTTGGAGCTATAAAAATATTGGATCAAGATTATCTTTGCTTTTCCCTTTCATCTGGGTCTTTATGACCTAATCAGCAGATTGGACGTCAAATAAAAAGTACAGTCGACCTTAGTAGGATTTAAATGATGGATATCCAATCAATATTTTTTCCTGTGGTGTAAAATGATCTTTAAAAATAGATGAACGAAAGGGATGAAATACATATATCATGGTGGGGCCCACAGATCACCGACCACCAGCCACGTGGATGGTGATAGAAATTCCACATTAGACAATGGAATGAAAAACGGTGCTGGGAGAAAAGCGGATTGCGTACTGCTCAACTCAGTACGCTTACTCCGTGGGGTCACCGGATGTATGTGTCTTATCCGGGAACGGATTGGCTACTCCCCCTGATACCAGCCAATGGCTGGTGGTTGGTGCTCTGTGGGGCCCACCATAATGTATGAGTTTCATCCATGCCGTCCATTTATTTTTCTAGATCATTTTATGGTATGAGACAAAAAATGAGGTATATCCCAATCTCAAGTTGACCACATTACAGGAAACAGTGTCGAATGAATGTCGACCATTAACAACTTTCTGGGAGCCATAAAACTTTCGGATCAAGTTGATCTTTATTTTTTCCTTTCATTTGGGTCTTTATGATCCACTCAACATATTGGATGACAAATAAACAATACATTGGGCCTTAGGATAATTTTAATGGTGGATATCCAATCGCTATTATTTTCCTGTGGTGTGGTCCAACTGAAAATTTATATTTCCCTAATTTTTTGGTCTCATACACTAAAAGAATTTAAAAATACATATGGACAGCATGGATGAAACACATACATCATAGTGGGGCCCACAGAGCACTGACCACCAGCTGCAAGGCTGGTGGCAGGGGGAGTAACGGATTGGCTACTCCCCCTGCCACCAGCCAATGGCTGATGGTCGGTGCTCTATGGGCTCCACTGATGTATGTGTTTCATCCATGTTGTCCATCTATTTTTATAGATCATTTTATGTTATGAGAGAAAAATTGAGGTATATTGAAATCTCAAGTGGACCACATTATAGGAAAGAGTGTTGAATGAACGTTGACCATTTAAAATATTTTGGGGGCCATAAAAGTTTTGAATCAAGCTGATGTTTACTTTTTCCCTTCATATGGGTCTTTATGACCTAGTCAACAGATTGGATGTCAAATAAACAATACAGTGGGCCTTAGGAGGATTTTAATGGTGGATATCCAATCATTATTGTTTTCCTGTGGTGTGGTCCACTGAGATTTATGTCGCTATCATTTTTTGTATCAATCCATAAAATGATCCCTGAAAATAGTCAATTACCACTTTTTCTCATGGTATGGTCCACTTGATAATTGTATATGCTTCATTTTTTGAATAATGACCATAAAATGTCTGAAAAAATAGATGGACAGCAAGGACATGTGATACGTACTTCCGTGGTAAGAACTGCACCCGTCTAGGTGAAGACGGGTCTCCCTTAATCCACTCTCGACTCTTCTGAGATGGATCCTCATGGGAGAATAAAAAAAAATGACACTCTACAGGGTGTGATAGATTATACACAGTCACTTGTAAATTACTTAAAAATTGAATACCACCAGTAACTAATTTAAATAAACCTTCACAGTTATAAAGCCTAATTTAGGCCTATCATGAAACAAACAGTGTGGTTATTTACTTATCTTACCACTTGATTTCTGAACAGCTATTGGGCGTTAGAAATGAAAAATATCAGGTCTTATTTTTAATAAGTGTCCACGAATTAGAGGTTATGATTGTTCAAAGAGTTGTACATGAGTTGAACGGAGTCGAGCTTGGCACAACTCGACTTGACCCAACCAGTAGCTAACTTTATCTCAAACACGGCTCAGCTCAGTCCTCAAGCTTGATTGACCAGCTCGGCTTAGTTCAATCAGGGGCTCATGCCAATTCAAGCCAAATTTAAGCCTATGCGATATTTTCTTAAACACAGAGTGCATTTTTAATTTATCACGTAATGCAAAACAGTAATAAGTGTTATAGGTATTTCATCAAACGCTTGGCGAACTACATCAAAATCAAAATATGAGGGTAGTTTTATTACGTAAAATTTTTAAATAGTGATTTATTTTGTATCTATTCCTTCCTCGCCACCAATCAATCATGCGGAGAATATATGCACCTGAAACAAAACTTAATTGAGTTATTTCATCAAACACTCAATGAGCAGTATCAATATCAAAATAATTGAGTTATTGAGTCAATTCGAGTTGAGGTTCGATCCGAGTTGAGTTGAGCTCGGGCAAGCTTGAACTCGGCTCGAAATTTTTTTGAGCTCTAAAAACCAGCTTGACTCGGTCTGAATTCAATTTCGAGCTGAGGCGAGTAAAGCTTCTTCGAATTGAGTCGAGCGAGCTCATCGAGCTAACTTGACTCGTGTACAACTCTAATTGTTCGACCAATCTAATTATAAAGAATTACACAATTTTCGTTTAATTTTGAGTTAATGAATACACATAGCTCTCCCAAGTAGGGTTGTCAACGGGCCAAGGCTGGGGTTGGTCTGGCCCGGATTTTAAATTACTTCGTTTTTTAGGCCCATGCCGGGCCCACTGACACCCCTGCTCCTGCGTCTTTTTTTTAATAAACAAGTGTCGTCTCTTGTATGAGATGGGGAGCGAGAGTCGGGGCCCGTATGGAAATGTCACACATATCAGAGATCCGGAAGATTAATTAGGCAGGGTGCACGAGAGCATTCTGTGGAGTCACGAATCAGGACAATCTACTCATTAAATAGGCTACATATTTCCGTTGAATTTGGACCGTTGATCATTTGCATCATATGGTTCCATCTCACGTCCAACTTTGGCCCGCCTAATGAGTGGGCCAGCTTGATATTTCGTGTAAGGCATGATGATGGTACACTTGGCAAGATAGATGCCTCTTTCTATAACACGTGAAATTGGTGGCACGTGTGAAATGGTGGTTGCCTGTCGACCGTACGCTGTGCCATACATGCATGGCCACCTATGTCGGAAGTGGATTGCGTGGTGAACCCAACACTACGTAGCTACGTGGTGGAATGACTCTGTGGGCCCAACGTGGTGTATGCGTTTTATCCATGCCGTCCTTTTCCTCCAATCAGGTCCATGTGACCTTATGAACAGGTGGCCCCGAGAAGATTTCAACGGTAGACGTCATTATCCACACTGTTTCCTGTGGTGTGGTCCACCTAAGCTTTGAATATGCTTTAATTTTGGGCTCATACACTAAAATGATCTGCCAAAACGGATGGACGGCATGGATAAAATACATAAACTACGGTGTACGGATTCCTTAAACCACGTAGCTACTTGGTGCTGGGATCAGCACGCAACCTGCATCCACCTAAATCATCCTAACCACGCATTGTTCATTGCAAGCTTAAACCTACTCTGGGCCCGTCATGCGCTAAAAGAGTTCAGCTTGACCCAAAGCTCCGATTTTTGGGCAAGGCCCATTATAAAGTCCAGTCCAAGATCAAGCTCAAGCCCAAGCCCAAATTTATACCTAAAACAGGCAAGTAGAAAAAAAAAAAAAAACATACGCACACCACTCGATCCCTAGCCTCGGTGTTGAAACAGAGTCTATCAACCACCGTGCCATGGAGGGATTTTTCCACCACTAAATCAATGGCGGCAAGGGCATATGCCGGGATAGTGGCATGGATGCATCTACGCTGGTGGGATAGAGGAGAGAGAAAGAGTTGTTTGGAGGAATCGAGAAGGAGAGAAGAAGAATAATATATAATAAAGAACGTTCTATTGGAAAGCCCAACCAGTTGGGTTGCTCCCTCAGGTGGGCTCCACCTAGATTTTTATGTGAAATCCACGTGTTTCATCCCATATTAGTCACAGGGCCCAAAAATCAGCCCAGTCCATATTTTAAGTGAACCACACTATTCGAAACAATGTACAAGGCAAACTGTATGCCTTCAGGTAGCTCAACCGAATAATTGATGGGCCTGATTTTTTAGTACCAGGCCTAGCTATTGTGTGGTATCTAATGGTTGGAGTGAATTTTATATAACCATCAGGAACCTCTCTCCCAAACTCTTTCCCTTACGTGGTTCACCTGAAACAGGGCCAGCCTAATTTTTTGTCTTTTTCCAAAACTTAGAATAACACATCTAATGATCAGAGTAGATTCTACCTACCCATTACGGAGGGCCCCATGAAAAATCAAGGGTGGGCATAGCTCTGCTGCATGTTAGAGACTTTCCAAAATAAAATAAAAAATTACATCAAGCTGACCTTTAATGTTTTTTCCGTTTACTATGATGTATATTTGAATTTTATTTTGATCATTAGATGTGTAATTCCAAGTTAAGCCAGGAATTAAAACCTTGAGTTAATCTGTAATTTTTGTGAACCACACCAAATGAAGTAGTTGTAAGAGAGACGTCCATCCTTGATTATTACAAAGACCATCGTAATCATTATATAAAATCTCGTCTATGCATATCCAATACATATACATAAGGACCAAAACTCAAGCTTATTCATGTTTCAAGTGACCACATCAAGAAAAATAATTTGAAAGGTAAGCATTATCTACGTTCTCGAATCCACGAGGAAAGAAAGCAGAAAATAGAAATAAATTCTAATAAATTCGATATCGATTAATTGATTCCTAAAAACGAGTTCACAACCCTTTAAATAGGGATACCAAGCAATGGGAAAGAAAATCAGAATCAAACTACAACTAAAACTTCTAGAATTCGCGACTTACTATAAATAGTAAACTTACTATTTATAGACGGTTGTGATGTATACTAGTGCGCAAGGTTTTCGGCCAAAAACAGTAAGTGTCCTATTTGGCTTCACCAAACCGTTCTCCTAATTATTCTAAGCTCTTTTCATGTTGGGCGCAACTCTTAAAACAGGAAACGACGTCGATCCAGGGGTTTCTCGCAATTCCGAGCATTGTAACCCGGCGTGGCTGGGTTGGTTGACTAAAGTAGCTCGTTTTACCCCAAAATCATATATTTTACGTTAGCTAACTCATTCCGGATTACAAGATACGCCCGATCTAAAATCCGACGGTCCGGATCACTTCTGTCGTCGACCGGGCCTTTTCTGATCTATCTTGGCCATGAAACTGTCCGCGACCCGCTCTACATCAACTTAACATAGTTGGACACTGGATACACCTTCACTTGCATCAAATACTATGAAATTTCATGAAATCTTTGCAAACTAAAGCAGGGTAAATAAACTATCATTTTTACTTCATGAAATCTGTGCAAACTAAAGCAGGGTAAATAAACTATCATTTTTACTTCGTGCTTAAGCAAGATGTCCTACTTAAATTAGGTGACGCCTAACGTCAATTTTAATAGGTGGTAGGCCTCCATGTGTCCCTATAAGATTGACGACCCAAGAGTGGCGCTTTCCTCGGAGTAAACGCAATTAATTAAGTTTTGGAAAAAAAGGTTGACAATCGGGGCTTGTGGCATCAGGTAGAGGAAAGCATCAATTTAGTGCAATGAGTCCGATGAGAAGGCATGGGTCCACCAAAATTGGGTACTTAATTCTAGTTTATCATATGCAGATTGTGTAGCAATACTCTATGGGCCGACACGATATAAGCTTTTTATATATTTTTTCATATTATTATAGAGCATGAGCTTAAAATTGAGGGAGATCCAAATCTCAAGAGGACAACACCACAAGAAAATAGTGGAGATTAAATGCCCACTATAAAAACTTTCCTAAGACTCACTGTTATGTTTATTTGCCATCCAACCTGTTGATTAAGTCACGCACACCCAAATGAAGAGAAAACACAAATATCAATTTAATCCAAGACTTTTGTCCACGCTAAGGAGTTTCTAAAGGCGAGTGTTCAATCACCACTCTGTCATATGGTGTGGCCCGTATGAGATTTGGATATGCATTAATTTTGGGCCCATGTCATAAAATAGTCTATAAAAATGGATGAATAGCATGAATAAGACATATACATTATGATGGGGCTCACAAAGCACCGTCAGTACCCACCCCACTACTAAGGCAGTTAGTATGCAGTCCACATCCCTCTTTATGTAGGATCCCCCCTAATTGTGGGGGCCACCTTAATGAATGTATTATATAACCACTTGTCCATCTTGTTTGCAAAATCATTTTATGAAATGAGCCCTAAAAAAAAAGATACAAATCTAAAGGAGCCCTGTAATAGTAAATAATAGAGATGGAATTCCAATCATTAAAAACTTCTTAATGCTCACCATAATATTTCGGTAATGCTTGTAGTGATGAAAATGCTTAACCATTAAAACCTTCGTAGGACCATCATAATATTTCTGTAATGTTTATTTACTATATCTTAGTTGTTGATAAGGTCACAAGGGTTCTAGTTTTTGCCTTAGTGGCAGATTGTCAAGAGTTTCAACACTGAGGTGTTGGGTTCGAAACCAATAGGTGGTGAAATTCCACTACGGTATGTTTCGGGTGCGTGTGTTACAAAACTTTTGTAGCTTATAGAAAGTATTGAATGGCCAATCAGCACTCTTTCCTATGCCATGGCATGGACGCGTGGATATATCATACATATATCAAGGTGGTAGACCAGCTTTATTATTTCATTGGTAGACTTATAATATATTTATTGGACAGTTGAGATGAAGGAGGCAACAATCCAAATTCAGTAAATAAGTGAGACCGTTAATTTGAGGTTAAGGTTATTTAACGAACTTGATTTTGGAATGATGAGCAATTAACGGTAGATCCTACAATTTGCACGATTTTATTTGAGCTGATCCATGCCCCTATGTCTGTTTTTCTCTCCCATGGTGAATTTCAGGGCCATAATTTAAATGCCGGGATCATCACCCTATGTTATCTTCCATCCATTTCCATTCTCAGTGGGTACTGTTAAATGGACAATCCTGATTTATTAATAACCTTGCCACATGTAACTTAGTAATATTTCTCTTAGATACAGGGTTTTTCTGGCTGGATGGTATCATCCGCGCCTCTAATGTGTGACGCATTATCTTGGGAAAGTATATTCCCGTGTCACTTTCTTTAATTTTGACATAGCGTGGTGTATCATTTTCTAACTGTTTGACTTTTTAGAGTAAGTGATTTTTAACATGATATTAGAATAGAAAATTCTATTCGAATTTTAAAATGTGTTCATAAAAATGAGCAATCAGTAATCAAATTTTATGATATATATGTGCTCACAAAAAAAAAAAACAAATCCCACTAATAAAAAAAGTATACTCTATGAGATGGCAACCCCACCATAGGAAGCATTGGTGATTGAATGCTTGCTATTAAAACTTTTTTGAGAGCTACAAAAGTTTTTGGTCAAAGTTGATATTTGTGTCTTTCTTTTATTTATGTTTATGTAACCTAATAATGGGTTGGTTGGTTGGATAACAAATAAATATTACACTTGGCTTTAGTAAGTTTTTAATAGTTTTTAACAGTTAGTATTCAATTAACACTGTTTCCTATGGTGTGGTCTACTTGATATTTAAATAAATTTTATTTTTGGGCTCATGCTCTAAAATGAGTTTGTAAAATGAATAAACAGCTATGATAAAATACATATCATATTTGGGCTGATATCATATTTGGGCTGATCTAACTCATTTTTCTTCTCATATCTTAAAATGTTGTGATAAAATGGATGGACGGAACAGATATATCATATACATCAAGATGAGGTCCTAAAATGACTATCAAAACTTTTGAACCGGTTTCCAAGAAATGAAATTCCCACTGATATCCAAACAGGTGAAACGGTAATAATCACCCATTTCCAAGGAATTTACCATTTCCCAGTGAAACGGTGAAAATCAAACAGGCCTTAAAGGGATAACTATTCGGACTCATCACAAAGAAACCATGAATCCTGAGGAAGAGAAAAATAGAAATAATTTTAAAAATTTTGAAATAATTTAATTGATTATGAAAAATGAGTTTGCAATAAAATAGAAATTTGAAGTAGCTCATCCTACCTAAAATCTCATTCCAGATATGTCCATTTTCAGTTCTGCCAGTCCGAGTCACTTTTGTCCCTGGCTGGGCATTTTCCCATCCACATTAGACATGAAAGCATCCGCGACCCATATGCATCAACAACCGAGTGCTATAAAGATGTCGTCATCCTCGAAAATATTGAAGAAAGATTAAAGATTTGTGTTCTTACGGTGGGCGACAGATGTACGGTCAAAAGACAAATACATAAACAGTCTGCATTCCGATGAAAAAGATGTAATACTCTTCGGCAGATTATTTTAATATGAAAGATTTGAGGTCATTAGATATTGACGTTCTCCTAAAAAGACAAATGGTCAGTTTTACATGTGCCATTTGGGAGAATTGAAAACGCAGGAACGGAATCGTCGACAATACCTACGCAGCTGCCTAAAACATCTCAGCTCTTTGGATATCACCTTGTTGTATATGTAAATCCACTCTGTCCAACAGGTGGGGATCCTTATTTTAACCGTACAGAAAAAAAAAAGATCAGACTGATAAAACTTCTTATGAGCCTTAATAATTAAAATTTTTTAAAATTGCTATTAAAATCTGTAAATTCATTCGGCGTCGTCTGCCTGAGTTTTAAACAGGTTGATTTTTGTCTCTGATTTCATCCTGGTGAGCTACACCGATTAACGAGTTCGATGGAATATACTCACGACGGTGATCCCACATGCGAATCTCCCGTTGGCATCGAAATTTCCATTGTTCTCCTTGGCATGGAATATCTGAATTGTGGATCTGGCCTTTTCTATCCATGATATCTATAGTTGCCGACTGAACTGTTGCAAAATATTGATTTTATAAATATATATTTTAAAATAATAAATAATAATATAATATATAAAAAAGGTTTGAAAAACACTTTTTTGATAAGTTTTTAAGAATAGTCCCACATAGGAAAATGAATATAAGATTTTATAATTTAAATGAAAACGGTAAAGTATTATATTATTTGCTTACCTAGTCAAAGGGCTATAGACCTTGCGTGTTCCAGTGCGCGCGTGCTCTGACACGGACACGGGCTCGGTGCATGGGTATGGGCATGTGAGGCAGTGTAGTTATAGAGGCGCTAGTAGCTTAATGGCCCATGCTCAACAGTCATAAAACGGCCATAAAATAGCATGCAACAGCTTAATGCTCACCACTCCTGGAATGACCCGTAAATCTCCGTACTATGGCTCGAGTACCACCTCGACCAGAAATCATTTAAGATTAAATCATTTAGAAATTTAACAAAGTTAACTAAGTGCTAAACTCGATTAGCCATTAAATCCGTTGGAATCGCTTTAAATACGATCTGTAAGACCCAAAACTTGCAAAATCATTGACTCTAGGTTACCCTAAAGTCTAGGATCAAACTCATTACCCGGCTACTCACGGGAACGAATTGAAACTCCGTATTGGGTTTAGGCCGCACATCGGAAGCCCGATTAACACGAAGTTAAGGAACTAGGACCGCCTCACTGTGCTTGACAACCATCTCGGAAATCAGGTCCAGACGATGTCTCACGGCCATTCGCTTGAGTCCGGAGCGAGGGAGTGTGAAAACCACTGTTTTCTTTACAAAATAAATATCTTGAATAGTGATCTGGCACCACTCACTTGCGGATCAGTATTAAGCAACCAGACCGTTAGAATCAGACCAAATTACACCCTCGGATCAGGAAAAATTTCAGGAACATTTACATGTACTTGGAATTTCGGATCGTGGCCCACTGACCGTTGAACTGAAAATGGTCCACCACATGTGATCTGGGAATCCGACCGAGACGAAAACGTAATCCCACGTAGATCCATGAGTTGTGAGCTTAAGTCTGACGTTTGGCTCAAGGAGGTTCGCCAGAAACCCTCTTTTGAGCTGGAACGACGCCGAAATGCTTATAATAGAAGTACCCCTTGAACAGGAGTCTATTCCGGAGAGGTTTTAGGCTATATAAGGGCCTTATAACAGCCCCTCTCACAGCCATACGATTTTGGGATAAAACCCTAAGGAGAGAGAGAGAAAAAGGAGAGAAAGCTTGGGATTTGTGGGAGTATCTTCCTCCTACTGCTTTCGATCATCACACGGGTTGCACCGCCTCTTTCCAAACATTTTTCCGGCGATACCGGCTCCGTTTTAAGGTGAGAAACCCTAACCCTAGATCTGTTTGGGTGAGTGGAGGTTATAGGATATGAAATAGCTAACCGTTTCACTCTCTAGGCGATAAAACTGCCGAATACGGAAGCCCTTCGAACCTTGCTGATTTCTTGTGATTCCAAGGTGCAAGGTGAGGACTTTAGGTGTATAGGTTACGGTTTTCAACGCTTTCAATGTCAGATAATGATAGATTCATGATCTGCATGCAATTGCACATGTACAAAGTGCTTTCCGTTTTCTGTTTCGATTAAAGTTGTAGAATATGGAATTTCACATACTCTAGGTATACGTAGAAATACCGTATACGTATTTTTTTAGAAAAGTGTTTGACATGTTTATTTGATGTATGGTTATACGATATATGGATAAAATACTTGTTTGGCGAAAGGAATCGCCGTAATACATGTTTGCTTATAAACACTATGTACGTTGAAATTGTGTATTCTAGAAGATACTGTATATGTATGAATTTTGGAAATGCAATTGTTATGATTATTTGCTGTATGATTATGATATACATGGATAAAATACTCGCTTGGCGAAATGATAGCCCTAATACATATTTTACTAACATACGTCATGTATGTCGAAATAGTGTACTTTAAGTGTTGTGTAAATGCTTGTGAGAGTAAATGCTTAGGTGTTAGTACCGTAGGTCGGTGCTGAGATGGAATTCTCGACTACCTTAGAGACATGTATGATTCCATTCATGTGATTGTTTACTCTAACCACTCATTTATGATGCATATGTATTTGTATCCCTACTTGTATAGTGCTCTATAACATGCTTTACAACATGCTTTATATCATACTTTATACCATGCCTTATGACATGCCTACTAGCATGCTTGTATTACTTTGTTTATCATGCTTTACTCCACATGCTATGGATGAGAGCTGATTGAGTTTGGGACTATATCTATAGTCCAGACATTCGGTACCAGACTTGAGATTGTGGCTGAGATTCATGTCGCCACGAGGGATGTGTCTGACGAACCCGAGTCGTACTTCAGTTGGCGATAGTGGTTGGCCACACAGAGTGCTTTTGCGCTTCATATCGCCCAACTTGTTGTGCGCTCGAGCTTGTCAGGCTCGTCAAGTAACCCGATATGTTGAATGTGTGTTCACCATGTTTGGCCATTACTGCTTGAACTTAGGGTACCAAACTTACCAGTGGCAATCCCGTTAACCATGGTACCTCGATCCGCTAATACTCATGAGCCGGACATGGTGGTATGGGATACCGTGGCTGAGCTGTCGGCCTATGCTGGGGCCATGTGCCTCCCTGTAGTGACCATTGAGCAACCCAAACTCGTGAGCCGAATACGGTGGTATGAGACACTGTATTCGAGCTGTCGATACTTACGGCGAGAGCCGAGTACGGTGAGACCTGTACTCGTGCTGACGGGCGACGAGTCCTCTGTAGTGTCTTTGAGTATACTCCAAGGTCTGTGATTGACGGCGAGCCCTTCACAGCAACTAGAGTATGAGTTGAGCCGAGTACGGTGAGACCTGTATTCGAGCTGACGGCCAGCGATTGAGCCGAGTACGGTGAGACCTGTACTCGAGCTGACGGTCAGCAATTGAGCCGCATACGGTGAGATCTGTATCCATGCTGACGGGTGACGAGCCCTTTGTGATGCCTTCGCTATGCCTCTCAAACCATAATATCGTATGAGATTAACTAGGATTGACGACCCTAGAATGAATCATGTTTGGGAATGATACAAGGGAGGTACCTTAGTTTCCCAATACTACTGTTTGAAATGGACTAATAATAACTCGGTAATCATGCTCATCATCGCACCGCATGTGCCTAGTAGATGTGGAGCACTGAGGGAGGTATGCATTCGCGAACGTAAGATGATGTCGCATGAGGGTGGTTTGGCAAGGGCATACATCATCATGTCATTTCATACTTGCATTTAATAAGAGTAGTTAAACTTGTTTGATTGTACTGCTTTATCATTACTGCTTGATTGAATTGATAACATGTTAACCTATGCTTTATTGTTCCACTGAGTTAGCTACTCACTCCCACGTTACGGGACAGTGTTGTATACACCAACCAGACTCTGTCACAGGTATAGACGGCACGTCGGTTCAGGAGGCGGAGCCCGATTTCGACGAGGACTAGGATGAGTTCTCATTCATGCAGTACTCTGACGGCTTTGCTTAGGCCGACTGCATCGCGGGGATTTCAGGACTCATCTTTTAGATTGTATTTTGATTTTTGACTCAGAAACAGTACATGTATATGGGTACTCAATTAGTGTTCATACTCTGGTGCTCATGAAGATTTTGTTTCCTTACATACCTTATATATATATAATTTCAGTATTCCGCTTGCCTTTATACAATTGCACTGGAGTATGAATTACTGTGTTGGTATAATCTCATTCATGTTTATTGCTCTAACTCAGACAACATTTAACCATCATTATGTATATTGCATAAGTGATGCGTTGGAACTCGGGAGTTGAGTTCATGCTCGACCCTCGAATTTCAGGGCGTTACAACTCCTCTCCTATACTTCAGTGATTCCAGCAAGACAACAAGAGTTGAACCTTTGCTTGAAGAACAGACAACCTGTGTGGTCTAGAACAGTTCAACTAAACCGGTGGGTGAAGAACTGACCAGTACAGTGGTCTAAATCACATATTCTCTTCTCTTATTCTCTTTTAGGATTTTTCTTTATTGTGATTCTGCCAGATAGTATGTAACAGAATTCCATTTGGTGGGCCTTCATGTTTGTTGAGTGCAGATCCACACCAAGCTCATCGTATTCTAGAAGCGGTTTGACTGTAACCTATCAGCATACTCAATTCACTTGATTAGAAGCAAATAACGCTTTAAGGACAGCGTTTCAGATGTACTTCAGCTTATCCTTAGTTCTGATAATCGTGATTTTTTAATTTCCATATTTTACAGAAATAGTTTTATTCTATATAATTTTCAACAAGAACGTGGTAGACTTATACAACTGGGGTGGGGCCAAGTGTTCTAGGCGTTGCGTAGACCTTTGGAGAGGATTCCGGTCCAAATTGCGTGGGCAAAAGATGACGGTTCCGTGTGATATAATCCCTTTCCAATCACGGTCAATTCAACAAACGCACGAACGAAAAGCTTTGAACTCTGGCTACATGTGACGCTTGATGCACAAGCATTTCAAAATGATACACGTAGGACAAATGGCTCAAAATAAAGCTGCTAAACTCCAGAGGAAGCGGATTCCCTGATGGCAGGCGTTGTGGGGCTACGATGATGAACGTGTTTTATGTTTTATATACACTTTGTTCATCCGTTTTACCAGTGAAAAAATCCATAGCTTAAGTGGGCCACACCACACGAAAGTGAGGACATTGATATCCACCGTTGAAACCTTTATAGGGCCATCATGATTTTTTTTTTTTTTTTTTTTTTATCTTTGTCATCTCAAGGACATATGGGCTTGGATGAAGGGAAAATACGAATATTAGCTTGATTTGAAACTTTTAAAACGCAAACAAATTTCAATGGGCCACCACTGTTTTGAGTACAAAAATCTACTCGATGGGTTTAACAATCCTGTCTGATTCGTGGACGCTTATTTGTAGAAAGAAGTCGAATGAATATGTTTTATTTTCAATTTTGACCGTCCAATAAATGTCCAGTAATTTGGTGGTCAGATAATCAAATGAGCTTAGTTAATGGTTCATGATACATATAAGCTGATATACATAATTCGGACGGTTTAGCTTCAATTTACTGATGTGCCACGTATGTAAGTTCTATGTGGCTGTGTACAATCCATCATGCTCTCCCAAAGTATCAATTTTTTCTTAAAAGAAAATCTGGTGACGTTCCTGTTGAGCTGGCTGCGTGCTAATTTAACAGCAGCCCACGTGTCACGTGTAGGATATCTGAACCGTGGAAATGGTCCGGCCCCAATATTAAAAATCACCTGTCCCGATAATCAGGCCAATGTACTCATTAGGTGGGCTACATTTATATGTTGAGTCAAGCATTTGGACATCCATTGACTTAGACAATGTGGTTCGTCCGTGATTGGATCACCTGATTTTCAGGCACGGTGGGCCCATCGTTTCCATGCCTCCATTGTCCTGCCCAAGTGATATGGATGAAGCCGGCTGTACGTGATCAGTTATCTAGCTATTACTTATTAAGTCAACTGGCAGACTGAGTGGAGATACCTCATTTCAACACTTGAGGTATCAGCATCAATCCGTAGCTGGGGTGGCTAACGTGGAATGTGTGTACTGACATGGGTTTGTACTAACAAGCTAACCCAAGAAAAAAACAAAAAAAAAAAGAAAGTTATCTAGCGATTGCCTTTGCGAAGAACGTGTCAGGCTACAGGATATATTACTGTGCCAAAGGCGGTGGATACGTGGCAGGATGCTCTACGGACGCGGATTAGCTACCGACAGGTCGAATAGCGAGACTCGCTACCGAAGGGAAACGGATTGGCTACTCCCCCTGACACCAGCCCCGGAGCTGGTGGTCGGTGCTCTGTGGGCTCCACCATGATGTATATGTTTCATCCATTCCGTTCATCCATTTTTAAATATCATTTTATGTCTTTATCCAAAAAATAGGAGGGATACAATTCTCAATACAAATCTCAAGTGGATCACACCACAGGAAAAAAATAGTGATTGGATATCCATCATTTAAATCCTCCTAAGGCCCATGTACTGTTTATTTGACATCCAATCCGTTGATTAGGTCATAAAAACCCAGATGAAGGGATAAAACAAAGATCAACTTGATCCAATACTTTTATGGCCCCCAAAAAGTTTTTAACGGTCGAAGTTCACTAAACACTGTTTCCTGTAATGTGGTCCACTTGAGACTCGGATATACCTCATTGTTTTTGCATTATTATAAACTGACCTACAAAAATAGATGGACGGAATGGATGAAACACATACATCATGGTAGGTCCACAGAGCACCGACCACCAGCTCCGGGGCTGGTGTCAGGGGGAGTAGCCAATCCGTTTCCCTGCCGAAGGGACGTCACCAAGTTATGTGCGCCCCACGATGATGTATGTTTTATATCCACACCGTTCGTACATTTGTAGAAATCATTTTAGGGTACGAACCAAAGAATGATGCAGATCCAAGGCTAGAGTGGACCCACCACAGGAAACAGTGAGGAGAGTGACGCCGACCGTTGAAACCTTTCAAAGGTCCACCGTGATGGTTTTTTTGAGATTCAACCTGTTCATGTGTTAACGCGGACCTCTGTTCGGGTGGTAGATTATCAGGAGTTTCAACTCCCGATCAAGGGTTCGAGTACCCATATGTGGTTAAATAAATAAACAGGTAAATACGCGGACATCAAATAAGGGAAGACACAAATATTAACTTGATTGGAAACTTTTGTGGCCCTTAAAACTTTTTAATGGTCAGCGTGACTCTCTCGCTATTTTCTGTGGTGAGGTCCACTCGAGATTCCAATCTGACTCATTCTTTGGCTCCTGCGCTAATATAATCTCTCCAAATGGATGAACGGTGTGAATACAAAACATACATCATAGTTTAGCCCACGTAACTTGGTGACGTCACTTCAGCAGCAAGTTTGGCTACTCAACCTCTACGAACCGGAGTTTTCATCAGGTGGGCATATGATTGAATGGACAACCACATTAGAATTGTACGGAGGATGCTACTCCCTCAATCAATTCTCAAACTTGACTTGTGGGTTATACTATACTATGGCTGAGATTTGCCTTTGATAACCAACATGTGGTACCACCCCGTGTCGGTTATCAAAGGCAGTGGTGGGGATCCGCATTATTTGTTGCGTTTTTATGAAATAATTAAAATAATAATAATCCATTTGTAGTTCCTAGTATTTCTCGGTGAATATTGTCTGAAATTTTGGTCACTCTAGTAAAATGGAGCAATTTTTGAATATAAATTGGAGGCGGATTAGCTATGACAGCTTGAGTAGCCAAACTTGCTACTGAAGTGACCTCACCAAGTTTTGTGAGGCCCATCATGATGCATGTTTTGTATCTATATTGTCCATCCATTTGGAGAGATCATATTAGTGCATGATTGAAAGAATGAGTCATATTCAAAGCCTGAGTGGACCCCACCACATAAAACAGTGGGGAGGGTGATGCATACCACAGAAAAGTTCCACGGGTCACAAAAGTTTTCCATCAAGCTGATATTTGTGTTTTCACTTCTTTCATGTCTGCGTTAACACATGAATAGGGTGGATTTCAAATAAACATCATGGTGGACTTTCGGAAGGCTTCAACGGTGGGCGTCAATCTCCCCACTGTTTTCTGTGGTGGGGGTCCACCCCAACCTTGGATCTGCCTCGTTCTTTGGACCATGCCCTAAAATGACCTCTCCAAATGTGTGGATGGTGTGGATACAACACATACATCAATATCCCATCTGCGTCCATGTAAATTATGGTGAGTAGTTTTAATTAACCAAAAACACTATAAAAGGGTCTACGTGGTTTTACATGTGAGATTCAAAGTCTCTTTTATTTTTATAAATTTCAACTTTTGGAAATATCTCTCTGTAATTTAATTATTTTGAGTCATTTTTTAATAATATGCAAAAATTATAGAATTAAAATATGTAAAATTTAAAAGAAATGAATAAATTAGAGGTGTAAGAAAAGTTGCAAAAGTCTGCATTTCAGAAGGGTGTGTTGAAAATCAGTGGTTTTAAAATAATAAAAATGAAAATTCAAAATTTTCAAAATTTTGGAATTTTTCTGCCAAAATACTTTTTGAATTTTTTGAATTAAAAAGTGCGGTGTGTGTGTTTTGTCCCACATCGGAAATACGAAAGATAGTTTTGTGGTTTATATGAGATATTGAGAAGGGTATTCTTACTTGGAGTTTTTTGGAGGAGATGAAATACGGGTTGCGTGTTTCAGTGCGAAGCGCTAGAACACACGCATGCATGCACGCATGCGATCTCGTGCTCGGGCACGGGCGTGGGCAGTGAGGCACTGTGGCTGTAGTGGTGCTAGATGATGCACTTCGCACGTGCGCATTGTGTCGCAGAGTTGTCGCTCCCTCGCGACCTTACGCGAACCAGTGCGAGACGGTGCGATGAGTCTAGTCAGAGCCTTAGGACGGTGTGGATCTAAAAAGTTGGAAATGAGCTTAAGTTTTATAGGTGACTGAGAACAGTCAGATCTTAAATCCGAAAAGTCCAGCCGTTTCTATAAGCGGATAACTACCTTAAAAGTCACAACGGTCCGAAAATGGACGGGCCAGGATGATCCAACGGTCATATCTACAAATCTAATGACTAGAAACGTCTGAGATTAATGGACAACGGCAAGAAACGCTTTTCAAATGTTCAGGACCATTGAATACCACACAACAACGGGTCTAAACCTGAGGCCTATATAAACTGGACCATTCCAGTCCGATTTCATCATCTCAACACACCATATCTCCCATCAAATCAGATACAGTCCATAGCTCCTTTTTAGAATACTGTAATTATCTCTACCGTCTAAATCTGTCAAAAGAAATCTACTGTGTTAGAACTGTTCCATAGTTGACCTATCGTGATTGCTGCACGCTGGATCTAGATAATGTTTGTCTTATCGTGGAAGCAATTCGCCTGTAACCCATCAGCAGTTGATAAGGGGGCGAATCACGCTTTAAGGACAACGTATTTTATACGTGATTCAACCTAGTGAAATTGTTATTTTCAATTATTTATTTTTATATTTTCGGTGTATCCAATCAAATTTCCTAACAGGGAATAGTCTTTGGTTTGTAGGCTTAAGCTCATATTTTAGTATTTCAGATAATGCGGCTTGCTCTATCCTAAAGCAAAGCAGATTTATTGATACTCTGTTATAAATTGATTTAAATATTGAGAATGCATGAATATTGTTTTAAAGAGAATGACACTATAGTGACTTAAAACCCATTTAAAATTTTATTTTAACTTGACCTCTTACATATATTTCTTCTCTTTCATTATTTTATACCGTAGCTAAATTTGCTTAAATTGAATAAATGCTGGTTGTGAAAATTTAGCCAAAGTTTTCTATTTTGTCAAGGTATTTCTAATATCATGGCTCACCTATTGAATGAACCACCTTCATCTTTGGACAGGGGACATCAAAGAGATCAAAGTCCATGTGATGAATGGATTCGATATTTCGACCATCTAGCGTGCTAGTACAGGCTTCCATATTTCAACCATCTACCATTTATATAGGTGATGGCATATGCATTAAATGACTTAGTCTGCTCGATTTGAAACTGAATTGCTTGAAATTGGATTGCGTGCTGGGTAACTTGGTATGCTTTTATTGCCTGAGTAAACTCAATTGGGCAGCCATAAATATATGTGGTTTATTTACACTATCCATTCATTTTTCCAGCTCATTTTAAGGGTTGAACACAAACGTCATTTTTCGGATCAAGGCCTAAATCAATCTCACCAAATGGACGGACAGTTTAGATATAACACATATGCCATCGTAGGCCCACAGAACTTAGTGACGCCAACACACCACCGAGGTAGGCACATCACGCTATCCGCTTCCGCCCCATTTAGGCTTGGACCCGGACGGATGCGGATTTCATGTGAAAGCCTTTCGCGGGGGTTATTGCGCTGGAAACTTAGGTGGGGCCCACCTTGATGTTTGTAAGAAATCTATCATGTCCATACATTTTGTGAGCTCATTTTAGTATTTATGATTAAAAATAAAAAGGATCCAAGACTCAAGTGGGCCGCACTAAAGGAAAATGTGTGTAGAGAAATTCCTACAGTTGAAACCTCCATAGGATCGATAGTGATGTTTACATGCCATCCATACTGTTCATTACACCATTCTCTTACTGATATGAACTGAAAACACAAATATTAGCCTGATTCAAAACTTCTGTCGCTCCACAAATATTTCAACTGTGGATGTCTAATCCTCACGTTTTCGGCCCACTTGAGTATTAGATCCTGCTCATTTTTTTTTTTACCCCATGTCTTAAAATGATCTCAAAAAACAGATGGGCATGGTGGATTTCTCACAAATGCCATAGTGGGCCCCACTTAGGTTTTCCTATCCAGTGTAGGATGCAGATTGGGTATTGAACCATCACTAGCGGACTTGCTTTGAAGTTCTGTGGGCCTCGCCACGATGTATGTGTTGTATGCACACCATCCATCCATTTGGAGAGGTCATTTTAATGCATGATCCAGAGAATGAAGCAGATCCAAAGTTCAAATGGACCCATGTATGTTTGGCACCATAAAGTAAATGGGGGTTTCAAATTCCTCATAGAGGGGGTTTGAAATCCTGAATTACATCTAAAATCTTATCAAGAGTTGCATGTGTAATGCTATGGGAAAAGATGGGCCAGCCTTGGAAGAGACGGACTCAGCTCGGCCAACCAAGTGAAATCACCATAGTAGGTCGACTAACCGAGGCCGACAAGCGAAGTCCTAGTTCAGTATAATAACTCGTCTAGTCCTGGCTCGGCAGTAACCAAGGCTTGGCTTCCAAGTTCTTTTGTAGGGCTTTCACATCAGCCTAGAACCTGAAAGAAGCCATTACACGTCTGACCCTATCGCCTTCGACCCAACTCTCTTTACCAAGTGCATCAGGGGATCAGCTCACTCGTGAGCTCGGACTGTCGGGTAAGACCTAGACTTCGAGGCCAGCTCAGATGAGAACTTGGTCAGCAGTCGCGATTGAGGGGTCAACTCTAGTAACGCATGACAGGAGTAACGCCCAGCGCACGATCTTAGGGTAACCGACTACATTACCGGTTAAACACATCTCGCTTAATGGCTGATATTGTAAGACCCGTATCCTAGTCCATACGGTTCCATCGACTCCCGCGATCATTCCCGTGGAATTCTGGCAACCTGCGACCTATAATCGACGTTTGTGTGCGACCCTAAGTAGTATCCTATAGATTTGAGTCGGCTTAATCCGAGACTTGTACCATTGCGACCGCACCGTCGCTGCGGTTTCAATGCCGCGTCTTGCATACCGATCTAATACCCTGACAAGGAGATGTGGGCCGGCGTTCAGTTCGAAGAAAACACCTCGTGTTTGCAATTCCAAGAGAATCTCTACAACATGTCCCATCAATCAATCACTCAATCAATCAATCAATCACCTCATGTCAAGTACACACACCCATGCTTTCTTTCTCCCCAAGTCGAGTAACCACCAAGTCAACTCTCTCTCACATTCTCTCTTACACACCTATACATGTCAAGTACCACATCACCTCACATCCATCACTCCATCACCCATCACCTCCCTTACAACCCTCTCTCTCTCCCTCATTTCTCAACACACTTCCCAAGCAACAAATCCCAAGCAAAAGAGAGGTGGACGTCCATGCATTTCTAAGGAGAGAAAGTGGTTTTGTGTGGCCCACTTCCCACCCCAAAAACCTTCATCCTAGCCATTCATTTATCATCTTCCACCATCAAAGTGAGACACAAGGAGATCGGCTTTCCAACGGACCAAGAAGATCGAACGGTGAGTGCTTATTAGACTAGATTTTGCATGTTTTGATGATGGGCCAAGTGAGGCTTACCGATTGATGGTATGGATCTCACTTTGGACCCTAGGTATGGCCGATGGCCCACCTTGATCCTCATGATCATTCCATGATGGGACCATTCTCCATGGACCCCATCATGATGTTTATTTTCTTTGCATAAAAAGAGGTTATTTAGACCGTTCATTTTGGGTGGAGAAGGAACCTCCACCGTTGATCTTTGATTTGGTGGGCCCACATGTATTGGGACCCACTTGATGTATGATTGAATGCAAGGGAGGGTTCATAGTGGCGAAGCCCTCCATCACATGTGTCCTGTCTCTCTCCCTCCCTCTCTCTCTCTCTCTCTCTCTCTCTTTTTCCTTTTTCTTTGTGATGATGTAGTTGTGTGGCCCACTTTGATAGACCCCACTTTGATGTATGTATTACCCATGCCATCCAACCCTTTCTTTTGGTGGCCCACGTCCATAGGTGGGGCCCACCTCAAATGTATGTATCATGCCCAAACCGTCCAGCGTCTAGGGACACTGGACGTGAACTGGGAAAAAAAAATATATATATATATAAGCTTGGTTCAAGCCTTGGAGGTGGGCCGCTCATGTACGCCCCACCTTGATGTATAAATTCAATCCACGCCGTCCATCCCTTTCCTCAGACCATTTTAGGCGTTGAGCTAAAAAATGGGGCTAATTCGACTTTCTGGCAGGCTATAACATAGAAAATAGTGGTTTTCATCGTTAAAACTCACCCTGATGTTTTGGTACACCAAAACATACTGGATATTGGGCTCCTTTGGATGGTATCGGGCCATGGAATCCAGTGGGCGGGGTGGATCCTCACAATGCGGGCCCCACGTACGAAAAACCCCAGAAAAACAGATTTCAAAAAAAAAAAACATCTGCAGTAGACGTTGCTACTGTCAGAGGCACGCGGGCAGCGCCTGCGTCGTTCAGCGAGCGGACGGCAGGGACCCACGGTCCCAACCGTGGGCCTCACCATGACGTGTGTTTGTTATCCAAATCGTTCATTAGGTGGGGCCCCTTCTTGAAGTGGGCCCCCTCCAAAAATCTGCCCGATCTGAAACTCAGGTGGCCCACATCACAGGAAACAGTAGGGTTGAACCGTCTGCCATTGAAACCCTTTCTGGGTCCAGAAGTTTTGGATCAATATGAAATTTGTTTTTACTCTTCATCCGGGTCTGTGTGACCTCGTCAACGGATTAGATGGCAAATAAGCATTATGGTGGGCCCCAAGTGGGACCCATTGATGTATGTATTGTATCCCACACCGTCCGTGGGACGGTTGGTGTACCTCACTCCAGCGCATAGCTGCTGGAGCGGCGTAACCAAGTTTCGTGGGTCCCATCAGTATCCTCCACGCCTTCCATCTATATGGGACCCACCATGATGCATGTATTGCACCCAAACCGTCCGATACTTTGGCAAGCTTGTCTTGCAGGCTTGAGACTAAAAATAAGTCAGATCTAAAGTTCAAGTGCACTGCACCATTTAAAGTAGTGGACTATGACATCCACTATTCAAAATCTTCAAGGGCCACAGTAAATTTCTAGTAAACTTATATTTGTCGTCACTTCATCTATCCATATGTTAACTTATGAATGGGTTGGATTTGTGAACTACAAATTGGTGGGCCCAACGAATGATTATGAATGTTTTATGGAGGGTATACCCCTCAATTGATGAGTGTGGTGTGGCCTATGCAAGCCACGAATTGACTTGATTTTTATGTCCTAGTGGCCCCACCATGATGTGTGTATTATACCCACATGTTCATTTATTTTATTAGGGCCGTGGGTCCCATTATCTTGAGAGGCCCACCCTACTTATGTGCCCCAATCATGGGCCGCCTTAGGCAAGCCCACCATGATGTATGTGTTGGACCCACTGTCCATTTATTTTTGTCCAATCATGGGCTGCCTTATGAGGCCCACCTTTGATGTGTTTATGACTCATCCATGAGGCCCATATTGATGTATTTGTGGCCCACCTATGAGGCCTACTTTGATGAACTTTGTGGCCCATCCGTCAGGCCCACTTTGATGTATTTGGTGGACCAATCGAGAGGCCCACTTTATTATTCATGTGGCCCATCATGATGTATCTTTAACCCATGAACGGGGGCCCACCTGTTGCGTGTTTTGAGGCTCAAGTGCAGGGCCCACCTGTTATGTATTTGAGGCTCGTGTGATGAAGCCCATTGTGATGTATTTCCGACCCATTTGGCAAGGCTCATTGTAATGTATTTCAGGCCCGTTTTTTAGGCCCACCTTGGTGTGTATGAGGCCCGTTATTGAGGCCCACCTTGATGTGTATGAGGCCTGTTGTTGAGGCCCACCTTGACATATATGAGGACCATATGATAAGGCCCATTTAATGTATTCTAAGGCCCATGGGTTATGGCCCATTGCAATGTACATAAGGCCCATTGGTGCGACCCATTAATGTGGCCCACTTGATGAATATAAGGCCCATGTGATATGACCCATTTGATGTATTTAAGGCCCAATGAGATGTACCTAAGGTCCATTGCAATGTATGAATCCACCATTATTTATGTAA
The DNA here is from genome assembly GCA_021015155.1 of Magnolia officinalis. NCBI lineage: Eukaryota > Viridiplantae > Streptophyta > Magnoliopsida > Magnoliales > Magnoliaceae > Magnolia > Magnolia officinalis. The sequence continues at coordinate 2,362,443 of JAJHSJ010000001.1, read as the reverse complement.
TGATATTTATGGCGGGTCGTGCCTTGGGAGCAATGATGGTTTGATGTCCACATTGTAAGTACAATGTTGGTTGAATGCCGCATTGTAACTCTCCTTAGGGCCCATTGATAGGCCCATACTTGTTGATAATTCATCACTTTATAACAAGCTTAATATAATCCCATGATTCATGCTCATACGCATCATATGTATGCTTGATATGAGGAATGTTTGATCATAGCATAAGTCGTTAAGTTGAGACATTTACGAGACTCCTTATAAGACGAAGTGCCCCACATGATTGCGCGGTACGTGCAGGATTGTTGCATGATTGAGGGTGTGAATCATGCATTTCGCATTGTGTGTCGTGATCACTGCACGCCCTAGGGACATCAGGGTCATGGCCTTCACAGGAACATCGTAGATGGTCGTATCAGATACCAAAAATATTGGTTTTAGCATTGTGGGCACTTAGGATGTCCTTTTGGGTGAAAATTTTAGAACCTTTTTGGTACTATGAAATGTTCCAACGTCTAGATCGAGTGGATACATGAGCGCCCGAGTGTCGAATACTAGTAGGCCGTGTCTCCCACTGTGTCGTGGTCGGTTGGAAGGGGGGTGGCCTTATCCACCCGAGTGAGGGGGCTATAAGCTAGGTTGAATTTGACTAGCTCGCAAATGAGTCCACTATAGACGAGCCGGATGGGTATTGGCAGACTACTGGTCAAGCGAATAGTGTGGTCTCTTCCACTTGCTTGGCTGTGCAACTAGGGAGGAGATAGTCAGTGTAAAGTGTATTAGACCCCGGTGATATCCATAGAGGAACTGTACTGATATGTGTACTTGATGAGTACTGACATGGTTGCTTTGCATTTTGCATATGACATTTGGCTACATACGCCTCGCATCACATGGCCTTGGTATGACCGATAGCATTCATGTCTTGCATCACATAACTTTGGTACATCTGATAGCATTCATGGACTTACCGCATATTTCCGCATTACTCTGATATTTTATGCGTGGTACTTATCTTATGCACACACTTACACCACCCTCTAAGGTTTCTATAAGCTTATGCACGATAGATGCGTGTAGGTGGCGTTAGGTTGCAGCAACGTTGAGCTTGGAGTGTGCGGTGGACTTCTGGAGCTTTGATTTTGATACATATGTATTTCCTTTCAGCACTGTATTCAACTGTTTATATTAGTGGATATGTGATGATGATGTTGCCTTTGTGATTTGGGTAAACTTGTGGTTATGCTTATTATGAGACAAAAGTACATTGGAAACCCTCATTATAGGATCTCAGGATCGGAATCGGGCATGTGAGTGCCGGGATCCGAGAATGGGGTACTACGGAGGCTGTCGGCACCGGATTCGGCGATTGGAAATTTTGTGAGCCCGTTTTCCGAGTTTGGGGCGTGACATATATAATGCCGAAAATGACGGACACAGTTACTCACATCAAAATGTATAAATAGGGGACAAATCCATTTGAACAGGGACACAACATCTTACACCTTAAGCCCTAGCTATATAACTTAGACCTGGATTCCTGGCCTGACTTTGGCATCGGAGGGTCCCCTGCTCTAGCCAGGGTCTCCTTTGTCCTTTTCTTATGCAGGCTAACAGGGCTCGGAACGAGCATTCAGAGCTCGTCCAGGGTAAACCAGATTCTTGCAGCAACATTTTGGCACCGTCTGAGGGAAAAATAACGAAAAGTCTTGGTAGCTTTACCAAAGATGGTTAGAAGAAAGAAGAAAACACTCACAGTTGCAGCCATGGAACCTGAGCCTACTTGACAACGACACTCATCCTCAATACTTCATGCTGAATCGGCCCCGACGGGGCCGTCTCAACGAACTCGGAGTTGAGGAGGTAAGTATCGGGCGTTGCAGAATTAAGTGCATGCGTTGGTTGATGAGATAAACCAAATGAGGCAACATCAGAGGACTGGACAACAAACACCCCTTGATCAAGGAGAGGTCGCCCCAGTGGCAGCAAAAGAATCTGCTCTCGTGAGCTCGTGAGTAGGAGTGTCTCAGAGCATGTCAGCTCGGGCCTCGAACCTTGTGCGAAATGCAGCAGCTCGAGCATCGACCTACGTGTCTGAGACCTCGGCATTAACCCTGACCGACATCCGCCATGAGCTGGAAAGGAGGAGAAGGGGCAAAACGCCCGAGGTCGAAGTTCCTCGTGAAATAGTCGCTGAGAACAAGGATCCATGGGAAGCCTAGCTTGATGAACTTCGAAACAAAATCAAAACCCTGTGGCAGAACCACCAGGCACCTACTCCCATTGCAGTGGGAGCAATGATGGAGGAGATCGAGCCTCCATTTACCAGCGACATTATGGGCGTGGCGATGCCTCTGAGGTTCAGAATGCCCCCCATCATTCAATACTCAGGGTCCGGGGATCCAACAGAGCACATGGAGTCTTATCGCTCGTGGATGCAAATCCAGTCGACCTCGGAGGCGATGATGTGCAGAGCGTTTTTTATAACCCTCACAGGGGTTGCGAGAAGTTGGTACCGACAACTTAAGCTGAGATCGATCAGCATGTTCGCCGAACTCACTAGATCATTCCTGACACAATTCATCGTCGGAAAGAAGAGCCGAAAACCTTCGACTCACCTACTCACCCTCAAGTAAAAGAATGGAGAGTCGCTGAAAGATTACATCTCTTGCTTCAACGAGAAGGCTTTACAGGTCGACGATTACTTCGACAAAATGGCTTTGTCTGCGATGATCAGCGGGCTTAAAGAGGGGAGGTTCCTCTTCTCGATAGTGAAAAACCCGCCGAATACGCTTAGAGAACTCATAAATCGCGCGCAGAAGTACATGAATGCTGAAGAGTTCTTCGACTTGCGAAAGAGTAACCAAAGCTCAGAACATTCGTTCAAAGAGAAGAGGCGGAAAGATGAAACACCGCCACAAGCCAATAAGAGGAGGTCTAACAACAATACCTCCCGTGATCGAAGTCTCTTTTATTTCAACTTTTGGAAATATCTCTGTAATTTAATTATTTTGAGTCATATTTTACAAATATGCAAAAATTATAGAATTAAAATATGTAAAATTCCAATTTCAAGCAATTCAGTTCCAAATCAGGCAGACCAAGTGATTTAATGCATATGCCATCATCTATATAAATGGTAGATGGTTGACATATGGAAGCCTGTACTAGCATGATAGATGGTTGAAATATCGAATCCATTCATCACATGGACTTTGATCTCTTTGATGTCCCTGTCCAAAGATGAAGATGGTTCATTCAATAGGTGAGCCATGATATTAGAAATACCTTGGCAAAATAGAAAACCTTTACTAAATTTTCACAACCAGCATTTACTCAATTTAAGCAAATTTAGCTACGGTATAAAATAATGAAAGAGAAGAAATATGTGTAATAAGTCTAAGTTAAAATAAAATTAAAAATATGTTTAAAGTCATTATAGTGTCATTTTCTTTAAAACAATATTCATGCATTCTCAATATTTAAATCAATTTATAACAGAGTTTCAATAAATCTGCTTTGCTTTCAGGATACAGTAAACCTCATTATCTGAAATACTAAAATATGAGCTTACGCCTACAAACCAAAGACTACATTCTTCTGTAATGCAGACTTTTGCGACTTTTCTAACACCTCTGATTTATTCATTTCTTATGGGTACAAAAGTTTTGTATCAGGCTAAGTATTTTGTGTTTTCAGTTCATGCAATGCAAATGACTTTATAAACAGTTTGGATGGCATATAAACATTAAGGTGGAACCTAAGAAAGTTTCAATGGTAGACATTTCTTTTCCCACTGTTTTGTCTTGCGTTGTCCAGTTGAGTCTTGGATCTAGCTAAATATATATTTTTTTTATTGCATATCCTAAAATAAGCTTGCAAAACAGATGGATGGATTGGATTTCTTGCAAACATCCCCACGCCCCTACCTACGCTCCCAGCACAAAAGCTTTATGCTAAAGGCTTTTGCAGGTAATCCAATTGTACCTTCAAACATGTTTTATGTGGGCGGCCCATCTCTGAGTGCACCACATGGCAATCAAATTCCAAAGACAGGATATCATGATGTATATTTGAACATCATGTTTGAGGGGATTCAGTACATATTTATTCTCACTCGGGGAAAAAATGGCTACTGATGTGTAACATATGGCTGAATATTGATACCACAAATCAGCTGGCCGTACACGTACGACACAGAAATGAGAGGCCCATGTACTAAGGTTTATTTATTTATTATTATTTTTTTAATGATCTTGATTGCGGGTCCCACCTAATAAGTCATGCAAAAATAATATGGTAGGCATGCATTGGTCAGTTAGGCAGGTGCGTGTGGAATACAAAAGCACGTGAGGCTATTACAGGAATAGTCATTATTTTTAAGCAACAGATAGCGTTTGAGTCCACGTATTTAGGTGCACACCTAACATGCGGTATGTTATACAATGCTTAGGCTAGGAAGATTGTACAATGTGCTTAGGCTTTTATTTTGTACTAGCGGGACCAGCTACTTGGCGATCCAAACCGTTGGTATCATAGGCCCTTGGATTGGACGGCCTGTGAACCAAAATTACTCAAGTTAAGATCCCAGCTACAGAATACTTGGATTTTAATGATTGATTATAAACCATAACCGTGATTTCTTTCCCAAAGATGTCTTAGTTGGCCATTTGTGCAAAGGCTTAAGATTATTTATTTATTTTATTTTATTTTGGGTGATTTTTAGTGCATAAATAATAGAAATCAGGTTCATAAAAACAACGGTCTCAATGACTTAAAAATTGGCCCCACTTACCGCACTGTACAATCTCTCGCAGGAGTATTGTTTAATAGCTGCTAATGGCTGAGATATTATCACGGGAAAGGGCTAAGGATATCTATGGTTTATATTTAAAATAGCTGCCATCGTTGTCACGCTCCAAAATTCTTTATTTAAGTATATGAATTGCGTTTGGTCCGCAATGAAATAGGATGTTTTGGGGTTCTCGTTACCTACCACATCTAAGTTCAAAGCACTTAAGTTATTAAATTGGACGTTATTTTAAATAGAACTGACGCAGTGCTCAGGTGGCACTACAAGTTATAGTGAAGCAGCATTGGGACAGTTGGAAAGTCCAGTTGGCTGATCTGGACCGTCTATTATGTCCATCACAAATTTTATGGTTTACCCTGTAAAAACCACACAAATGCAAAAGCTTGCTATCTTTATGCATACAACACGGTTAGCGTTTGGCCAAATTTACTGCTGCAATTAGACGTGGGTGACATATTAATATTGAATTTTAGAATGGGCCTGCCTTTCAAGTGAGGGTATTTTTATCTTTGGCTTCTACGATACCGCTTTTCTTCTTTGTAATACAAGTCGACTTCTACTTCTAATCTTCTTTATGCATAGCCCGTATGTTGTTTACACCTGTATTTAGTGCCCCCATGAGGGCTAATCACAGACTACCACATGTCAACGCCACGTAATTGCAACTGACGTATAAGACATTTTTAAAAAAATACTCTAGACTAAGAGTTGCCGTTCACTCTTCCTTCGAGGATATATGCATTTTATTAATAGAAGTGTGAAAACATGAGCACGGAGGCTTGCTTCTAGGGGAGTGAATCATGACATGCTAAGTGACCATGATTACTATGTCCCTTAATGAGGCAACGTGCCTATCACATCTATATGAGACTTGATGAGAAGAACAAATTTTATTACAAATTTAGTGATAATTTTCTCGAAAGTTGTCTTAATTTACCATTCTTTCAAAATAAGAGATCTTTTCAAAGACATTCGGAGAAAATTATAACATTTTAAAAGATTTCAAAAAATGGACCAATGTCCAAGCAAATCTAACCACAACTTGGACCAAAATCGGAAGAGATAAATGTATTGGTACAATCAGACCTTTCTCCCTGTACTTTAATTGGAATCAAGAGAATAAAAGAACTAGATTCAAAATCTAGTTGGACCAATCACCAATCAAAGGTCTTCAAGATTTTGATGTGATTGATCTTGTTCATCTACTTCTTCCAATACTCTACATCATCAAGGCAACGACATCCTTCATATCAATAACTTAAATTTCTTAAAGGGGTTCCTTTGGATCAGCCCGTGAGGTTACTAGAACCCAAACTGGTGGCACTCTGCGTGTCCTGCATGTAATATTTTACACCTTTTTCCATGGTCTCTCTCCTTTTCTAATTTTCTCTTTCTATAATTGTGTATACTTGTTAAAGCCCCTGGTTAAAATAACACATGAAAAACTAGTCAAGCCAACGATTTTCAACGATCCACTTCTTAGGGCCATCACGAATATTGCTTAAAGATAACAAGTACACTTTAATACACTTTAAACCTATATTTCTGTTTCTGTCTCTTCCGTATGCTACTTCTTTTTCATCATTTTTTCCACGGACTAAGTTCGCATTGAATGACTGCTGTGAAAAATCATCTGAAAATTTTCTTACCTGTCAAATTATATCTAATGTCATGTCTCACCTACTGGATAGACCATCTTTAACCTACTAGATGGACCATCTTTAACTTTGGGCATTTATATTCAGAGGGCAAAGCCCACGTGATGATGGATGGCTTTGATATTACACCCATCTGTCATGCTGGTACGTGTGGTGGCACATGCATTAGATCACTTGTCTGCCCCATTTGATCTTTGTCAAAAACGCAAATTAGTATCCTATTAAATTCGTACGGAACTAAACTACCATTGTAGTTGAACCAACCCAACTAATTTTCCTAATGATGGGCCACATCATGCTATGTACTTGCTATGGTCCACTCCCAGTGGGGCTGACAATACATGCATGTATTATAGATCACATAAAAAGCACAGAATCTGATTGATAACTATGCTATCATGAGTATGACCTGTTAATGTGACGGGACAAACAATTCAAGAACAGTACCATTCTCATATAAATAATACAATGATGTGTGCCAAATGTACTCAAATGAAATTAATTTCTACACCAGATCGATAGCTAGCTCAAGTGGATCCCACCTTCAAAGTTGGTTGTCCATCATGCAGAGCCCGCATTACGTTTTGATGTGGACCATCCATTTTGTTGGGCCACTATAACGTGGGTCATCCATCATGTGGGGCTCACCTTTGATGTCCATTGCCCATCACGTGGAGCCCAACTTTGATGTGGACCGTCCATCATATGTGCACCACCTTCAAAGTGGGCTAGCCCCCTTGATCATTCATTATTAGGAGTCAACCTGGGATGTGGAATGTTCATTTTGTGACGCCCATCTTAATGTGGGTCATTCATAATTTGAAGCCCTCCATTAATTTTAATTAAGCTTCAACTATCAAGCTTTGGTAAATTATAAAGGGATAAGATCGGAATTACTAAAATAGCTTAGGGGCAAACTTGTTGCATGATAGTGCAAAACATGTCGTAATTATGAAGAAATGCATCTAGCCGTTTTTCCACATTTGAGGAAATGCATCTAGCTCTTATTCCACATTTAGCTCTTAATGGATAAGTCAGATGTCCAAAAATTAAATCCATTCGCTATTTAGGATCATCACATCATGGGAAAATATTTAGAAGGTGAGAGTTACCATGTTCACTATTTATAAATGTGTGATTCGAGTCATAATTTCTTTTTTGAAATTCTTTCGAGTCTACAACTGAGCCATAAGCAGAGACTTTAATTGAATATGGGGCTTGTTATTTATTCATGTGTCTAAAATGAGGCGACTCATGGTGAGTGTCAAATATTACATATTTCTTTCTTGTTATTCATTAGTTTTAGAAACATAAATACTTTTAATTGATCTATTTTCACATGTTTTCTTTTGCGATATGATGTTGAGAGCTAAGAAGAAAAGAATGCTTAAAAAGAAAATTTATACTCAAAAGACTACTAAATATGGATTTGGAAATTTGAAAGTCACTAATGAAGAATTCAACTCACCAAGTGGTTATTGTTGATTTCACATGAACATCAAGATAGTGCCCACCTAAGCAATGGACTCCTTTGCTCCTGGAGCTTACTAGGGCCAAAGTTAAGAAATGTAACGGAAGGTATGTAATGATAATTAGTTAAATTAATGTTACAGATTATTAGAAACTTTTTTGAAAAAGTATTAGAATGTAAATTCTATAATATGAATCCAGCCCAATGTGAAGTCAACCATGACATGTGTAGTGAATCCAGCCCATCCATCAAGTGAGTGCTACCATGGTGATGGAATGCTCCAAGAAGCATGAGTAGACAATCATTTGGTGGACCACATGATTAGATGGACAACCATATGGAATTGGACGGAGTGATGCTACTACCTCAATCTCTTCCCAAATGTCCATTTATAGGCAATTTCTGAGATTTTCCTTTAATGATCAACACGTGGTGGGATCCACTTGGTGCATGGTCAGGATCTAGTATAAAATTCTGGTGGTGACTCTTAGGGCCCTTATGAATAACACAAAATAAGTTACCTTTTCTATTTGTAGCAGCAAATAAGTAATTTATTTCAGATTTGTAAGTTTGGTTTATGATTAGTCATGAGAAACTTTTCTACTTAAAAGTATATAATTGTTTCAGTTATTTTTTAAAACTTTTTAATTCTTTCATAAGTGCTGAAGAAAAGGATAGGAGAGATGAAAGAGAGGAGAAGCTAATAAGTATGTAGTTTACCGAACACACTTATCTTCTTAATAAGTAAAAACTAAAATAAGCTACTCGTGTCATAAGTAACTTAACTTAAGCGACTTACCATCCAAGGGCATTTGAATACCACCAAATAAGTTACTTTTTGTAGTTACAACGATTAATTATAAGTAATTTTTTTATGTAAAGTTATTTAATCACTTCAACTTAAAAAGTAGAACCAAGATAAGCAACTTGAGGCATAAGCAACTTATGATCCAAGCACTCCCTTAGTGCTTGCTGGTGGCATCAGTTATTTCTGGATCTTGGTGGTTTTTGACAATACGTAACAACTTTAAATTTAAATTATGGTGAAAAATGACAGTTGGCAAAATGACACCATAAAAGGGCATTTACTTTTTCTCAAAAAAGACTAAATTATGTCTTTAAATTCAACCCACGAGTCATTTCTTTATAGTCGGAAATATCTTGAAAATTTTGTAGAAACTGCAAAAGGTATAAATTATAAAAAGCCAATTAATCATGGGTGTAAATTATTAAAGTTAAGGTAGTCAATGGCGCATATTATAAAAGGCTATAGTTTTCAATCTTGTACACGAAAGCATTACCTTTATTTGGTTTATGAGAGGAGAGGCTTATCGTACTTAGAGGTATATTTTTTACAAGCCTATTATAAGATAGTTTAAAAATTGATAGGGTGAGAATATCGCTTCAAAGATAGTATGACATTTAAAACATTTTAAACTTATTTCAATGCATGGATTCATTTATGCCTCTCTATGTCTTTTGTCTTTCATCATTTTGCCACCTAACCAATAAATAGCGGTTGTAAAAAGCCAGCCAAAGTTTTTAACCTTTGAACGGATTTCTAATGTCATGGCTCACCTAGTGGACGGACCACTGTTATCTTTGTGTAGTGACATCTGAGAGGCAAAGCCCATGTGATGGATGGCTTTAATATTTCACTTGTCTGCCATGCTTACACATGTGGTGGGGGTGTGCATTAAATCACTTATAGGCCCCCTACAGACTTTGGGAAAAGCTCAGCCATTTTCAGTGTATCTTCAATATAGTATAAAATGGGGCATACAATATGAGAGATATAGATCACATACATTTAAAGCATGGGTGTGGTTGATAACTGTGCTATGACATTTACCTCTTCTATCCTCACACGCATCCCACCTTATATACGTTTGTTGCACCCTATGTCATGATGACGCGGATTAGATACTCACAGGTTGAGTAGCCAAACTGGCTACGGAAGTGATGTCACCAAGTTCTATGGGGCTCACCATGATGTACGTGTTGTATCTACACCGTCCATCCATTTGGATAGATCATTTTAAGGCATGAGACAAAGAATGAGTCAGATCTAAAGCTTGAGTGGTTCCCACCACAGAAAAAGTGGGGAGAGGGATGCCCACCGTTGAAACCTTCCTATGGTCCACTATAATGTTTATCTGAGATCCAACCTGTTTATAAGTTAAGGGGGACATGAAAAAAGGGAAAAAGTAAATTTCAGCTTGATCGAAAACTTTCATGGCCCTTATAAATTTTTAATGGTGGATCTGACTTATTCTTTGTCTCATGCTCTAAAATGATATCTCTAAATGAATTGACGGTGTGGATACATCACATACACCATAAGAGCTCTACAAAACTTGGTGACGCGGCTTCATTAGCGAGTCTAATCCGCGTCCATGTCATGATAAGGGGAATAGCCCGAGGAGGATTAGCTGCGGCCCAAGGTGCGTGCGACGATGACAGTAAGGTCTGCCTGGATGTATGTGTTGTATATCCATGCTGTCGATTCAATCGGACAGCTTTTTTCTCTCTTTCTTTTTTTTGTTAATATATTTTTTTTAGTTTTTAAATTTAGGTTATGGTCCAAAAAGAAGCAGATGAAAATATAAGGTGCATCATTCTTCATTGAACACGTACTATTAAAAGCTAGGGTCTACCGTAATGTTTATTTGCCGTCCCATTGATAAGGTTACACAGATTTGGATGAAGGGAAAACACAGTAGATTGAAAAAAGAAAAAAAAAACTCTGTAGCCCTACAAAGCTTTTAATGGTGGGAATTCAATTCTTATTATGTGGTCCACTTGACATTTGTATCTGCTTCATTTTTGGTAACATGCCCTAAAATAAGCTGTCAAAATGGATGAATGACATGGATATACAATACATACATTGAGGTGGGTCTTACATTCGGGATTGCACCCACCTGGCTAGATCCGTGGTCACAGCTGATCCACGTCCAGAGAACTGAAGAAATCTCCCCTCACATAAAGCATCGGATCAGTAAAAAAAAAGCAAAAAAGCAAAAAACAAAACCGTCTTAACTTACATATCCGAACCGTCTGCAATCCTCTTTGGTTGTTCAAGTTACATATTTGCCCTTGCGGCCTACCAAGTGTCATTACATTGGACAATTGAATCCCACCGTCACCTCTGAGAAATCTGAATCCTTCGTGTTAGACTTGAGAGGTTCATGTGATGGTGTCCATCGTTTATGTGATGTGGATTGAAAATCTAGCCCGTTGGTTTATCATAAGGACATCGTCCCGTGTGGAGCCATCATCACAATAACCAACCGTAGCTGCAAGTCCTATTAATCTGGCAACATAGTCAACTAACTGCAATTAACCATTCTCTTATAGCTTAAGGAATAATGCCGACCAATCATAGCCGTTTTGTACTATTCGTCCCCTGTGCATAGCCGATTTTTTAAGGCCGTTCCATCTCTATCTTCAATCTTTGTTTGGGGCCCTTTGAGTGATCCCTACATGACATTGGTGATCTTATCATCTCTTATGGCTCCTGTATATTCATTCAAAATAGTTATTGGACATGTGTGAGGTCAGCTACACTTTATGTAGAACTGATCATGTCAAATCAGCTTCCCATCGCCCTTGAGATACAGTACCAGTGCATGTTACCCCAGTTATCTTAGGAATGAGATGTAGTTAGAAGTTGGCCCACCTAAAGCGGTCCTTGAGGGCTTGTTTCGGAATGTTGATTTGGAACCCCGGGATTGGAAACCCCCTGGATTGGCAATCCTCCCTGTGTGTTTGGCCAGGAGTGTAAATCAACTTTAATTCAAAAATACTTATCCATGGTATATTTTTAAGGGTTTGAATTTAATTACTAAATTAACTTTAAAATCCTTAATTAGTGAGGTATATAATTTATGACACAATGGTTGTGATAAGCCCGTTGAAATATATGATTTGCCTGAAAATGATGAAATTCTAAGTCTTGGATGGACCACAAGAACAAGATCATGTCTGAGTGACTAACCAATGATTTTTAATAATTGATTAATATGGACAATATTTAGATAGTGCTGATTTACATAGATAATGTTTGGATGGTGCTGATCATCATTAGTGGGCCATGTGCCCAAAAGAATGATAGTGCACAGTAACATACATATTATACCTGCAACTATTGAAATGATTTTAAGTGTAATCAAACTCTCATATTATGAACCCTCAAAGAGGGGATTGGAAACCCCTGGATTGGCAATCCCCATTTACTTTATGCTGCCAAACAACCTAAGGGGATTTGAAACCCCCTCGAATCCCCTCCAATCTACAGTGCCAAACGACCCCTTAGTAAAAGAGACAAATCTTAGTTTGTTTGTGAACTGGCCAAGGATTAGGCTCCAAACCAACCCCAGGATGAGTTGGTTTTGTTGAATAGGTGGAGTGTAACATTGTGCATTGAATATTTAAAATTGGTGTGCACATCCGGTACTTGTTTCTCGAAATATTTAAAATTGGTGAGCACATGTGAAATGAAATTACATAAGTCATGATAGGCAGTGGAGGCTCTTTATTACTCAACTTTATAAGGAAGCAGCATTCTTAGTACATTAAAAAGAGTTGATGATCTTTGGTCCGAGTGCATATAGATGACAGAATTTGATTGGGACAGTTACGTGCGCATTTAAGCTTTGTTTTAAGTAGACCGGACTTATCACTAACCATAACACATGGCCAAAACAAATCCCTCTCTGGCACCATCAACTCTATGGTGGCATGATGCTGTGAGGCCCAGCTCATTTTAAGCAATGAGCCTATAATTGAAGTATATCAAAAGTTTAAGTGTACCACATCATAGGAAAGAGTAGAGATTAAATGCCTACGGTTGAAAACATCTTGGAGGCCACGGAAGTTTTGGATCAAGTTACCTTATGAAGTGAGTGGATGACATGTTTCCTGCGGTCCAGCTCTGAACATCATGCTTTAATTTGGGGCCGTTGGCCTAAAATGACCAGGCAAGAGTCCTGTCGCCTCAGAAGTCACTGGTAGCAGTCACAATGCAATCGGCATCCTATACAGACTGGGGGCGTTTAGTCATTCTTTGGCAGGTTAACCCTCAGTTCACATCATCTGACCAGAAAATGTTCACTTCACGTCCTAAGTTTTTTATTATTATCAGATGATCGTGACTATGGGTAGCAACTGATAGACGGGTGTTATACAAAAGTGAGTATGGTTGGCAGGTAGGTATTGGATACAAAGCACGTGAAGCTACTAGAGAAATCATCTTTATTATTTATAAGCAACTGCTAGCGTTTGGAACTGAGTCCACGTGTTTAGGTGGACAACTAACCTTCTTCGATTGGTTGAGGTATCATATAATGCTCGGGCTAGAAAGATTGTATGGTATGCTTAGGCTTTTATTTTGTACTAGGTGATCCAAACCGTTGGTATCATGGGCCTCCCATTCAACGGCCTATGCACCAAAATTCTTCCTTTTTGAAGATCCTACTCATAGAAGACTAGTAATTTATTGGTTGATCATAAACCATAGTGGTGATTTTTTTCCTAACCATATCTTAGTTGGCCACTTGTGGGAAGGTGATGTAGAGTGGGTCGTGGACCGTTTCATGGCCAAGACAAATCAGAAAAGGCCCGGTCCATGATAGAAGTGATCCGGACTGTCAGACCTTAAATCAAACATATAATATCACCACTCAAAATAAGTTATTAGACGTAAAATATATGATTTTGAATAGAATGAATTACTTTAACAACCAAACCCTGCTACACAAAACTTACTTAGAATAATTACGAGAACAACATGGTGAAGCCAAATAGGACACTTGCTATTTTTGGCCAAAAACCTTGCACAACAGTGGGCGTCAGGACCATCTATAAATAGTAAGTTTACTATTTATAGTAAGAGGGTCATACTATGACTGGTAGCAATAACTTAAAAATTGGTCCACTTGTACAACCGTGGGCCCACCTTGATATATGTATTATGCATCTATGTCGTCCATCCATTTTTTCATATCATTTTAGAGTATTATCCTAAAAATGAACCAGATCCAATTATCAGGTGGACCATACCATAAGAAACAGGGGTGATTGACCATCCTACCATTAAAAACCTCTTAGGGAGCACCTTATTATTTCCGTAGTGTTTACTTACCATCTAATCTGTTGATAAGGTCGCGTGAGCCTGGATAAAGGGAAAAAACAAATATCAGCTTGATCAAAAACTTTGTGGCCCATTAATGGTCAATCATCACTGTTTCTTATGGTATGGTCCACCTGATAATTGGATCTTCTTTATTTTAGAATAATGCCCTAAAATGATCTTTAAAAAACAGTTGGATGGCATGGATACATAATACATACATCAAGATGAGACCATGGTAACCCACATTGGGTGAGGCGGGATCTCACCTAATCCACTCTGCATAGAATTAGATCTATCTTGTTTTTGGCCTTATTTACTAACATGGTCTGACAAACGGATGAACGGTATGGATTTCCTATAAACATCACCATAGGCCCTACCTAACTTTCATAGAAGTTCTTGCTAATGGCCAATTGCCGTCCATGTGCAACTTAGTGAGCCATAACATCATAAAATGTGTGATGGTTAGGAATGTTCAAGAACCGAGTTAATTAGCTCAGTTAGCTTGCTCAACTCGACTCGAAAAAGCTCAATTTGACTCAGTTCGAAGCTATGTTCGAGCCAATACGAGTTGATTTTTTTAGTTCAAAAAAATTTCCAACCGAGTTTGAGTTTGCTTGAGCTCAACTCGACTCGAATCGAACCTTAACTTGAATCAAACACGGATCGAACTAGTTCAATGACTTGGTTGCTTTGATATTGATGTTGCTCACCAAGTGTTTGATAAAATTATTCAATGAAGTATTAGCTAGTGACAAGGAAAATATATATATGAAACAAATACTATTTTTCCTTGATTTTGATGTTCCCTATAATTTGTTTGATGAAATACTTGTAAACAGCTATTGCTGTTTTACATGCAGTGAGAAATTGAAAATGCATTGCAGGTGTTTGTGAAAATACCGCTGAGGCTCGATTTTGGCCCGAACTCACTTCAAACTAACCTGAGCTGCTGACCAAACCGAGCCAAGTTGGCCAATCAAGCTCGAGGACCAAGCCGAAGTGCGTGCACTTGTTAAAGCCTCCGTTTAAAATAAAATAACGGTGGAAACTAAGCCAAGCCAACGGATTTTAGCCATCTATCTGATAGCTGTGAATTTAGGTACGGACTGAATGATTCAATCGTTGTGATTGCCATGTTACCGTACCCAAAATATATGCTAAACAAAATAGATGGTGTAGATCAATTAAACGGACTGTCCAAACTATCATGATGCAACTAAAATAATCACTGGTGCCAAACGTTTGTAGGATCTCCACTCGAGTACTCCGTTCATGCAGACTGGGTGGTATTGGAAGGGATTGGATGGTATTGGAAGGGATTGGAAGTTAAATCCCAGGATTGGCCGGGCGTACCAAACAGACTGGGTTATCTGATCCCGGGATATAGCAATCCCATAGATCTTAAGACAATCCACTGACAACACCATCATTACCTTTAAATCCCATCCAATCTACCGTAATCCGTTCAAATTTCCCTGGGACATGTTTGGTTCGGGAGATTGGAAGGGATGGGAAGGTTTAATTCCGGAATTAGCCAGGCGTGCCAAATAGACAAATATAGCAATCCTGGGATATAGCAATCCATCTTGCACCAATCTACCGATGCAGACATCATTACCTTGAAATCCATGCCATCCACCGTAATAAAGATTGTTAAAATGCCTCTAAAAGTCAATTAACATGTGAGAAACTTATCTACCCACGTGTAATTGTTATTCATCTCTTATGAGGTGGACCATAACATGTCCACGTCATCCAACCTGTCCATCAAGTGATGGCACCGTGGCGATGGGATGCTCCAAAAAGGGAATCGGATTGGCCGGTGTACCACACACCAGCTATATAGCTGGTGTATCCACGTCAGTAAGTTCTGTGGGTCTGTTCATTTTGGTAGCTCGTCTTAAGGCTTGATACAAAAAATAAGATGATGTAATGATCAAGTGGACCACACTGCAAAAAGCAGTGGGAGTTGCAGTGGGAGACACCATTGAAACATTTGTTGGGGTTCATAGAAGTTTTGGATCAATATGAAATTTGTTTTTCCTCTTCATCCAGGTCTCTTTGACCTTATGAACAGATTGGATGGAAATTAAACGTTATGGTCGGCCCTATGGAATTTTTAACCGTAAAAATCATTATCTCTATCGCTATTTGTGATGTAGTCCATTTGATCTTTGTATATGATTCATTTTTAAGATTATATTCTAAAAAAATCTCAAAAAATGGATGAATGGTGTGGATATAATAAATACATGGGCCATGTAACTTTCATCTCCTTTGAACCGTCCGTACAACTCGGAGCTCCTCTTCGAGAGACACGTGCCTACACCAGCTATATAGCTGATGTGTGGTACACCAGCTAATCCGCTTCCCCAAAAAACTGGTCTAGACAATCCCATTAGGTGGGCCACACTATCAAAAAAAATATTTCCACCTAAAAGCATTTAAATTCACATGGTGATACATGTGATGTGGGTCACCCTTATTTTATTGGGCAATCCACCTTTCCCAGTGGAGCCAGCTATTTGGACCGGTAGGAATAAATACACAAACCAGAGTGTGACCCCACAAGCAGATTTGTTTCTAAAACCTTGTAGGATCCAGCCTCAATATTATTTTACTCAGTTATCATTTACTCTGTTTAACAGGGTCTGAACCCCCCATAATAGCTTAGTGGGTGAGTCCCTGATCATCGGGTCCACCTTCACGTATGTGTTATATATCTACTCAATATCCATCAGTTTTTCATACTGATTTTAGGGCACCGTCTCAAATATGAAGTTGATCTCAATCTCAAGTGAATCATACCAATCTTTGGATGAGCTGATATTTGTATTTTCCCTTCATCAAGGTCGGTCTCACCTTATCAACAAGTTAGGTGGTTAATAAAATATTTTGTTGTGAGAGTGGACACAAAACACATATATCAATATGTGGCCCAAGATGTCATTAAGGCATGTTCCAATTGCACCTTCATTTTTTTTACACAAACCTACCTCACATAGCCTACATGGGCAGTCGAACCATGACATTAGTATTGAAATGCAGTGCCACTACATCTAAGGCATGTACTGGGACTCTCACCCAATTTCTTATTTGTTCTCATTCAGGCAAAAAACGACGGTGGGAACTAAAATGAAGCATTGGGGAGTGTTCTAGAGAATGATCCTAGGAAGACTATGATTTTCAATCTCTACATGATCCAGACCGTCCAGTTGAAGTGCCATGACATTCATGTTCCTCACCTGGCCTGTTGCATCCATCTAATGTTCAGGTGAACCGTAACAATGAGTTGAACTTGATAATTAGAGAGATTTTTCGGCAAGTGTACAGAGCTGGAACTATGCTGCATATGCCCTAAAACGTCCCAGAGTTCATCTATCCATCTATATCTATATATTTATATCGATAATTCTACCCTTGCTATTTGTTTTCCGGAGTCTTGACGTATTGGGTTTTATGGGGATGTGAAGTAGATTTTCAGATAGATGAGGGTATTGAGAAAATAGATTGTGGCGGCTTAACCTTCTAAATTTTTTAGGAAAAAATGTAAAAACGGGAGGGCAACTTCTCCTCAGTTTAGCTTGCACTGACACAAGCCTAAACTCTTTGGAGCCAATGCAGCCTCTTTGTTGTACCGGCTCATGTTATAAAAAGCCATTTCTGATCAAAACCATTTAAATTATTAAAATAAAATTTATAAAACAGTTTTCAAATACTAAGCCTAAGAAAAAAATACATGACAAATATATGATCTTTAAGATCTAAGTCATGAGAGAGTTCTTAGTAAACTAATGGATCCCTTATTAGCCCATGTGAGTCCCAACGGATCATAATAGGTATATCCAATTACACTTTTGTTGGCCACATAATTAATAACCTAGTAAAGCAAGCCAAAATACATGGTAATTAATACATTTTTCTTACACATTATCAGGTCTAAGGATTAATCAGACTTAGTACATAATCAAATCAATCATAGTTCAAGCATGATGAGTATTCTAAACTAGACACTTGACCGTTATCCACCAACACAAGTGCCCAACGGGTCTAAAATCAAAAGACTATTCCTATACCATACACTCCTATGTTTAATAGGGTAAAGGCATCTTACTCACCAGATGGTGAAAACATTCCTTCCTGACTCAGATAAGTCCCCTTATACAGGATGAGCACATAATAGTAACTGCAAGCTTGTCCTACAATATACTAGGTGATCATGGCACAACATGGTATTAAGATCCATGGTCCACAATTATGTCTTACTCAGTAATTATTTTGTCCAGTTTCAAGAACAACCGGAATCCCTCTACTTTAGGCAATATCATGTACATTTTAAGTGCTCTCACATATTAACTGTGGCATAATCATAGGAACTAAATGGTCATCAAAATATATGATGAGCATGAGTTATGCAACTAATGGTTCGAGTGGATGTCATATGAATATCACAATGGGCGCCCCTACAAAGATTCAATCTCGCCATGGGCATTTGGTGAGGCAACAAGCCTTGAGGTACTTGCCCATGCTAAAGTTGTAGTTTTTGACGGTTTGTTGCAAAAAAAAAAAAAAAAGGCGGGGTTTAACGACAGACTTAGTCTGTCGCTAACACAAAGTGTCTGGCATTATGGCAATTAAAGTGGCGGGATTGAGCGACGGACCAAAATTCGTTGCTAAAATGAGATTTACGATGGATTTGGCCGGTTGAAACTTAAGATTTTGCAACAAATCATGGTCCATAGTAAATTGACTTTTGCCCTTATGGCATATGTTTTTTTTTTTTTTTTTTTGTAGAATATGGTGGAAATTTTTGTTTTATTATAGTTTAACAAGAGTTTTTTAATATAATTTTAATGGTTTAATTGTATTTATTTGTTTCTAAATTTTTTTTTTGCCAATTGATTAAACGCATAGTTTTATTAATTTCAATTAAGTGGAAATTTTATTTATTTTTGGCTTTAAAACTGATATTTAAATGCTTTGCAATATCACATGAAAATTTTCACTCTATAAGCAATATGGTCAGCGAAATCACTTAGCATGTAGTAAGAAAGCCTTGTGACCTTCTGTTCAAAAATCGAACAATCTTTCTTGTGATCCTGCGGGATGCTATGAATGATGAGTAAAAATGTAGACTGAATAAAAACTAAGCCCCATGCAACGAGTAATAATTAGAGAGTAAACTAAAATAAAATGAAGAGAAGTGTCCATGGTGAGCAAATAGAAAAGACACTATAAAGGTAGTTTTGTTTGTGTTTACCCCCCATCACCTCCGTGAAGTATTGTTTATATCGGTTTTCAGGACATAGTGGGCCTGCATCATGAAAATTTTGAATGATCAACCGTGCAAATGTGTTTTCTTCTCCACTCAAGCGTAGCCTATCACGTGTGACGATGTGTAAAAGAGAGACTCACTTATTCAGGTCATGCGTAGGCCCGTTAGATAGCACGGCATAACCCGGTAGGCACGACATGGCACGGCACATTATCCAGCATGGCACGAGGTACGTCGGCCCAAACCATTCAAGCCCGGCATGGCACGACACTACCGGTTTATACACCTACTCACCCTATAGTGGGATTTCACCACAATGGATACTTGAACCAATGACCTCTTGTTGAAACTCTTGCAAATCTACCACTAAGGCATGGGTAGGGACCCAATCCTAGCCAGTGATTCACGTGGGCACTTGTTTGTTAAAAACTACCAGTGAATATTCTCATTTTTTGCCATCCAAAAATGTCCATCAATCTCATATTCGAATTATGGAATTAGCCTAACTTTCTCTTCATCATCCATCTAAACGTGTGATGATAAGTTAGACAATTTCAAAGTGCCTGCGTATAATCCATCATTCTCTGGCAGAGTATCAAAGTTTTCTTAAGTCATTATTATTATTATTATTATTATTATTATTATTATTATAATGCGAATCCGCGCTGTATATTCCATGTCAACCGTCTAGCTATCGAGGGCTTAGGATTCTCCAACCTAAGAATGCTCACAACAAGACTATTCGGCCATTTATAATTAGGAGTACATGGACTATAATATGAGTGGTTTGGATGACTGAACTATGGTCCCACTTATAGAAGCTGAAATACCAATCGGTACCGTTCATTCTACGAATTTTCCACGGAATGACAGGAGTGTTCACAACCATCCCGATGGACAACAACCTAACTATGTACTTAGTGGATACGTCCAATGTACAAGCAATCTGTGCCGTTGAAAAGGTGGATCCTACCTTGATTATGACCGAACACAAAAATCATGCCGATCTGAAGGTGGGCCAAACTTGCAGGACCCGTTTGACACGCGTCGTTATATGCAATTAGCGCTTCCCACGCTATGCTCGGAGCTAGTTACAGAAAAATCGCCATTTCGCGCCATATTTTTTCGCGGATATGGCGGTTACCCAGTGGGGCCCACCATGTTGAATGTTTTTTTTTTTAAAAAATATTGATGCCGTCCAACAATCTTGTCCACTCATTTTAGGGCAGCCCAAGTGGTGATAATGACACCAACGATTGAAACCTTCTTGGCCCACCTAATGTTTATTTGCCATGCGACTGTTGATAAAAACGAATGGAAAACACAAATATATATCAGCTTATCCAAAACTTTTGTGGCTGCTAGGAGATTTTTAACGGTGGCCGTTCGATCGCCACAGTTTCATGCGGTGCAGGCCGCTGTTGCTTTTCAGCTGTTTCATTTTAGGTTATGCCCGAGCTGGCGAATCAGATGGCCTTAAAATGAGCTGGAAAAATGGATGGATGGCGTGGATAAAACATACATCCGCGATGGGTCACACATTTTATATCCGAACTCTGGTAATGGCGTGTTTGGACGGGCAAGGTGATTGTATTAGGTTGTATTAGGGTGGATTGGAAGGAGCAATCCCGGGATTTGGCCAGCGTGCCAAACAGGCAGAAGTTGGATATAGCAATCCCATGGGATTGCCAGCAATCCACTGACATCACAATCATTGCCTTGAAATCCACCCAATCCCTCCTAATCCCAACTATTTTGCCTGGGACATGTTTGGATAGCCGGAGCAATCCCAGGATTGGCCGGTGTAATCCCGGAATTGGCCAGGTGAGCCAAGCATACTCGTGGTGAGTTCCCTGGATATAGCAATCCCATTGGATTGGCACCAATCCACTGACAGAGCCATCATTACTTTCCATCTACCCTAATACAATTCAATCCCGTCAATCCCGCGGGATTGGCCCGTCCAAACACGCAAGTAAGCTCATGTGGGGCCTACATAACTTATCCCACCGTTTATCCATTTTCCCTTATCATTTTAAGGTATGAGCCCAAAAATAAAGTAAATCGAATGCTTAAATGGACCATAACTGAGATGACTCTTGCATACAGTACATCTTGTATTTATAATGCCTTGTACATTTAAAGCAATTCAAGCTCATTATTTGGGGTGGTCCATTTGTGAAATGGATGGACGGCGTATACATAGCGGTGGGCCCTATAGAAGCTTTGGTCGGACGACTTATTGTCTGACCGGGATTCGTACGCAGTACGCAATCCTCTTCCCCGTTGCTTGCCCGCGTTATCGGTACGGGTAGGCTTCCGAGAACGAATTAAAGTGCGTCTCATAAAAAAGAGGAGCTTCCTCCGTTTACGTCCGTACAATAGTATTTGTACAACGGAGTATGTGAGGCCCGCCTTGATGAATGAAATACATCCAATCCGTTCATCAGGTGTGACTTCTAAATATCACCCTGTAGGCAAAGAATCAGGGTGAATCAAAACCAAGGTGTGATCACACCACAGGGAACGTATGAGATGGGGACATTCACCATTAAAACCTTCCAATCTTCCAGATTTTGTGTCATGCCGCCATTTTTAGTGTACATAAAATCTTGTTTGTTAGGAACAGGGGCACCGCTAGGATGAAGGGATACCCTAAAATTTAGGCCAATTCAAAACTGAAGTGGCCCATACGGCCTACAGAAGTGATTTTTAGTGGATTTTGGAATGATTATGTGATGAGTCCCACCTGAGATTTGAATGGGCCTGAGTTTAGGGATCCACAGAGAAAATGTGTGGGGAATTTTAGAGGATTTTGGAATTATTTACGAGATGTGTCCCACCCGAGATATGAATGGACCTGAATTTTAGAGATCCATAGAGAAATTGAGTGAAGAATGCGATGATGCACCGATTGGATATCACGCATACAACAGGGTAGCCCTCCCGCCCTATAGAATCCTACGGGAAGCGGATTGGCTAGTGTACCACACACCGCCACCCTGGCCGTTAAGCTCAGAGTTGTACAAACGTTTCAATGGAGATCAAAGTTATATGGACCCAAAATGATGTATTTATTATATCCACACCGTTCATCCATTGTTTGAGATCATTGTAGAGTATCATACTAAAAATGAATCATATCAACGGATCAAGTGGACCACAACACAAATATTAGTGGGAGAATGACTCTCACCATTAAAACATTTGTAGGGCTACAGTAACTTTAATTTCCCATCTATTCCAATTTATTCATAGGCCACAAAGGCCTAGACGAAGAGAGAAACAAATATCATTTTGATCCAAAAACTTCATTTAACCCCAAAAGGATTTGAATGGTATAAGTTCAATTTCCCATTACTTTTTGCAGTGTGGTCCACTTGATTTATGAATTTATGTTATTTTTAGGCTCAAGCCTTCCTATTAGCCAGCGAAATGGTCGGACGGCTTAGATAGAACACAAACCTTATGATAGTACCCACAAAACTTAGTGACATCAACACACGAGCTATGTCGGTGGTTTGTGGTACACCAGCCAATCCGCTTCAAATCCTACAAACGTTGCAGAGCGAAGCAGATTGCGTCCCACCCCCGCCCGGACTGTAATCCGTCCGGGCAGGGCTCTGTGGGGCCCACCGTGATGTAAGTTTTTTATCCACGCCGTTCATCTATTTTCTCAGATCATTTTACTTTATTATCCTTGAAATGAAGCAGGTCCAAAGTTCCAGTGGACCACCCCAAAGGAAGCTGTAGTGATAATGACACTCACCACTGAAATCTTTTTAAGTGCCACCGTGATGTATTTCTATCATCCAACATATTCGTAAGGTCATTTAGACGTGGATGAAGTGAAAAAACAAATATCCGCTTGATCCGAAACTTCTCCAGCTCCTAAGAAGTTTTTAATGGTGGACGTTCAATCCCTAATTTGTGGTCCACTTAACCCCTTTAACTGCCTCATTTTTTGACTCATACCTTAAAATGATCTGCGAAAAACTATGAACGGAGTGGATAAAGCACTTAAATCACGGTGGGCCCTACAGAGCCCTGCCCGTGATCCGCGTCCGTTGCAGAGAGCTGATTGTGGGCGCACATGATAATGCACGTGGTCTATTTATTTTAGAGTGGAAAATGGTCCACATGATATTTTTATAACATCTACTCCGTCCAATAAATGCGATCACGACATAATATAAAGTTTTAATTTAAATATTTGTGGTCCTTGTGATTTTATAGTTGGGTGTGTACGTTTGACAGGTCGAATGTCACACACGCACAAATTTACTCCAACACGTTTTAACTTCATCAATTTTTAAAGACCTGCAACAATCGGTGGTACTTTATAATTTCCCTTTTCAAGGAGAGTTGGGTATTTTCATATCCTTTTGGCAAATTTGAGATTTACGAGAATTTTTCTGTAGAAAACTCAAGCTCAACCATGCTCTGTAATTTGTCTGTGTGAAATCCACTCCGTCAATCACATAAAAAACCATTATTTTAATGTATGTACGTAGGGTAAGGTCAAATAGAAAATCCTATGCACACCACCAATTACAATAATGTATAACCATTCCCAACATTGCTAATTTCACTTTCTGGCCCACCTTAGTTTTTAATCTGCTTGATTTTTGTATATTCAAGTTTACAACTTATTAATGGATTTGATGATATATATATATATATATAGGAAAACGCTCACCTGCGAACCAGTTCGTACGTAGTACGTACGAACTTTTTTGAGAAGCCATCATATGTGATGAATCTCGCAAATCTGAACGGTCCACATGAAGCAGAACCTCATGAAACCCTATGGTACAAATTTTTAATTTGATCCAAAACTTTGGTGTACCATGAATAATGTAAACAGGTTCTTTCTTTGATTTTAATTTCTCTTTGCTATGGACGGTATGTATAAAAGTTTTAGATAAAAGTAAAACTTGGTCCTCGGGGTTTCACTAGGTGTTGCTTCACATGAACGGTTCAGATTTTGGATCCACATCATGTATAATGGATTCTCAAAAAAGTTCGTACGTAGTACGTACGAACTGGTTCCCAGGTGAGCGCGTCTATATATATATATATATATATATATATATATATATATATATATATATATATATATATAGAGAGAGAGAGAGAGGAGAGAGAGAGAGAAGAGAGAGAGAGAGAGAGAGAGAGAGCTTTACACAAACCAATCTAGCTCGGTTAGCTCGCTCAAATCGACTTGGAAAGCTTGACACTACTCGGATCGAAATTGTGTTCGAGCCGAGTCGAGCCAGTTTTATTGAGCTCAAAAAATTTTGAGTCGAATCTAAGCTGGACCGAGCTCAACTCGACTCGACTCGGTCTTAAGCTCGAACTCGGCTCGGTTTGGCTCGATTTGGTTTTTTTTACTAGGTATATATTTTTCAAAACATTTTAAAAAAAAAACCCTAAACTACTCTAGTCTTAGCCGTTCTCCAGCTCCTGACCCTAGAAACCCTAACCCACACCAGCTGTCCACAGGCAGCGCCCAACCCATACTATAATGCCCTGAAATTCGGGGGTCGAGCGGGAGCCCAACTCCCTAGTCCAGCACATTACTTATGCAACATAAATAATGATGATTAAATGTTGTCTGTATTAGTGCCTTAAACATGAGTGAGACAGTTAAATTTTGCAAGTAGAAGACTATGATAGATATATAAAGTACATAGATGTGTTTCTCAACCTCCCGAGTATGATGACATTACTGAGCTGAATAAATACATATCTGTTCCAAAAATACAAAATGACAAAATGTGAATGTCCAACTAATCATATATCCCTGTAAACCCGTCGATCAGAGCGGTCTACGTAAACCCGCCTGATAACTGCATGTACAAGAACTCCTCATTGTCGTAGAAGTCTGGCTCGGCCTCATACGTCGTGCCAGAATCTGCATCTAAGACAGAGTCTGGTTGGTGCTTAAAAGATCGTCCCAGAACGTGGGAGTGAGTGATCAACTCAATGGAGCTATAAGACAAAGGTTAACATATTATCAATTTAATCAAGCATTAATGATAAAACAATACAATCAAACATCCCTAAGTACGCTGGTTAATGCAAGCATAATATGCATTAATGATGCATGCCCTCTCCTGCACTCCCTCTGTGATCTCCTCTTACGGTCGTGGCATGCACCCATTCCTTTGTGCTCAATACCAACGCCAAAGGCACATGCAGTGTGGTGCATGAGCGTGATCACCGAGTTCTTATTAGGCCTTTTCATACAGCAGGATTGGAAAGCTAAGGTACCTCCCTTATATCATTTTCCAAACAATGATTCATTCTAAGGTCGTCAGTCTCAGCTAGTCTCATATGATGCTGCAGTTCCAGGTCGCTACAAAGGGCTCATCACCTCAATGCAGGCCTAGCTTATACTCTAGTTATTATGGAAAGGTTCGTCGCCTCAACGCAGTCTAAGAGTATGCTCGAGGTCACTACGAATGGCTCGTCACCTAATTGTAGGCCGACAGATCGAATACAGTGTCCCACACCACCGTATTCGGCTCACGAGCTTAGGTTGCTCACTGGTCACTACGGGTGGGCTCGTCACCCCGGCGTAGGCCGACAACTCGACCATGGTGTCCCATACCACCATGTCCGGCTCATGAGTCTTAGCGGATCGAGGTACCAACGTTAACGAGATTTTCACTAGTGAGTTTGGTACCTTAGGGCCTGTTTGGATATGCATTTTTGGTTGTATTGTATCGTATTAGATGATATGATGTGACGTTTACCGTGTTTGGATTA
Source organism: Magnolia officinalis (assembly GCA_021015155.1). Taxonomy (NCBI): domain Eukaryota; kingdom Viridiplantae; phylum Streptophyta; class Magnoliopsida; order Magnoliales; family Magnoliaceae; genus Magnolia; species Magnolia officinalis. The sequence continues at coordinate 2,336,316 of JAJHSJ010000001.1, read as the reverse complement.
GAGTGAATAGGAATTGAATCCCATGCGCGTGAATACAACCGCGAGCCAAAATTTTTAAAGGGCGGTAGAGTATTGTCAGGATGTTCACAACCCGTCAGTACTGCACTCTTCATTGCACTGTATTCGGCGGCGGACGAGTTTTTTAAAACTCAGAGTTTTTCAAAGCTTCTTCTACCCCAACGCCAAACACGTTCACCTGCCATTCGCCCATAACGAAAACCTTCCGTTGTGGGCACTGTCCTTCAGCAAAACTCAAAATCAAACAATGGCATCCGCCTCCGTCCTCTTCTCAACTCTCTCCATCCCAATTTCTCGCGAGAAAATGAACCCCACCATCTTATCTCGCATCCGCTGCTGCGAGGACACTCTCGGGAACCCTAATCTCAAGCTGATAGATGCGTCTAACGGTAAAGGCATGGATCGTTTTCCAGAGAAGTTGTCCGTCGCGAGGGTAGGGTCCTGTCCTCAGCTGCAACGGATCATCCTGGTATATCACGGGCAAGCGAGGGTAATGTGGATGAGAGCATATATACAATGGTGCCAGACCCGAAGATAAGGCTAACATAGAAGGGTTGGCATGAAGCGGAGGGATGCGGGAAGATGATAAGTGTAACATCCCAAAAAATCGAGGGTCAAGTATTAACTCAACTCTCGAGTTTCCTGAACATCACTTATGCAACATAGATAATGATGATTAAATGTTGTCTGCATTAATGTAGTGAACATGAGTAAGATTAAGCCAAAACAGCATATCATACTCCAGAGATAGTGAAATAGCAAGCGGAAGACTGTGATAGATATATAAAATATATAAAAACTGTGGTGAGTCTCCAGAGTGTGATAACATTATCAGGTTAATAAATTTCAAGTACATTTCTAAAATATACCAAATGTGTAAGTGTAATGTCTTCTATTCCAAGTACTATATCCCCATGAATACAATATCAGGTCTTCATAAACCTGTCAGAGAGTTACATGTAGGAGAGCTCCTCCTCAACATCATACTAGTCCGGCTCTGCTTCATAAGCATTGTCATCACTTAAAACTCAACAAATCTGGTTGGTGTGTACAACACCATCCCGTAACGTGGGAATGAGTGGCTAACTCAGTGGAACAATAAAGCATAGGTTAACACGTTATCAATTCAGTCAAGTAGTAATGATAAAGCAGTAACATCAAACATTCCTAGCTACTCTTATTAATGCAAATATGAATGTAGTCATGATGGATGCCCTCACTGACATACTCCCTCATGCGACACCCTCTTCGTTCGCGGCATGCTTTCATCCCTCAGTGCTCTACATCTTCCAGGCACATGCAATGCATGATGAACATGATTACCGAGTTGTTATTAGTCCATTTCAAACAGCAGGATTGAGAAACTAAGGTACCTACCTTGTATCATTCCCAAACATGATCCATTCTAGGGTCGTCAGTCCTAGATAATCTCATACGATGGTGTGTTTCTAGGTCCCTGCAAGGGCTGCCAGGACTGTTACACGGAATCGTTGCACCACTCCCCCATCACCTTATCAATACAGGCCTAGTTTATACTCTTTTACTAAGGGAAGGCTCATCGCCTCACCGCAGATTCAGAGTATGCTTGAGGTCACTCCACTAACATCCTACCGATTGGTAGTCTATTTCGAAGCCCGACCAGTCCACTTATTGAGAATGAGACCCGAATGCAACCCGACTGAGGACCACAGCCAGGCTACGCTAGTGTAGGCCGACAGCTCGAATATAGTATCCCATACCACCATAATCGGCTCACGAGTCTGGTTGCTCACTGGTCACTACGGGGAGGCATGTGGCCCCAGCGTAGGCCGACAGCTCGACCACGGTGTCCCATACCACCATGCCCGGCTCATGAGTCTTAGCGGATCGAGGTACCATGGTTAACGGGATTCCACTGGTAAGTTTGGTACCCTAGGTTCAAGCAGTAGCGACCAAACATGGTGAACATACATTAGACACATCGGATTATTTGACGGGCCTGACTAGCTCGAGCGCACAATCAACTGAACGACATGAAGTGCATAAGCACTTCGAGTGGCCTAATCACTGTCGTCCACTGAAGTACGATTTGGGTTCGTCAAACACATCTTATGTGGCAAATGAATCTCAGTCACGCATTCATTTTCGTTACCGATTGTCTGGACTATAAATATAGCCCCAAACACAATCAATTGCAGATAGATAAAACAGTAATGGATCAAGATTCAAATCATACAATCAAGTCGGGTATTATCCGTTTAGGGCTGCCAGGGCTGTTGCACGGAATCGTTGCTCCACTCCCCCATCACCCATGACAGATCATACAACGTAAATATGATTTAAACATAGCATTACATAATAAAATCATAAAAGCAGTTGAACATGTTATGAAGCACAACACAAGCATGAGTTTGTATATATTCAATTCCTAATCACACAACTATCCAAGGAAATCATACACATAGTTAAAAGAGTTGAGAATCATATCTCAACACCCTTATACATTACAATCTATTAACTACTACTCATTTAGACATTTCAACAAACACTTTAAAATACATACATCAACATACGCGACATATGTTGAACACATAGGCATTAGGCCAAATCCTTTCACTAGGGAGTTGCCCCAATTATAAACCGTGTACACCGACGACGGATGGTCATGGCAAGCAGGAATCCAAGTTCCATATTTATTCAGTCATTTCCACAGACACTTGAGCCACACATCTTAGCATATATAGTGTGTTTTGGCCGTGGCGTGATTTAGGGCAAATCCTTTCGTCAAAGGGGTATCGCCAATACACAAATCATAAATCCATGACAATTAGTCATGGCGAGAATGAATGAGAATTCTATACTCATTCGGTCATTTTCACAAACACTTAGAATACACTATTTTAACATACATAGTGTATATTAGCAAAAACATGTATTAGGGCTATCCCTTCGCCAAGCAAGTATTTTATCCATGTATAATATATTCATACAGCAAATAATCATGGCAAATACATCCCCAAAATTTATACGTATACGGTACTTTCTAGAATACATAATTTCAACATACATAATGTATATAAGCAAAACATGTATAGGGCGAGTCCTTTCGCCAAACAAGTAATTTATCCACATATAATATATTCATAAAACAATTAATCATGTCAAACACATTTCCAAAATTTATACATATACAGTACTTTCTACAAATACCTAGAGTAAGTAGAATTCCATATTTTTCATCTTTAATCGAAACGAAAAACAGACAGCACTTTGTACATGTGCAATTGTATGCAGATCATGAATCTATCATTATCTGGCATTGAAAGCATTGAAAACCATAACCTATACACCTAAAGTCCGCACCTTTTATCGTAGAATCGTAACGAAGTCGATAGGTTTGATAAGCTTTCGTATTCGGCCGTTTAGCAACCTATAGAACGAAATAGGTTAGTTATTTCATGACCTACAACTATCAAAACCCCAAAACAGATTAGGGTTAGGGTTTCTTACCTAGAAACGGAGCCGGAATTGCCGAGAAAGCGATGAAAATCAGGTGGTACAGCTTGTGTAGTGGCAGGGGACAGTAGCAAGAAGGATCTCCCACAACTCCCACACTTTCTCTCTCTTTTCTCTCTTCTCTCTCTAGGGTTTCTCTCAAATTCATATAGCTGCAATGAGAAAGGGTTTAAGGTCCTTATATAGCCTAAAAACTTACCGAAATAGACTCCAGGTTAAAGTATACTTAGGCTATAACCAAAGTGGTCCCGTTTCAGCTCAACGGAGGACTTCTTGTGGGCCTCCTTGAGCCAAAGGTCGGACTTAAGCACACCGACACCGGATCTATGTTTAGTTAAGTTTTCATTTCGGTCGGAATTCCAGATCACGCGTGGCGGACCAGTTTCAGTTCAACGGTCAGCGGATCGCGATCGGAGATTCTGAGTACATGTAAATGTGTATAAAATTTCTCCTGATCCGAGGGTGTAATTTGGTCTGATTCTGACGATCTGGTTGCTTTAAACTGATCCGCAAGCAACACGTGCCAGATTACTATTCAAGATATTTTATTTTGAATTTATTTCACATTTCTCACACTCTTCACTCCGAGCTCAAGCGAATAGCTGTAAAACCCGTATCCTAGTTCGTACTGTTCCGATGAATCCTGCGATCCTTTCCGTCGAAGTCCGGCAATCCACGACCGATAATCGACGTTGCGATCGATCGTAAGTCGTATCCTTTAAATTCGAGTCGGTTTAATCCGAGACCCATACCACTGTGACCGCGCCGCCACCGCGATTCTAACGCCGCGTCTCATGCGCCAATCCGACACTTAGATCATAAGATGCGGACCATACGTTATAATAACCGTGGGCCGCACATTGCGGGACCCACCCATCCCATGTGGCACAAATCCCTAGGTAATTATGAGGGTGATGGATGACATCACCCTAAGCTATAGCCACCCTACACCCCTAGCCTAAGCTATAGCCACCCTACACCCCTAACCTAAGCTATAGCCACCCTACACCCCTAGCCTAAGCTATAGCCACCCTACACCCCTAGCCCTCTTACAAGCATTTAATGTTAGCCACCCTCTCTTACAAGTCATCATTGCCTACCTAAGCTAATCTCCCTCTCTCCTTATCTCTCTCTCTCCCTCTCTTTCCATTCACATATTTCCAAGCAACCCAAGTGAGAGAAAAATCCCACGTTGGGAGCCTTCCATGAGAAAGAAAATAATGCATGTGTAAGGCCCACCTTTCCCTTCCCAAAACCTCTCATCTTAGCCCTTGATTTCCCATCTCCACCGTCAAAGAGGAGCACAAGAAGGTTGGCGTTCCAACGGACCGAAGAAGATCGACGGTGGGTGCTTTGATAGGATAGATTTCTATGTTTTTTATGATGGCCAAGTGAGGCCTACCGATCAATGGTATGGATCTCACTTGGGACCCTAAGATGTGGCCAATGGCCCACTTTGATTACCTCTTTTATGTATGATGGAATGCAAAGGAGGGCCCATAGTGTCGGGGTCCCTCCATCACACGTGTGTCCCACTTTTCTCTCTCTTTTCTCTCCATTTTCTTTTTCCTCCTTTCCTTGTGATGATGTGATTTTATGGCCCACTTGGATGGACCCCACAATGGAGCATGTATTGGATCCAAACCATCTAAAGGTGGGGCCCACTTTAGATACGTATGGTGAACCACCACCTCACCATGTGGTGGCCCACCTACAAAGGACCCACCTTAAAGGCATTGCATGCCCAAAAAAATATATATATAAGAGAGTCCAGGGACTCTCTGGACGTGGGAAGGAAACACAAATGTTGGCTTGCCTTTTTCAAGCCTTAGAAGTGGGTGTTCATGTAGGCCCCACCTTGATGAATGTATTGAATCCACGCCGTCCACCATTTTTCTCAGACCATTTTAGGCGTTGAGCCGAAAAATGAAGTTGATCCGAGGTTCTTGTGGGCCATAACATTGAAAACACTGATTTCCACCGTTTAAAGTCATCTGGATTTTCTATACACCAAAAGATACCCAATATTGGGCTTGTTTGGTTGGTATTGAGCAATGAAAAGCAATGGCAGGAGTGGATTCATCAGAGGCGGGCCGCACATAGGAAAAACCTCAAAAAAACACTTTTCAAAAAAAAAAAAAAAAAAAAAAAATAAGGCAGCCAGCGCCTGCTGCTGCGTCAGCAGCAGCAGAACGCTGCTGCGTTTCTGGCGAGCGGGCAGGGCCCCACGGCCCCTGCCATGGGCCCCACCATGATGTATATGTTGTATCCACACCGTCCATGAGGTGGACCACCCCGTAAGGTGGGTCCCCTCCGAAAATCAGGCCGATCCACGGCTCAGGTGACCCACACCACAAGAAACAGCGGTGATTGAATTTCACCGTTGAAACTTTTTGGGGCCCACAGAAGTTTTGAAGCAAGCTGATATTTGTTTTCTTTCCCTCCACCCAGGTCCCTGTGACCGTATCAATGGATTGGATGGCAGATAAGCAACGTGGTGGGCCCCACGTGGAGCTACAGTGATGTATGTATTTTAATCCCACCGTCCGCCTGGACGGTGGGAGCCACTGTAATGTATCTGTTTTTCCCACCGTCCAGGGACGGTGGGTGTGCATGTGCCTGCACGCGTGCGTGTGTGTACGTGCGTGTGTGGGGGTTGCATGTGTGGTGTGCGTGCGTGTGTGCGGTGTGCGTGCGTGCGTGTGGTGTGTGTATATATATATATATATATATATATAGATATATATATAATATATATATATATATATATATTATATATGATATTATATATATATATTATAATATATGAATATATTGTATATATTATATATTTGTTGGTGGGCCTTGGGATTTTAATAGTGGAAATCATCATCACCACTTGTACTTTGGTGCAGCCCACCTTGGTATACTTGTAAGGCCCATGTGATTAGGCCCATCTGTATGTATTTGTGGCCCGTTGTTGAGGCCCACATTTGATGTATTTATGGCCTGTTGTTGAGGAGGTCCACCTTCATATTGATAAGGCCCATGTGGTGGGGCCCATTCAATGTATTTGAGGCCCATGTGACAAGGCCCATTGTGATGTATTCAAAGGCCCGTGGGAAATGGCCCATTGCAATGTACATAAGGCCCCTTTGATGTGGCCCACTTGATTATAAAGGCCCATATGATGCGGCCCATTTGATGAATATAAGGCCCAATAGGACGTCCTTAGGGTCCATTGCAATGAGGGATTCCTCCATAGTGTGTGTAATGATGTTTGATGACAGGTTATGCCTTGGGAGAAATGTTGGTTTGACGTCCACGTTGTAAAAATAATGTTGGTTAAATGTCCGCATTATAACCTCCCTAGGGCCCATTAGTAGGCCCACATTTGTTGATAGTTCACCACTTTATAACATGCTAGTATAGCTCCATGATTCATACCCATACGCATCATTTGTATGCTTGATATGAGGAATGATTGATCATAGCATAAGCCGTTGGGCTGAGACATTTACGGGACTCCTTATGAGACGGAGTGCCCCACATGATCGCGTGGTACGCGTGAGATTGCTGCATGATTGTACGGTGTGAATCATGCATCTCGCATATGTGTGACTTGATCACTGCACGCCCTAGCGACATCAGGGCCGTGGCTCCACAGGCACATCGTGGATGGCCGTATTGGATACCGGAAATACTTTGTTCTAGCACTGTGGGCACTTAGGATGTCCTTGGGTGAGAGTCCCAGAACCTTTTTAGTACCAGGAGATGCTCCAATGTCTAGACCGAGTGGATATACGAGCGCCCGAGTGCCGAATACCAGTAGGCCGCGTCTCCCACTGTGTCGTGGTCGGTTGGAAAGGGGTGTGGCCTTATCCGCCTGAGTGAGGAAGCTATAAGCTAGGCTGAGTTTGACCAGCTCGCAATGTGTCCGCTATCGACGAGCGGGTAGGTATTGGCAGACTACTGGTCAGGCGGATAGTGTGGTCTCTTCCACTTGCTTGACTGTGCAGCTCGGGAGGAGGCAGTCAGTGTGAGGTGTATTAGACCCCGGTGATATCCAGAGAACTATACTGATATGTGTACTTATGAGTACTGGCACGCTTGCTTTGCATCTCGCATATGACATTTGGGTCTACATAGGCCTCGCATCGCATGGCCTTGGTATGGCCGATATCATTCATGTCTTACATAGCTCTGGTTGTATTCATGGACTTACCGCATATTTCCGCATTACTCTGATATTGTACACTTGGCGTTTTGCCTTGTACACACACTTACACACACCACCCTCTAAGCTTTTGTAAGCTTATGCACGACCGTTGCGTGCAGGTAGCATTGGACAGCAGCCGCGGTGAGGAAGGAGCGCGTATCAGATCTTTTTGGAGCTTTTTGATCACCTTGTATTTCCTTTCTGCATTGTACTTAAATTTTTAATATAGTGGATATGTGGTGATGTTGTTTTTGGTGACTTAGTTATGCTTTTGGTTATGCTCCATTACATTATATAAAAAAAAAATTTCATACTGAAAATCCTCCTTATAGGATCCCAGGATCGGAATCTGGCGTATGGGCGCTGGAAGCCGAGAATGGGATGCTACGGAGGCTGTCGACGCCGGACTCGGCGATCGGGAATTTTGTGAGCCCGGTTTCCGAGTTTGGGGCGTGACAATAGCGCTGGGACACTGGCTGGATTTGATTTCCGAGATGGTTGTCAAGCCCAACGAGGCGGTCCTAAGTCCTTAACCTCGTATTATTCGGACTCCCGATGTGAGGTCCCAGATCTGATACGGAGTTTCAAGATGCTCCCGAGAGCAGCCGGTAATATGAGATTGATCCTAGATTTTAGGGTAACCTATCGTCAATGATTCTACAAGTTTGGGTCTTGCAGATCGTATTTAAAGTGATTGGTGCTAATTTCATAGGCACTTTAGTTTAACACTAGCTAATCTCGCCTAATTTCTAAAGGATTTAGTCCCGAGTGATTTCGGTCTGAGGTGGTACTTAGACCTTTGTATCAATTGTTTAGTTTAAGTTATTGTTCTTCATCACCTAAACTTAAGGTAGTGTCTAATGTGAAAGTACTTAGAAGGATTTAAGAACGAGGTATGAAAGGTGAGATTTGTGAAGAAAATGGTTTGAAAAGGGACTTAAGACCCTTGAGTTGGAGTGTTTGAGAAATTAAACAAGAGTTAGGATTGTCCCATCGCCTAAGGACGTCTAATTCCAGGTTGGGAAAAATCTGGGCTGTTACAATAAGAGACATGATCAAATTGGACGGTGTGGATGATTGGAAGGTGTATTTTGTTTTCTGGAACCGTCAATATGATATTTTTTATGATTATACGATACCCAGTTTTAATACCTCCTACCCAAACATTGATCTGTATAAGGTATTGTATATTATGCCATCCAATACCTCTAATCCAAACATTGATTAGTATATGCTTGATTTGGATGTGTTCTGAAAACCGGCCAATGTATACATGAACAGTACCCAAATACAATACAATACTATACACGAATCCAAACAGGCCCTTAGGTTCAAGTAGTAGCGTTCATACATGGTGAACATACATCGGTCAATCGGGTTACTTGACGAGCTCGACTGGTACGAGCGTAAATTGAGTTGATCGACATGAAGTGCTTAAGCTCTCCGTATAGCCTAACCACTGTCGACAACCAAAGTATGGCTTAGATTCATCGAACACGTCTTGTGTGGCGAAACAACCTCAGCCATTAACTCGGAAATCATTACCGATCGCCTGGACTACGTCATAGTCCCAAACACACTCCAAGCAATTGTAACATCCCGGATTTTCACTGTTTTGGATTTCCAAAAATCTTTGATTTTTTTTTAATTAACTTATACTATCACGTACTGACAATTAGCACTCAATGTTAGCTTATACATGAGTTAATTAATCCAAGATTATCCCAATTTAATAGACCAGACAGGCCGTGATAAGGCCTGGTGCGGGCCGCCAAGCCAGATGGCTGTTTACACTAAAGATGGCCCGTGGGGCCACCCAGCAACCGAGGAGGGTTAGAAAAATCTAAAACTTTAGAAAATCATAGATCTCACTGGGCTTGTAGTCCATCGCGGACTGCGGACCCAGTGGACACCCAGAAGTACCATCTGGCGCTTGCCCAATGCGCCCCACCAATGCCAGATTAAAATCTGGCACTAACAAAAGAAACTGAGACTCCGGGCCTTCCAGCCGTCGGATTTATTCCAAATTTACGGTGAAGGGTTAATGTATTTTTCAACGCCTGCCCACCAATCTGGGCCCCGATCGTGGCACGATGACCTTGATCGTAAATCGGACCCGTGCGATCAAACCCCATATCCGATCGCTCCAAATTTTGTATGGCCCTTCATCGGGCCATGGATACCCTACCCTATATTTCATGGCCAGAGGGCCACCAGAATGACCCATCAATCAGAATGGCCCCCAATGGCCACTTAAAGGTCGAAACGCTTTCTCAGATCATATATCCGTTCACCATGCCCTAAATTTTTGCATGGACTAGTCACGATGGCACTACCAAAAATGCCACCCCATTCAATAGGGACCAGAAGGCTAGAAATAACTTAGTGATTTGAGTTCTCCTATTTGTTGTTGACCGTATGATTGTCACCAACCGATGCACCTTACACACATTCATTTATTGTTGCATAGGAAAGTGGCCACGGGCCCTAACATACTCAACTAGGGCAGCTATAGTTTGGTCAGTTCTATATGGTCGGTAATTGTGTCTTAAGTGTTACTCGTCCACTCTTATGCCAATTTGAGGATTTCGGACCGTCGGTTTATGACCAAACTTTACTCGTTGATTAAGGATATTTCCCCGCTCACATCCGTATAGCCGCGGCCCCGATCGACCATCGGTGACCGTTGAACAACTTCTAATCATATCTGTCGATCGGCACGTCGGAATGGCGGGCCGATTGTGTCCATACGTAGATCATCATTAGGACTAACTATCCTACGGTGTATATCGACTAGTACACCCCATAGGCTAGAAAAACCCTCCCATAGGGTTAGTATAGTAAAGACCCAACACTTGGGGCCAATTGTTCCAAAACTGGCACTATATAAAAGGTTTCATTTGGGCACCCCTCTCCCCATACGATTTTGCCCTAAGAGAAAAGGGGGAAAGAGAGAAGAGAAAGGGGGAGAAAGAAGGGAGAGCAAGGGAGTAGAGAGAGTGGAGGTGAGCATGGTGGACTCTCAATCAAGGTGGGGCCCAAGAGGATCAAACCCACAACCTCTTACACTTTCTCCAAGAGGAAACCCTACACCACAACCACCGAAAATCGTCCGTGGGCCATCTAGGTAAGATCCCTCACTCCTTTCTCTTGAAATCCTTGTATTGAAGAAGAAAATGCATGGATTTCTCTCATGTTTGAATTATTTTAGGGATTCCGGTCGGCCAACCTCCAAAACCCCCATCTCTAGGTCGTTTCCAAGCCTCCAACGAATTCGAAGGTGCGGACTATTGTTCTTAGGTGGCCTAGCACTAATTGTAGCACGAGTTTAATGATTTTGTATGTTTGGATGATGCCTTTGGAGAGTCTAGGAAAATTTCTATGAATTGTTGGGTTGTTGAAATTGTATGGAATTGTATGTTATGTTGATTTCCTCATATGATGTTGTTCTTATCTCTCACATGATTTGATATGAATTGATGATCTCATGTTTATGTCATATTTGATTTTCTTCACATGATGTTGCCCTAACATGTATGTCTTACTAATCCTTATGCAATTTGGCTCTATGAGATGTAGGAAGTACTTAACTTCCTCATCAACCCACACAACACACATGCACTTGAATTTTACACATTATAGCTTTGCTTGGTAGGAATTATGAGTTCTATGTTGAAAAATATGAATGTGTGATATTGCATATGCTAAATGATGACTTTGTTAGTTGGCATGTTATGAATCACCATGCAAACTCTTTGGTTGGTCAGAAATATAAGGAGAACGAAGGCGGCCCCGTCGGTAGGACCGTCTTGAGGCTAAACCCATGGATTTGAGCGGGTGTGTTCGGGTGGCTGTAGTTCGACTACATGGGTCTCTTGTGCCTGAGGTCACTCGTCTCAAACGCTCGCTTGACTCGTGCGGTCTAGCCTACTATCTGACTAACCCTGTATGTTAACCCTGTTTGCTCACATATGTATGGAACCTGAACCACCCTACAACCGTTGTAGCCCATCAAAAATCTACTTGAAACTGGTCCACAGTCTCGTGAGCCGGGCATGGTGGAATGGGACACTGTGTCCGAGCTGTCGGCCTACGCTGGGGTACCGCGCCTCCCCGTAGTGACCACGAGCGATCCCTTCCTATCGGCACTCCTCATGTGCTTGGAGTCGGGAATGAGGAACCCGACGGGATCACGGACCGCGAGGTCTCGGCCTCACGCGTTGAGGGGGTCTTGGCCTCGCAACCAGCTTAGGGCATTGATACGTAGGGTGAATCAGAATCCCCAACCTGCTGGATGAATGGACTTAACTAATAACTCGGCTAACACGATCGCATTGCACGCATTAGTTAGGGTGGCGACTCGGAAGTCGAGGTCGCTCTGAGGGAGTATTGTCATATGCGATCGTTAGATGGAGTCGCTTGAGGGAGTGTTGTGGCGAGGGCATGCATCATATCATCCCGCATGCATGCATTTTAAATAAGAGTTAATAGGTGTTAATGATGGTCTGCTTTTCATTAAGTTCATATTACAATTGATGCCTGTTGTAACTTGAGACCAATAGTTCACACTGAGTTGATCACTCACTCCCACTCCCACTCTGGGATGGTGTTTTAAAACACCAACCAGACCCATTTATAGATGCAGGTGACTCAGGGCATGAGGAGCCTGGCGAGGCGAGCTTGGATGAGGAGGATGGGTTCTCCTACTTTCAGCTGATGGGCGGCTCTCCATCGGCTTGATCGGGCTGAATTTGGATTTGCCAAGCCGCGGGCTCCGCTTTTGTCTTTTGGATATAGTCTTTTTTTCATTATCCTGTTGGGCAACGCCTTGGGCGACCCTTTATTATTTTTGGACTTGTATATTTGTGAGATTTCCTTCATTTCAGTAGACTGGTGCGATTGTGCTCATGCTTCAGATAATTCCAAATTGCGCAGTTAAATTTGATTAATCATAAAAAAAAAAAAAACATAAATGCACGATAAGTGACACTCGGGAACTCGGGAGTCAAGTCTATGCACGACCCCCGATTTTCCGGGGCGTTACAGTTGGTATCAAAGCAATAGTTTGGAATCCCTTGGGCCATGGGTCATGAACTCACTAACGCGTCCGCTGACTTGAGAGGATACGTATTAGAAAACGTAACAGGGACTTAGAATGCTAGGAATCATCTCAGAACCTGAACCAAAATTGTAGACGGAAGTAGGACTTGCAAGTAATCAGGAATGGGTAGCGAGAGAGGGAATAGTAACGCTAGAGAGGAGGATCCGAGAGTCTCATGATGCCTCGGCCTATTTTCGGACAAGGGATTTGGGAACATGACGACAAGATTCGATTTGACTAATTAGAAAATTTAGCTAGTCCAGTCCACCTAATCCCTAAGGGTCGTTTGGCCAACCGCGTTAGGTGGGATTAGGGTAATGGAATTGTAAGAGTACAGTAAATACATGTGTAAGTTATTGTCCCTAGATTGTTTGTATCCCATGTTTTCCAATACCAGGTTTGGGATGCATGCAATTAAAGGTAAATCGCGGGATTTCCTATTAAATTACACTTGGAAATCCATTTTCATGGGCCTTGGAAGTCCCATATCCCACCTTCCCACACATTCTACAAAGCCTATGAAATAAGTTTTAAATTCCGTCCCATACCCATTCCACCCATGCCATTCCCAAATCTTGAGTTGGGAGTAGCATTGCAACCCATTTAGTATAACAAAATGCCTTTACCTAGATAGGCCTAAGTCAAAATCCCTCTTTCCAACATGTCTCCTTAAATATTCACCTGACATCACCCTATTCTTGAACTTCCCCAGTACATTAGTAGGAGCGAGTCGGAAAACGAAAGATTTGACGGTCGGAAACATCATTCTAGACCAAATGAGCTAACAACAAACCAAATTTGAAAGTTCAGACCCATTCTGGGATGAGGACTTAAGGGAGAACAAAATTTCAATGAAAATAGTGAAAATGTAGAAAATTTAGATTTTGACCTCTAACTGGGAGGAATCTCATGAAATGGATAGGCCCATTGCGTAGATCAGCTCGTTCTACCCCAAAATCATATATGGCACTTCTCGGGGAGCTTTTCCGACGCCCGGGAATGCCGACGAAACTCCCGGTCAAAAATCGGGGGGGTCACCCCGCCGACCCGCGTTTTCACCCCGCCGCCCACGGGTCACCCACCCCGCCGCTCACCCCGCCAAGCCCGTTGCCGCCCCCCGCCGACACTCCAGCGAGCCGCGTGGCCCCCGCCGAGGCCGCGTGCCCACCCCGCCGACAAGTGTTGCCCCCGCCAGAATTTTTCTGCATTTTAGGTCAACTTCAAAAATTCATATCTCCTTCGTTACAACTCCAAATTAGGTGATTCAAAAACCAGATTAAAGATTAATGAGTCTAGTTTTATATAAAAATAATTAAAAAAATAAATAAAATTATAATCTAGCTAAAATTAAGCTGTTCTAACAACTATCCAATTTTTTTTGATTTCGGACAGCTGTTGCTCCTAGAATTTTATTAATTTTATTTACAACTCCAAATGAGATGAAATTTTGTGTGATGTCTTTAAACTTAATGATAAAATATTATAAAAAATTTTAAAAATTAATTCAGTTACCAAAAGTACAAGAACCTTACAAGATATAGATCCCCTTTCCCACTACTCCCACTCCATCATCTTCACTCTCCCATACCCAAACCCATCTCTTCAAAATTCATCTTCTTCTCCTACGAACTCCTCATCTCCTCTTCCTTACCTTCAAACCACCTTCCAAACCCTTTCTTAACCATTTTATTTTTCTCAACCCCGTTCTCAAGTCCATCCACAAAATCCCATTCATAAAGCCAACATCAAACATACTCTCTCCAAACTAACTCCATTTTTTTTTTTTTATTATTATTTTTTTCTCTCATACCCAACCCAAACCCTTCAACCCCTCTTACTTGACCCTTCCCCAAAACCCAACCTCACCTCATTCCTCACATCACTTGCCACTTCTCCAAACACTCTCTCCAAATTTCATTCACACCCACAAATCCCATTTCAAGCCCATCCACCAAGTTCCACCCACCATTTACTCTCAAACCCACTTCCAACCCACCTTCCATCTCCCATTCTTAAACAAATCCTCAAACCCACTTTCTCTTTCTTCCAACCACACATCACACTTCAATCATCCATTCTTCAAATCCTAAACCCATTATTCAAATCCCTCCCTTCCAACCATCTCCCACCAACATCACACCCTTTAAACATTCTTAAAACCCCCTCCAACTTCATTTCCACAATCCATCAAACCCATTCATTTCTCATTACTCAAAACTCATTCTCAATATCACTCTAAACTTCATTCCCAAACCCTTTTACATCAAACCCATTCTCAACACCTTTCCCTTCAACAAACCCATTGCCTTCAAAACACCCATCCATAAGACAAACTCCAAACCCATTCCCAACCTCATTTCTCATAAACCAATATCAATCCCTTCTCGAATCCCCTATCTTCAACTCATCTTCAAGTTCATTTCTTCAAACCCACACTCAACTCATTTTCCCCCAAACTACATCCTTAAGGTCCATCTTCCTTAAGAAACCATCATTCTCCCATTTCTCTCATTCCTTCCATCTCCCTAACCCAAGTCCACTTCCCACAATCTACCTCAAGACCATCCTCAACTTCATTTTCCTAAACACCATTCCAATATCACTTTCAAAGCCATTCCTAAAACAAACTCCCAAAACCATTCCATCCATATTTCCAAAACCCATCTCAAATCCCAATCTCTACTCAAATCCCATATCCTCAACTCACCTTCCATTTCATCTTACACCACCTCACACCTCAAACCCATTCCCAAATTTCATTTTCCAAACCCTTCTTAAATCCATTCACACCCAAAACTAGTTCCATTTCTCACTCTCATTCTAAAAGTCATCCCTAAGACCCTTCCTCCAACAATCCACCCACATTCCTCACACCCAAATCCTTCCTAACCGAGGGAAATGTCGTTCCTAGCGACCATCATCTCCTTTTTCACCATTCCGACGATTCTTTCCCTTATGGGGAGGAAGCGCCCCCACTTTCACCCACCCGACTCAGACGAGTAGCCCCACGACCTTACTAACGACTAGTAGTTTGTTAATGCGGTTAGGTTTAATGCATGTATTGAAGGATGGTTAGGACCTTTGCTTAATTAGCTTGTATTTTTTTTTGCGTCTAGCCTATCTAGTAATGCTTGAAATTCATGTTGTAACATGTAATTACTTATGACATTTTGAAATTTATGTGAATGTATGGGTTGTTTTGGAATTTTTCTGTCGTCTTGTAAATGCTTGTATGAATAATGGTCTTATTGCGTCCATCTTAGCGTTATTAGCACTCTAAACTACCAGAATACCTTAAAACTTTCGATTCTTCATTTCCTGTTAAAATTTATGAAACCAAAGAGTGATTTGCCCATAACCCACTAGCCATAGGATTGAAATGGTGATTCATATAAAAAAAAAATCGTGACTTAAAAAAAAAAAAAAAAAAAAAAAAAAAAAAAAAAAAAAACTTTTTAGGATGATCGTTGCTCGTAGGCATGTTGAGAGAATTATTAAATCCCAAATTGGATATAAATTAAAACGAGGACTCTTGTAGACAAAGACCCAAGAGACAACCTTATAAATAGGAGATGTAAACTTTCCAATGATGGCTAAACAATTAGATTGATCGGACTACGGAATTACAGAACCACACATCTGCGAAGTACTCGCGGCTTAACCCAATTCTCATTCTTGGGTGAATACCAATGGACTCACTGCTTTGACCGAGCAGAAGACCAGGATCTACCAGGACTAAGATGGGATACAACGATCTTTCTGCCCTGGTCAGACAGAGGATCGACGTATGGGATCAAAGTCTACCACAACTGTCTTTCCGTTTTAGCCCTATCATAAAGAGAAGAATATACCACCATTAGGTAAACTCTACCAACAACCTCTTAATACGATAATAATGATTTTGACATTTGTTTTCAAACCTCAAAGGTGAAAACTTTTAAGGGGGGTAGACTAGAATGAGCCAAACTAGTATAGATAGTAAACACCTTACCATGCATATGAACTTGAATTCAACAAAACCTAGGCAAATGAAATAATAAAACCTTTACTTACTACCCTTAGGCAATTTCGGGGACGAAATTGTTTTTAAGGGGGGTAGATTGTAACATCCCGGATTTTCACTGTTTTGGATTTCCAAAAATCTTTGATTTTTTTTTTAATTAACTTATACTATCACGTACTGACAATTAGCACTCAATGTTAGCTTATACATGAGTTAATTAATCCAAGATTATCCCAATTTAATAGACCAGACAGGCCGTGATAAGGCCTGGTGCGGGCCGCCAAGCCAGATGGCTGTTTACACTTAAAGATGGCCCGTGTGGGCCACCCAGCAACCGAGGAGGGTTAGAAAAATCTAAAACTTTAGAAAATCATAGATCTCACTGGGCTTGTAGTCCATCGCGGACTGCGGACCCAGTGGACACCCAGAAGTACCATCTGGCGCTTGCCCAATGCGCCCCACCAATGCCAGATTAAAATCTGGCACTAACAAAAGAAACTGAGACTCCGGGCCTTCCAGCCGTCGGATTTATTCCAAATTTACGGTGAAGGTTTATGTATTTTTCAACAACGCCTGCCCACCAAATCTGGGCCCCGATCGTGGCCGATCGTGGCATGACGACCGTTGATCGTAAATCGGACCCGTGCGATCAAACCCCATATCCGATCGCTCCCAAATTTTGTATGGCCCTTCATCGGGCCATGGATCACCTACCCTATAAATTTCATGGCCAGAGGGCCACCAGAAATGACCCATCAATCAGAATGGCCCCCAAATGGCCACTTAAAGGTCGAAACGCTTTCTCAGATCATATATCCGTTCATCCATTCGCCCTAAATTTTTGCATGGACTGTAGTCAAGCCATAGGGCACCTACACACCAAATTTAGTGGTTAGAGGGGTGATAGGGCCACCCACCCCAACTCATAGGGAGCTCTAGAAGGCTAGTTTGGGAAATGTGTGGGAACTTAAGTGATTTGAGTCGTCCACTCTTATGCCAAGTTGAGGATTTCGGACCGTCGGTTTATGACCAAACTTTACTCGTTGATTAAGGATATTTCCCCGCTCACATCCGTATAGCCGCGGCCCCGATCGACCATCGGTGACCGTTGAACAAACTTCTAATCATATCTGTCGATCGGCACGTCGGAATGGCGGGCCGATTGTGTCCATACGTAGATCATCATTAGGACTAACTATCCTACGGTGTATATCGACTAGTACACCCCATAGGCTAGAAAAACCCTCCCATAGGGTTAGTATAGTAAAGACCCAACACTTGGGGCCAATTGTTCCAAAACTGGCACTATATAAAAGGTTTCATTTGGGCACCCCTCTCCCCATACGATTTTGCCCTAAGAGAAAAGGGGGAAAGAGAGAAGAGAAGGGGGAGAAAGAAGGAGAGCAAGGGAGTAGAGAGAGTGGAGGTGAGCATGGTGGACTCTCAATCAAGGTGGGGCCCAAGAGGATCAAACCCACAACCTCTTACACTTTCTCCAAGAGAAACCCTACACCACAACCACCGAAAATCGTCCGTGGGCCATCTAGGTAAGATCCCTCACTCCTTCTCTTGAAATCCTTGTATTGAAGAGAAAATGCATGGATTTCTCTCATGTTTGAATTATTTTAGGGATTCCGGTCGGCCAACCTCCAAAACCCCCATCTCTAGGTCGTTTCCAAGCCTCCAACGAATTCGAAGGTGCGGACTATTGTTCTTAGGTGGCCTAGCACTAATTGTAGCACGAGTTTAATGATTTTGTATGTTTGGATGATGCCTTTGGAGAGTCTAGGAAAATTTCTATGAATTGTTGGGTTGTTGAAATTGTATGGAATTGTATGTTATGTTGATTTCCTCATATGATGTTGTTCTTATCTCTCACATGATTTGATATGAATTGATGATCTCATGTTTATGTCATATTTGATTTTCTTCACATGATGTTGCCCCCTAAATGTATTCTTACTAATCCTTATGCAATTTGGCTCTATGAGATGTAGGAAGTACTTAACTTCCTCATCACCCCACACAACACACATGCACTTGAATTTTACACATTATAGCTTTGCTTGGTAGGAATTATGAGTTCTATGTTGAAAAATATGAATGTGTGATATTGCATATGCTAAATGATGACTTTGTTAGTTGGCATGTTATGAATCACCATGCAAACTCTTTGGTTGGTCAGAAATATAAGGAGAACGAAGGCGGCCCCGTCGGTAGGACCGTCTTGAGGCTAAACCCATGGATTTGAGCGGGTGTGTTCGGGTGGCTGTAGTTCGACTACATGGGTCTCTTGTGCCTGAGGTCACTCGTCTCACGCTCGCTTGACTCGTGCGGTCTAGCCTACTATCTGACTAACCCTGTATGTTAACCCTGTTTGCTCACATATGTATGGAACCTGAACCACCCTACAACCGTTGTAGCCCATCAAAAATCTACTTGAAACTGGTCCACAGTCTCGTGAGCCGGGCATGGTGGAATGGGACACTGTGTCCGAGCTGTCGGCCTACGCTGGGGTACCGCGCCTCCCCGTAGTGACCACGAGCGATCCCTTCCTATCGGCACTCCTCATGTGCTTGGAGTCGGGAATGAGGAACCCGACGGGATCACGGACCGCGAGGTCTCGGCCTCACGCGTTGAGGGGGTCTTGGCCTCGCAACCAGCTTAGGGCATTGATACGTAGGGTGAATCAGAATCCCCAACCTGCTGGATGAATGGACTTAACTAATAACTCGGCTAACACGATCGCATTGCACGCATTAGTTAGGGTGGCGACTCGGAAGTCGAGGTCGCTCTGAGGGAGTATTGTCATATGCGATCGTTAGATGGAGTCGCTTGAGGGAGTGTTGTGGCGAGGGCATGCATCATATCATCCCGCATGCATGCATTTTAAATAAGAGTTAATAGGTGTTAATGATTGTCTGCTTTTCATTAAGTTCATATTACAATTGATGCCTGTTGTAACTTGAGACCAATAGTTCACACTGAGTTGATCACTCACTCCCACTCTGGGATGGTGTTTTAAAACACCAACCAGACCCATTTATAGATGCAGGTGACTCAGGGCATGAGGAGCCTGGCGAGGCGAGCTTGGATGAGGAGGATGGGTTCTCCTACTTTCAGCTGATGGGCGGCTCTCCATCGGCTTGATCGGGCTGAATTTGGATTTGCCAAGCCGCGGGCTCCGCTTTTGTCTTTTGGATATAGTCCTTTTTTTCATTATCCTGTTGGGCAACGCCTTGGGCGACCCTTTATTATTTTTGGACTTGTATATTTGTGAGATTTCCTTCATTTCAGTAGACTGGTGCGATTGTGCTCATGCTTCAGATAATTCCAAATTGCGCAGTTAAATTTGATTAATCATAAAAAAAAAAAAAACATAAATGCACGATAAGTGACACTCGGGAACTCGGGAGTCAAGTCTATGCACGACCCCCGATTTTCCGGGGCGTTACAGCAATTGTATACGCATATAGTAGCCAAAGATAGCATGTAACAACAAAAATCAAATATAAATCTCATTTGAGCATTTCAATGAACACATAGTGTACATGTTAGCATACATAGGCATTCCAACAATAAATCACATAGCAAGAAGATAGGTTACATAAAGGAAACTCTAACTATGTCTAACGGGATTGAGAATCCTATCTCAACACCCTCATTAGGTACATCACATCAAGCATTTTCTCATTCAGACAATTTACCAAACACTTAGACTGCACATATTACATACATGCAATAAATTTGTAAAAACGCATATCGTAGCAAATCCTTCCACATAGGAGTTGCCACACGTACAACCATCATGTATCCTCAGACATAAATCAAGGCAAGCACAAATCATAATTCCATACCCATACGAACATTTCAACAAACACATGGAATGCATATATTTCAACATAGTTTATATATATGTGTGTAATATAAAAGAAACATCGTATCTAAGTATATGTGATAACAATCAAGTCAGTCATGATTCATTACTGACATTAAAAGCTTTGAAAACTATAACCTAAACGTTTATAATCCGCACCTTTCACCGATAAACAAGTATCGAACTCAGTTTGTATGTCAAGTCTTTGTCTACGGCACGACGGCCACCTATAGCATGAAATAGGTTAGTTATTTCATCACTTACACTATTTGAAACCCTAAAACAGATTAGGGTTAGGTTTTCTTACCTAAGAATGGGGTCGGAATCGCCCGTATAGCAATACAGGAATGGTGAAAAAGCACGTGGAGTGGCGGGATTGAATCAAGGAACAAACACCAACTCACTCTCTCACTTTCTCTCTCTTTCCTATCTCTTTCTTTTCTCTTCTCTCACCTAGGGTTTCAAATTTGTATGGAATGAGAGAGAGGGGGTTTAAGGCCGTTTTATAAGCCCAGGACTGATGGAAATGGCCTCAGGGCCAAGGTATACTTGGGTTATAGCTAAGAGGTGGCTGTTTCAGTCCAACGGAGCACTTCTGTTGGCCCCTTTTCTACGTGCAGTCGGACTTAAGCTCCCTTACATTGGATCTAGGTCGAGTTAAGGTTTCGGTCCGCTTGGATTTACAGATCGATTGCAGAGGACCAGTTTCAGTTCAACGATCACCGATGTTCGATCAGGGCCACAAGTACACTGACATGTGTTAGAAATTTTCTCTGATCGGAGGGTATAATTGGGTCAGATTCTGACGGTCTGAAAGCTTAGATTTGGCCCGCAAGCGAACAACCCAAATCGCTTAAATCTGAGTTCAATTTCTAAAGATATTCGTGTTTCTCACACACTTCACTCCGTGCTCAAGTTGTGCGTTTCTGGTAGTATTTGGATTTGATTTCCGATATGGTTGTCAAGCCCAGTAAGGCGGTCATAAGTATATAGTTTCGTGGTCAACGGACTTTCGATGCGCGGTCCAGGTCCGATACGAAGTTTCAATGTGCTCCCAAGAGCAACTGGGTTTAGAGATTGGTCCTAGATTTCAGGGTAATGTAGTGTTAATGATTCTGCTAGTTTTGGGTCTTGCAGTTCGTATTTAAGGTGGTTTAAGCTTATTTCATACCTAATCTAGTTTAACACTTAGTTAATTCTCATCTAATTTCTAAAGGATTTGGTCCTGAGTGATTTCTGCCTAAGGTGGTACTCGGGTCTTTATACGGATTTTTCCGAGACGTTACACATACCGTATCAATCTCTCTCCTCTCATCTCTCTCTCAACGTTCTCTAGTACAAGAACGACGACTAGCGACCACTCTCTTATCCTCTTTTTCTCGCCGTTCTCCAACGACCAACGACCACTCTCATATACTCTCTCTCTATTCTCCAGCGTCTGCCTGTACGACCAGCAACTGAAAGGTACTCCCCCTACTCCTCTCCTCCTCTCTTTGTTCTCCAACGTCCGTCCGATTAGCGAACCTCACCCAACCACTCGCCTGGTGGCTATTGTAACAACCCATTTTTTGTGGGAACTAACCCCACCGTCCGCTTGCGTGTGGCCCACCTGAGTTTTAGATCAGCTTCATTTTTGGCCTTACATCTTCACTTGGCCAGGCCGAGATGATGGACGGAGTAAATTATATTATCGCTAGTGGGACCCACCATATCTTTAAAAAATTATAATAAAAAAAAAAATGAAAAGTTAAATCTTCCGCACGACTAAACCACTTTCTCTATTTTTCTTCTTTTTTGTACGATAATGGCCGCCGAACCTCCCACTAAATGAAACCATTTCATAATCCCCACTCCTTCATTCCATTACGCATCCATTTATAAAAAAAAAATAAAAGAGAAAGAATTAAATCAATCAATCAAATAAAAAAAAATAAAGAGAGGGAGAGAGAGAGCTCTGTAGATCAAGAGAGAGATTAAAGCGGGGCCGGATCATCAGACTTTTAAGATAGGTGATCTTAACCTAAAATTTATCATTTTCAGTTATTTATTATGTTTATTTAATCTAAATTTTTTGTAAAAATATTATTGTCAGTTAAATTTTTATGTAGGGAATCTACTCATTTATGAATTTCTATATTTTTCTCTGATATTTAATACTGAAATAATT
Source organism: Magnolia officinalis (assembly GCA_021015155.1). Classification (NCBI taxonomy): domain Eukaryota; kingdom Viridiplantae; phylum Streptophyta; class Magnoliopsida; order Magnoliales; family Magnoliaceae; genus Magnolia; species Magnolia officinalis. Next base: position 2,313,457 of record JAJHSJ010000001.1, on the reverse strand, counting down.
TATATATAAATAAAATAAAATAAATTTACAAAATAAAATAAATAGTTTATTTAAGATTATTTTATTAATTCTTAAATGTTTTGTTAAAAAAAAATAAATTCGAAATAAATTATAATACCTTACATATATGTATAATATTTTACAGTACAAACAGAATATATAATTAATTATTTAAAATTTTGATGATTCATTATATAGAATTGTGAATATAAGTGATGTAAGATTGATAAGTATATATAAATAAATATAATTATGAAAATAAAATAAAAATATATAATAAAATAAATAAATATAAGTTATATAATTGTAATATGTAAACGGTATTAATATGATATATAATAATATATAAAATAAAATAAAATAAAATAAAAAGGTTTATAAGATCGTTAAGGTATAGTAAAATATAAAAATTATGTTTTATAATAATATAGTACTAATACAATATAATTGTAGGTTACAAAAAAATAAAATAATAAAGACAAAATATATAACATAATAAAAGTAAACATGATTAAGATAATATTATATTACATAATTAATACATTAGTATTTAATGTTATTTATATGATTATGTTATAAATAACAAAATAGAAAACTTTTATTTGATAATATATAAAAGTTGTAATAAATATAATTTATTATTCTTAAAAAATTATGTAAATGTTAACATTAACAATTTAACATAAAAGTAATATAATAAATATATTAAATGTATCAAACATGAAACAAAAGTTAATTTATTGATTTAGATAGTCAATTATAAAACAAGGTTAATCATATTGACATAATGTTGTAACAAATAATTTATATAATAATAATAGTATCTAAAGTCCAAATTAATATCTTCCTTAACCTTATTCAATTTAGATTTTAAAAAATAAATAATAATAAAATTCTGAATTTAGATTTAAATAGTTAGATTAAAAATAATAATAATAATAATAATAAATTTTAAATTATCAAATAATATTTTAATTACATTATTAATGTTATATTATAGAAATCAGTGTGATAATTTTTGTTTCTATAAATATTAAAATTCAAATTTTAAATTCTAAAATTTGAAGAGTTAATTAAATTAAATTTAAATAAACTTAAGTTCAAGAAAATTTTTAAATTTTGGAATTGAAACTAAAATTTTTTTATTCATTATTTCACAGAAATTCCTAAATTAAATAATAGATAAATAATATTTTATTTAACTATTTGAATTATTATAGTTTTGACAAAAATTTAAATCTAAAATTATTAATTAGAATTATATTATTGATATTTTTGTTATGAAATAATTATTAATCTTACATGTATGTCTACCATTCATTGAACATTAAATTTTATTATGTTGGATGTAAATTAGCAAGTAGGGCAATCGTGTCACTTGGGTGAAGACCCTAAAACCCACTGGATCCTTTGGAGTCTCCTTTGTGTATGACATATGAGTACAATTGTGTGCATGAACATACGTTAGAGGTACAACTGGAGCAGTAGTCTGACCAGCTAACGTATAAATGGATCCCTCACCATGAGGTACTAGTGCGTGGGCGTTAATGTAACGTGACCATCCACTTAGGTACAGTGTTGTAAGAAATATTATAAATGTTATGAGTATTCATGGAAATATCACATGCATCACATTTTCATAACTCTGTTGTTAAATTCCATTATCTGTATTCTATTTATTTCATTGTTATAAATTGATATTATCTAAATATGTTAAATTTTGGTTAAGAAATGATCCTACTGGGCTGTTATGCTCATCCTAATAAAACAAATGCACAGGTGCAGAGCTGAAATACTACGAGCAGGCGAGCCTCTACTATTAGCTTTATTTTCTAGAAAATTAGAGTTAGTTTTAATTAAATTTTATTTTTTTGTTATTTAGGTTTAGTTTATGTTCAAATTTTGATGTAGAAATGACAAACTATCAAAAGAATTGAATTAATAAACATTTCAGCTGTATTTTCTTTTAGACGACGTTGAGTATTTATTGAATTTAATATATATATATATATATATAATATATATATATATATATATATATATCAGGGTGACCTCACACAGACCCATAGCCAGCATTCCATCTCATTGTTACTACTTCGTAGGCCCACCAACTTGGCTGTTTTCAAGAATTGCACATGTGTTATGGATGATTGTGGTCCACAAAAGGAACCAGGGGTTCTGATTATCAGGATCCCCTACAGTGAAAGGTGGATGCCCAAAAGATGCCTAAAAGTTCAAGGCAATCCAAGTGGGCCACTTTAACGTCCTGTCCAACTAGAACAGTGACCTGAGGCGTCCACGTAGGAATTGCCGCAAGATCGTTTGTCTAAACTACTCGTGGTGGGGTACCACATGTAAATTAGCCTAGAATTAGTCCATTGGAATAGACCAGTTTGGTTATGATTGGACCAAGTGCGGGCCGTCAAGCCAGATGACCCGTTTACACTTAGCAACAGCCCGTGCGGACTATACAGTGACTTAGGAAGGTCAGAAAATTTTAAAAATTTAGGGAATTGTAGATCTCACTGGGCTTGTGGTCCATCGCGGACCATGGACTCAGTGGACATGCAGAAATTTATTATCCATGCCGTCCCAGCGGCACTTGCCAAACGCAACTCACCAGGGTCCAGAATTGAAATCTAACACCTTTTATATAAAATTGAGATACCAGGATTTTCAGCCGTCGGATCTCTTCTACATTTATGGTAAAGGTCTAACGTATTTTTCTACGCCCATCCACAAAATTTGGGTCCCGATCGTGGAATAGTGACCGTTGATAGCAAATCAGACCCGTACGATCAAACTCTACCTCTGATCGTTCCCAAATTTTGCATGGCCCTTCATCAGACTATGGAGCACCTGTCCTATAAGTTTCATGGCTAGAGGGCTACCAGAACTGCCCCATCAACCAGAATGGACCTTGTAGGGCCATTTAAAGATCGGAGTCATGCAAGGAAACCCCGTGTCTGATTGTCTCCAAATTTTGTGTGGCCCCTCATCGGGCCATGATACACCTACACGCCAAATTTGGTGGCCAAGGGGGTGATAGGGCCGCCCCAAAGATAAAAGGGGCCCCAACATGGCCATTTTAAGAAGTTGTTGGAACTTAAGGCCAAAGGGCCCAAGTCTAGTAAATAAAACCCTAGCTCCTTATCTCATAACTCCCACCATTACTACCACCACCAAGGGAGTAAAGAGAGAGCAAGGAGAGTAAAGAGAGAAAGAGAGAGAGTGAAGAAGAGAGAGGGTGGACCTTAGATCGAGGTGGGGCCCAAGGAAATCCAACCTTGCAACTCCCTACTTCTTCTCCAATAAAACCTCCACCACAACCGCAGGAATTGCTTCCGTTGATCGTATAGGTAAATCCCTCATCCCTTTTCTTGAAACCCTTGTGTTGAGAAGGGATTGACTTGGAGTTCTAACATGCAAGTGCTTGCTTTAGGGATTCCGGCCGATCGACCCCATAATCCACATTCTTAGGTCATTTTCGAGATCTCAATGATCCATAGGTGCAGACTATTATCCTTAGGTGGCATAGCACCAATTTTAGTATGAGTTTAATGATTTTTTATTGCTTAGATGATGTATTTGGGGAATATAGAGAAAACCTAGGAGGGACCTTACCCTTGATCCCTCCATCAACATGGATTAACTATGGAATGTTTGTTGTTGTCTCTCACATGAATGGGTATAGATTTGATGGTTGCATGTTCATGTCTTGTTGATTCGTGCATTATATTACCCTATAACATGTATGATTCATTAACCCTTGTGCGTTTTGTTCCTATGATATATATGAAATACATAGTTTCCTCACTAACCCACACAATACATATGCACCTTTATTTCACAACATTGTTAGCTTTGCTTGGTATAAAAAACTGAGTTTTATGTTGAGAAGTATGAAAACATGATATTGCATATGCTATATGATAACTTTATTAGTTGGCATGCTATGCATTACCATCAAACCCTTGGGTTGGTCAAGGATATGAAGAAAGTTAAGGTGGTCCCGTTGGTAAGACTATCCTGAGGCTAAACTCATGGACTTGGGCGGGTGCGTGTGGACGACAGTAGTTAGACTACATGGTTCGCTCATACCCGATGTCGTCTGTCACGTACTTGCCTGAACATGTGCCGTCTAGTCTACTTAATGACCAACCTTGTTTGTTAACCCTGTCTGCTCACATATGTATGGAACATGGGACACCCTTCAACCGTTGCCGCCCATTGATAACCTATTGAGGCTGATCCACTGACTCGTGAGCCGGACATGGTGGAATGGTACACTGTGCCCTAGTTGTCGGCCTACGCTGGGGTGACGAGCCTCCCCGTAGTGACCGCGAGCAATATATTCATCTGCTCAGCACTCCCCATGTGCTTGAAGTCAGGGATATGGAACCTGACAGGATCAAGGATCGCGGGGTCTTGGCCTCGCGCATTGAGGGGCCTTGGCCTCACAACCAGTCAAGGGCATTGATACATGGGGTGTATCAGTTTCTCCAACCTGCTGGATGAATGAAATTAATTAAGAACTCGGCTAACACTATCATATTACATCGCATTAGTTAAGTTGGCGACTCGGCAGCTGAGGTCGCAATGAGAGAGTGTTGTCATATGCGATCGTGAGACGGTGTCATTCAAGGGAGTGTTGTTGTTAGGACATGCATCATATCATTTATCATGCACATGCATTAACAAGATTAGTTAGGTGTTTATGAATATTTTCTTTCATTAAATTCATAATATAATTGATGTTTGTTACAACTTAAGACTAATAGCACCCACTGAGTTGATAACTCACTCCCACTCTGGAACGGTGTTTTAAAACACTAAACAGACTCTCCCGTAGATGCAGGTGATGCAGATTACGAGGAACTTGGCGACGCGAGTCTTGATGAGGAGGATGAGCTATCGTACTTCCAGCTGATGGGCGGTTCTCCATCGGCTTAGTAGACGAGATTTTTGGATCGCTGAGTAGTGGAGTCAGCTCTATTCTTTTGGACATGTCATTCTTTTTGTGGTTTTGTTGGGCAACGCCCTGTGCGACCCGCTTATATTCTTTTTGACCTGTATATATTTGATCTCTGATATTTCAGTAGATTAGTTGTGATTGTGCTTCATGTTCCAAGTAGTTCCACGCTGCGCATTTAAATTTGATTAAACGCAAATTAATAAAAATTGGCTATAAGCGATACCGGGAACTTGGGAGTCGAGTGTATGCATGACCTCCAAATTCCAGGGCGTTACAGCCACCATGTGATTTTGGAGTTTTTTTAATGATTTTTTATTGGATGACACATATACAATAGGGCGAGTCTCGGATGGATCCTGGGATCTAGTGAAGTAGGTGGGACTTGCAACTGTGGGCCCACTGTGATGTATGTGACTTACATCCATACCGTCCATCTATATTGAAAACTCATTTTAGGACATGATCAAAAATTGAAGCAGATCTAAATCATTGAAAATAGTAGTAATTGACCATTAAAAACTTTTTATGAACCACAAAAGCTTTGGATTAAGATGTCATTTGTGTGGTCTCTTCGTACAGGTCTTCGTGACCTTATTAACATGTTGGATGACAAATAAGCATTTTGGTGGACCCATGAAGTTTTTAGTGGTCGAGATTCAATCACTACTTTTTTCTGTGGTGTGCTCCACATAAGTTTTGGATCTACTTCAATTTTGGTTTCATGCCCTAAAATAATCTATCAAAAGGGTTGGACGGTGTGTCACGCCCCAAACTCAGAAAACGGGCTCAAAAATTCCTGATTGCTGAATCTGGCACCGACAGCCTCCGTAGTGCCCCATTCTTGGCTCCCGACAGTCATATGCCAAGTTTCGATCCTGGGATCCTACAAGGAGGATTTTAAATATGATTTTATTTTATTTTTTGTAATGGAGCATAACCACAAGCATAACCAAGTCACAAAACAACATCACCACATATCCACTAGTATAAACATTTAAATACAATGCTAAAAGGAAATGTATCAAAATCAAAGCTCCAGAAGTCCGCTGCACGCTCCCAGTTCAACGCTGTTGCGACCTAGCTCCACCTACACACATCTATCGTGCATAAGCTTATAGAAAGCTTAGAAGGTGGTGAAAGTGTGTGTAAGGTAAGTGTCAAGTATATAATATCAGAGTAATCAGAGTAAGTGGAAATACTGATAAGATCATGCGTCATATAATATCAGGGTACGCAATGCAAATCATAATGAGCCAAATAACATATACTGCAGATGCAATGCAATATGCAGATCCTGCCAATCCGTTTAAGCCATATAAGTGCAGAAACGTAGCAATTCAAAATGTCATATGCCGTGGATGAAATGCAATATGCGATGCGAATGAAATTACTAAGCCGGAGTGAAGTCGGGATGATAGTACGTAGTATCGCAAGCTATGGGGTCCATCACAAGGGAATTTTATCCAAACCAGGCCCATACCTAAATTTGGATAGTCAAACACAATGTGGTAAACTTCTAATCTCAGGTTAGTCACGCACCCCAACCGAAATCCTGGCCATTGCGAAGGTATACGTAACAAATAGTTGCGCACCACCAGCCTAAGTGGATAGTGAATGGATGAATGAATGAGTACACAACTCCTGCTCAGTAATCTGCCAGCACAGTAGCCTGTCAACCACTAGTAACTCGCCCAGTGTGGTAGCTCACCCAGGCCTTATCCCTGCCCACATCAGCGTCCGCCCACGTGCGCCCGCCCACATGAGCAACAGTGACGGGGTGTCATCATGTCAGTCCTCATATCAGTACAGTTCCTCTCTGGGATCATCATCGGGGTCTATTACACTTCACATTGACTACTGCCACCCTAGCCGCACAGCCCAGTGAGTGGAAGAGACCACAGTATCCGCCTGACCAGTAGTCTGCCAATACCTACCCGGCTCGTTGAAAGCGGACTCATTTGTGAGCTAGTCAAACTCAACCTAGCTTATAGCCCCCTCACTCGGACGGATAAGGCCATACCCCCTTCCAACCGACCATGATACAGTGGGAGACACGACCTCATGGTATAAGCACCGGCCCTCATATTCCACTCGGTCTATACGTTGGAGCATCTGCTGGTACCAAGGAGGTTCTGGGACTTTCACCCGAGGACATCTTACGTGCCCATAGTGCTAGAAGCAAGCATTTTTGGTGTCCCATCTGACCATCCACGATGTGTCTATAGAGGTCATGACTCTGATGTCACTAGGGCGTACAATGATCATGTCACACATATGCGAGATGCATGAGTCAACTATCGAGTCATGCAGCAATCTCGCGCGTACCACGTACTCATGTGGGTAACTCCTATCAGTGAGTCTCATAAATAGTCTGCCCAATGGCATATGCTAGGATCAGTCACTACTTATATCAAGCATACATATGATGCGTATGTGCATGAATCATGGAGTTACACTAAGCATGTTATAAGGTGATGAACTATCCTCACAACGAATATAAGCTTAGATGGCCTACACACAACAAGTATGAGCCTATCAATGGGCCCTAGGGAGAGTTATAATGAGAACATTTAACTAACATTATTCTTACAATGTGAACGTCAAACCATCATTGCTCCCAAGGCATAGCCCGCCATAAACATCATTACACAAACCATGGAGGAATCACACAGTACATCGGTGCACATTCATTGCATTGGGCCACATATACACCACATCAGGCCTAGCCATGCGGGCCACAAATACATCACAATGGGCCTTATTAACTGGGCGACAAATACATCACAACGAGCCTTATTAACTAGGCCACAAATACAACATAATGGGCCTTTCGCACGGACGAAAATACATCACAATAGGCCGCACCAATGGGCCTCATATACATCAAGTGGAACACATCGCATGGGTCTTACACATCGCAATGGGCCGCATCAATGGGCCTTATACATCACATCGGGCCGCTTGGATCAAACACATACATCAAGGGGCCCACTGTCCCACAAAAACAGATGGACGACGTTGCTGCAAAGCACATACATCATGGTGGGCCTATACAGCACCGTCCAAATGGACGATGTGTATATAAAATACATATATCAAGGTGGACCCTAACAACGAACCTCGCTCATGGGACATACATCAGGTGGACCTAAAAACGGGTAGACGGCGTGGGAAAGCCCATACATCATGATGGGTCACAAGTATATCAAGGTGGGCCTCTCGAATGGGCCACAAAACATATCAAAGTGGGCCTAACAGATGGGCCACAAAGTACATCAAGGTGGGCCTCACAGATGGGCCACAAAGTACATCAAGGTGGGCCTCACAGATGGGCCAAAAATACATCAAGGTGGGCCTCACAGATGGGAGCTTGGATTACATCTAAAATCATTTCAATAGTTGTAGGTGTAACATGTATATCACTGTACATTATCATTCTATGGGGGCACATGGCCCACTAATGATGATCAGCACTGTCCAAACATTGTCCAGGTAAATCAGCATAATCCAAATGTTGTCTATGCAAATCAGTACCATCCAAACATTGTCTAGCACCGTCCAAACCTTGTCCAGCACTCTCCAGCATAATCTGGACGGTGTGGATAAACAGATGTGTCCAGCACCGTCCAGCATAATCTGGACAGTGTGGATAAACAGATGAACGGTTTGGATGTAACACATAAATCATATGGGACCCACATTAGCTAGGAGGGCCACTGGCCCACACCGTTCAATAGATGAACGGTTTGGATATAAGACATACCACATGTCGGTTGGGTCCCACCGTCCAATGGTGTGGGCGGTGGAATAAAACAGATCATGGTACGGCCCACTGTCCTTGGACGGTGTGGAATATAGAACATACATCAGTGGGTCCCACGCGGGGTACACCATAGTGTTTATCTGACATCCAATCTGTTGATAACGCCACGAATACCTAGATGAAAGGAAAAACAAATCTCAAATGATCCAAAGAAACTGTCAACCCAAAAGGGGTTTCAATGGCAGACGTTCAACCACACTGTCTCCTATGACGTGGGCCACCTGAGTCCCCCATACAGCTGATTTTTGGGGTAGCCCACTGCCCTGAGGGGGCCCACAAAATGGATGGTGTGGATGTTCAACACACATCATGGTGGGGCCCACGTATGGGACTCACGTCCCTGGCCATCCAATGCTGCAGCGCCTGCTTATTTTATTTTTTAGAAATCAGTTTTTCTAAGGTTTTTCGTTGATGGGGCCCGCATCAGAGGAATCCGACTCAGCGTTGGATTACAGGGCTCAAGACAGACCCATCAAGCCTAATATTCGGTATATTTTGGGGTACAGAACATTAAGATAGATTTCAACGGTAGAAAATACTGTTTTCTATACTATGGCCCGCCAGAAAATCGGATTGACTTCATTTTTCGGTGGGCCAGATCATTTCAACGTCTAAAATGATCTGGAGAATGGAATGGACAGCTTAGATTAAATACATACGTCAAGGTGGGGCCTATATGAGCTGTCCACCCAAATTTCTAAAAAGTATTAGTGTATGTAGTACACTACATTGTCAGTTCACACTTTAAGGCAGCCACGTCCAACGTCCAGGGATGCTGGACGGTTTGAGTAGCATATTTTTAAGGTGGGCCCCACCCACAAATGTGCTACCAAGGAAGGTCACCAAATGGTTGAATGGTGTGCATAAGACACACATCAAGGTGGGGTCCTCTTGATAAATAGTTGGACATCTCGTAACTCATTAAGTGGGCCACAAAATAAGGAAGGAGAGAAAGAGAGAGATTGAATGATGGAGGGACCCCGCCACTATGGACCCTCCCTAGCATGATTTACAACATACATCGAGTGGGTCCCATTCCATATGGGCCCACTGATCAAAATTAACGATGGAGATCCTTTCTCCACCGAAATGGAAGGTTTAGATGACCCTTTTTTCAAACTTAGAAAGTAAACATCATGATGGGGTCCATGGAGAATGGTCACATCATGGAATGATCATGATAATCAAGATGGGCTAACGATCACATCTAAGGTCCAAAGTGAAATCCATACCATCGAGCGGTAGGCCACACTTAGCCCATCATAAAAATATGAAAACTAGCCTATGGAAACACCCACTGTTCGACCTTCTTGGTCCGATGGAACGCCGATCTCCTTGTTTCTCACTTTGATGGAGGGTGATGAAATGTGAATGGCTAGGATGAAGTATTTTGGGGTGGGAAGTGGGCCACACACACTCGCTTTTCTCTCTTAGAATTGTTGGACGTCTACCACTTCTTCGGTGCTTGGAAAGTGTGAAGAGAAAGAGAGAAAGAGGGGATGGTTGTAAGAGAGGTGATGGGTGATGGTGTGATGGATGTGAGGTGATGGTGTACTTGACATGTATGGGTGTGTAAAAGAGAGGGTGAGAAAGAGTTGACTTTGGGGTTGCTTGACTTGAGGAGAGAAATGTTTGATTGATTGATTGATTGAGTGATGATGGGACATGTTGTAGAGATTCTCTTGAGATTGCAAACGCGCGGTGTTTTCCTCGAACTGAATGCAGGCCCACATCTTTTAACTTGGGTATCGGGTTGTGCGGCGTTGGAATCGCGGCGACGGTGCAGTCGCAATAGTACAAGTCTCGGATTAGGCCGACTCGAATCTACAGGATACGACTTAGGGTCGCGCGCAAAAGTCGATTATAAGTTACGAATTGCCGGAATTCGTCGGGAAGGTTCGCGGGAGTCGATGGAACAGTACGGACTAGGATACGGGCCTAACATGATGTGGATTTAAGGCACATGTATCATGCTAGGCTCCACTGTCAATGCTCCCACCCACCTCGGTGGATCCCCGGAATACAACACAGTGGGCACAATATAGGTAGAGGTGTACACGAACCGAGCTGTCTCGGTTAACTCGCTCGACTCGACTCGAAAATGCTCGATTCGAATCTGAGTTCGAGTCGAGTCGAGCTGATTTTTTGAGCTCGAAAATGAGTTCAAGCTAAGTTCGAGCTGATCCCATCTTGACTCAACTCGGATCGAGCCCAACTTGAATCGAACTAGGATCGAACTAGTTCAGTAACTTGGTTACTTTGATATTAATGTTGCTCACTAAGTATTTGATTAAATGACTAAAAGAAGTGTGGTTGATGGTAAGGAAGGTATGTATATGAAACCAACACCTTTTTTTTTTAATTTTTATGTTGCTCAGAAGATGTTTGATAAAATACTTGTAAAACCATTGATGTTGTCTCAAATATAATGAGATTTTAAAGGTGCAGTGAAGGTGTTTGTGAAAATGCTGCAATGACAAACTTAGTTCGATCTTGGCTTGAACTCGGCTCGAATTGGCCCGAGCTGCTGACCGAACCGAGCTGAGCTAGCCAGTCAGGCTCGAGGACCGAGCTGAGCCAAGTTCGAGCTGAGGTCAGGTACTGGCCGAGCCGAGTAGAGCCGAGGCTTCCATGTACAACCTGACGTATAGGCAATATTACTTAGAAGCACGTGCCATACATGCCATACACGCGAAAATAACTTTAAAAAAAAAAAAAACCAACACGGATTTCCCGGAAAGCTTTTGCTGTAAGTTCCCACGCTGGGATGCAAGGGCCATCGCCATGTTTATGATCAATCCACTCTGTCCATTTGTTTTAACTGATCATTTTAGGTTATAAGGCCAAAAATAAGGTAGATCCAAAATTAAAGGCAGCCATACCAAAAAGAAAACTAGGGAAAGAGTTGCCTACCATTGAAAGCATCCTGGGCTCTGCCTTGATGTTTATATGCCATCTAAACCGTTTATAAGGTAATTACCATTGGGATGAAGTGAAAACACCAAAAACTTAGCCTAATATAAACCTTTTTGGCCATACAAATGCTCCAACGACGGTCACTGATTTCTCACTGTTTCCTCTCGTATAGCCACCTTGGATTGAAATGATTTTTGGTATCGAACAGCAGCTTTGAGTTTTGGATCCAAATGATTTTTTATCCCATCTTAAAATCACATGGAAAAATGGATGAACTGAGTAAATTTCTCACAAGCATCACGGTGGCCGCACCAAACATCCCATTACGGGTGAAGGACTGAAATCCGCCACCTTTAAACACTACCCCAGAGAAACAGGATGCGGATTCCTGCAAAAGCCTTTGCAAGAAGTTGGCTGGGATGTTATTTGGGTGCCAATGTGATGTTTTTGATAAATTTAATCAGTTAATCCGTTTTCAACAATAAAATAAAATAAAATAAAAATGAGAAGTATTCAAAACTCAAGTGGGCCAAACAGTGGGGATTCAATGACCACCATTGAAACATTTGTGTGACGTACTTATAAACAGTTTGAATTACGTACAAGCATCAAGGTAAAGCCCTTGAAGCTTTCAACATTGAGAAACTTTTTCCTCAACTTTTGCTACCGTGTGGCACACTTGTGTTTTAAATTCAGATAATTTTTTATTAAAAATATTAAAATAAGCTCGTAAAATAAATGAATAGGTAGATTTCTCACAAACATCATTATGTGCCTCCACCTAACATGGCAGTACAGTAACTGCTTTTGCAGAAATCCACGTACAGAAAAAGAGGCTTAGCGTGCAGTTCTGCATTTATTTGGTTGATGGTGAAATCTCATCCGCACAGTCACAATCGTTAGGTGATACTCTGAATATGGGGCCACCTCTATGCATGCATTCTATATCCACGCTAAAATAAAGCTGATACAAGCTTTATGTCGACCACGCGACGGTGGTCATTAAACTTACATCAATAAAATCTTCCTAGTGATTCTCTACAGTAGGATTTTGGATCTGCGTGGGCTAATTCTTTTAGATCATCGGCGAAGAGATCCGCATTGGAGATGGTCTCTGTAATCTTCGGTGCAAATCGTGGGCCGGCTGTGCGTCGGTTAGGATGAGCTCGACCTAACGTTGGCCACGAGCTCGGTCGATTGTACTAGTTGAGGCCTTGGCGCACTGAGGTATGGCACAACCTACTTACTGAGGTCGGGCTCGACCTATCTGCTGAGGTTGGGCTTGGTCTTCTAGCTGAGGTTGAGCTCGACCTTGGGTTGATGTGGAGCATCTCTTCAGGTTGGTTTGGAGGTGAGGGCTGGACCACTAGGTCGCACCTATAACTTGTTAGGATGCTTGACTTGGCCTGTTAACTGTATGTGGGCACATTTTCCCCATAACAAAACCAATGGATAAAGCAATACACTGAGATTTGGATCTGCTTAAATTTTGGTACCACATTCTAAAATGAGCTGAAAAATGGATGAATGGTGCGGATATACAACATGTCATCAAGGTGTGTCCCACAGTGAGGGTAACATTTAATCAACAATGGTGGTGTCTTTTAAACAATGTCATCCCTCCATTTTCAAATTCAAATGATGTTTCCTTTACCCAGAGGCACCACCATTTACAAATGAATGGTCACTAACAATCACCAAGAGCCACAATCTTTTTATCAGTTTCTTTTATAAATTAAAATTATTTTTTTCTTGTTTAGAAAAAACTCAACAATTCCCCACTATTTTTCAAAATACAGAGGTCAGGGTATGTAAGGACAATATGTGCATACGAAAAAGTATTTTAGGAACTTGAACCTTTACTTAATATAAACAAATCAAAGTTGAATTATAATCTTTAGTGACCATGATCTTGAACTATGTATTCTATATGACACAACTGGACATGTTACACACACATATATTTCAATCGTCATATGTTTTTAAATTATAGTACATTAACGGCCTTGTGTTATGTTCCAAATTCATGAGTTAATGAGAGCAGCCAAAACTCACGAACATCAAGAAGTGACTCCACTTCCAATACTCATATAGGTGAGTCCTTATGAATGCTCCACGAGGCTTGTATTGCACGTGCGATCATCCTACCTTTAAAAAAGAGTTAAAAAGCAAAGATTTTTAAAAACAACAAAACTCTCTAACCGTAAGTATTGTGTGCTTTGGTAAAGTTCCATAAGCCCCACCATTATGTAATTTAGTTGATGCAATTGATAATTTGATTTTCTTTTTCTTTCTCCTTTAAAAAAAAAAAAAAAAAAATCATTAGCATAGCATACAGATAGTAAATTAGTTGCTTAGCTGGACCTTTATTCCACATGCCATCGTCTGCCTTAAAAAAGAAAGGTTCCAAGGTACAACAAAACTACATGATCATAGATATTGAGTGCTACAGGAAAAGCTATGTGAACCCCACCATAACTATGTATTTTACTCTGGCTGCCCATCCATTTTACCAACTCAATTTATGGCATTAATTGAATCTCAGGTGGACCACACTATATAAAACATTGGTAATTTAACGCACACCATTAAAAACTTTTCAGCGCTACGAACATTTTGCAACTAGATGGATGGCAAATAAACATTACTGTGGGCCATAAGAAGTTTTTAATGGCCAGCGTTTAATAACTAAGTTTCTTGTGAAGTGGTTTATATGAGATTTTGGATCTTACGAGTACCCTATAAAATGAGCCACGTAGACAAAAATATATACATCGGGGTGGGGCCACCTAACTTTTTCAGCACCGACGTTGGCGCCACGTGTCCTTCAAATATCTCCAATTCAAAGTACTCTTGAATCGACGCTACCAAAAGACTTTTGAAGTCCAACTGCACGAAAATGCACTAAAATAGCCGCGGTCAACGTCGATCGGATCCACTGCCGGTAAAATCAGTACTTTTAACAGTCAAATTCGATGGCGTCTTCTAAGGGCCTGTTTGGGATAGTGGATTTGGAAACCCTGGATTCTGAACCCCAGGATTGAAAACCCCTGTGTTTTGCACCCTCGAGTGTGAATCAACTTTAATCCAAAAATAGGGTTTCAATTTAATTACTAAATCAACTTTAATATCTTTAATCAATAAGATATATAATTTTTGACGCTATGATTGTAATAAGTTTGTTGAAATATATGCTTTGCTTTAAAATGATGAAATTCCAAGCCTCGGATGGATTGCAAGTACAAGATCATGCTTGGGTGACTAACCAATTATTTTTAATCGTTGATTAATAAGGACAATTTTGGTTGGTGCTGAATAATGTTTGGACGGTGCTAATTTACATTAACAATATTTGGACGGTGCTGATCATCATTAGTGAGCCATGTGCCCAAGAGAATGACAATGTAGAGTAACACACATGTTACACCTGCAACTATTGAAATAATTTTAGGTGTAATCCAAGCTCCCACCGTGGATTACAAACCCCTCAAAAAGGGTACCAAAAACCCCCTTGATTTGCAACCCGCATTTACTTTATGAGCCAAACAACTCAGGGGATTTGAAACCCCTCTAATCCACGGTGCCAAACGACCCCTGATGGTTTGGATATAGCTACGCCACGCACGCCATCTATCTCGACAAGTTAGATGGTGGGAATTGGACGCGGATTGCGTCCTAACCACACCCGTCTCCAGCTGGGAAGGGACAGGAGCTTTGAGTGGCAAACGTGATGTATGGTTCTTATCCAAACCGTCCATTTATTATTTTCCTATTATTTTAGGGTATGAGCCCAAAAATGAGGCAGATCTAGGGCTCAAGTGGACCACACAATAGGAATCACCGTTGAAACTTTTTTATGGCTCACCGTAAATTTTATTTTCCATCCAAACTATTCGTGAAGTTACATAGACCTAGATGGAGATAAAACACAAATATCAACTACAATACTTAACTTCTGCGGCCTCCAAGAATTTTTCAACGGTAAGAGTTGAATCCCTACTTGGCAGTCTACTTGAGCCTTGTATCTGCCTTGTTTTTGGGCTTATAACCTAAAATGATACGAAAAAATGGATGGACGGTGTGGATAAGACCAATACATCACGGTGGCCACTCAAATCTCCAACCCGGGCCGCGGTAGGTCGCATTCCGCGTCCGTGCGAATTGGACAGCTTTTAAATAAATAAAAAAAATCACCAGCGCAGGGGAGAAAGTGTTGTGGGCCACTCTACCGGACAGGTGGCAACCGTGAGATGGATCCAGACCGTTAATATTGCACATCCAATATGCTGATGGCTGATTACTGAAAATAAAGGTGACAGCAGTATCATAGCCGTACAACGAGTACGCTTCAGTTGAACGGTAGAAATGAAACTGTTTCGCATTCGAGATACCACCAAAAAAAAGACACTAGCTAGATGTGGGTATTCAACGATGCATAGTGGATGGTAATATGGTAGGAATGCAATACATCATTGCCACGTGTCGTGTAATATCCCACCGATGCAGCACGGTGGGATCCAAAGCGGACTCTTGGCCCATAACGAGAGTTCAGACAGCATTGATTGAGGTAACAGGAACGCTGATCAGCAAGATTACCATTGGGACCACAACAACGCGGAGATCCAAACCATCCATCTCACGATCCACGATCTGGATGAGGGTTGTTCCAAAATCCCCACATTGGAAGACCCTATGCTAAAATTTTGGCTTTTTCCACATCGATGGTGAATGTGAGGAGTGTATTTTGTCGTAAGAGGCTACTTTTAGGCCATCATCTTGAAGAATTGAGATCTTCCAATATCAAAGGTTATGATGACGCATCTCCAATTCACAATAGAGAAAATCAGATCCGCGGTTTGGATCAACCCAGCCACGGGAGAGATTTAAAGTACCCAACGTTACTGTTCAGCTCAAATATCAGGACCGTCTAGTTCAGAATGGGCTGCCAAAGAGCCGAGCCAGGGGTTAGATTTCAACGTTTTGGCCTTGCTTTTGGTGCGACCCAGCTTCACCCATCACGGTCTAGCCCTGACCGTGGGCCCACTCTGATGTATGTGTAGTATATCCACGCTATCCATCCGTTTTTACAGTTCATCCTAGGGCATGATCCCAAAAATGAACCAGATGTATATCTCAGGTGGACCACGCTGCAGGAAACAGTGGTGATTGAACACCATCCATTAAAAATTTCCTGGGCCCACCGTAATGTTTATTTGTCAGACAACCGGTTGATAAGCTCGCACAGGCCTTGATGAAGGGAGAAAACAAATATCAGCTGGATCGAAAACTTTTTTGTGTCCACAAGAAGCTATTTCTCATAGTAGTTTTTAATGGTCGATCACAACTGCTTCTCATGATATGGTCCACTTGGAATTTGGATGTGCTTCTTTTCTGGGCTCATGACCTAAAATGTGCTGGTCGAAGGAAGGCACAATGTAGGTATACTACCAATACATCAATATGTGGTCCACAGTAAGTTAGATAGAAAAGTCATAAGTTTTAAATGATCATTCACCAGTCACCACTGTTTCTTATGGTATAATCCATTTATGATTTGGATCTATTTCATTTTTTAGGCTTATAAAATAAAATGAGCCAGCAGAACATATGAATGACGTGGTATACTACATTACATCAATGTGGGCTCCACAATCAGGGCCACACTATTTTGGGTGAACCCAGGGCTGTACCTATCCGCTCCCACCGAAAGGCTTTTTTTCCAGCCGATCGAACACAATAGTGACCTCTACCGTGCTTGAGATCTAGTAATGGCCGCACGATAGGCCTACTATAATTTATGTGTTGTATCCACTTTGTTCATCATTTTATCCCTCATTTTAGGGGCGAGCTAAAAAAAAGATACGGCAAGTGGACCACACTACAAGAAACAATGGAGATTGAACGGCTAACATTAAGAACTTCTTACAGTGTATTGTAATGTTTATTGTCCATCCAATTGTGGACTTTAGGATATGTATGGAAGCAGATTGCACTTACATGGCACTTTGGGTTAATGTTTGAATGTGATTATAAATGGTTATATTTGACCGGAGTTGCCACTAGTTAATTAATATGATTCCACAGTTGGATAGGCTTTGTAGAAACATTAGGATAAAGAATTAGGAGATTTCTTTATCATAAAATAATTTATATTGATCTCTGACAGAAGATTCTAAGTAAGGGACCATGGTTACAGAGAACGAATGAGTTAGGTACTAACTCTGTCTATACAAATATACAATCTTTACTTCGTTTGATCTTACAAACTATTAAAAATTAAGGTTGGTTCTTTCGCATTGATGATGTAAAGTGTGTGCGATGCTTTGTTAGATGCAGTGTTTACGACAAGCTCTAGTCTAGGTCAGATAGATCCACATCAACTCTCCCAACGCCAAAGCAACAACCAACCAGTTTAAATTTCTGATAGACAACATTTGGTTAACTCAGCTAGTTGCAGACCATACATTTGAACTGATCAGATGTTGAGTGCTATGTACGCAATATAGTTAACATATGGCGTGGTGTTGAATGCAGAGTCGATGACAAACTACGATTTTGGCTAGATAAATTCGCCTCAACTCTTGCACTTGACAAAGACAGCTAACTGACTAGAGTTTTTGATGAGCAAGATCTAATTATATTTACAAGCTGTAGAGTATATACTCGTGATCGACTAGTTGTATAATACTATGTGATGCAATACTATGGATAGGATAATGAGTGAGGTTTAGAGAGGAATATATGTTGCAATGTAAACATGAGTGGAGTTGATTGAAAGTTGGACGGTAATGTCGTAAGGATTATATCCAGTGGCTTGAATTAAGACTTTGGTTGCTCAAGTAGCTACGATTTTGGGCTAAACTAGGTTGACCTGGGCTAAACTCTCTCCTATGACTATCTTCCTCTCCTTGGTGGAGGGATTGAATGGCTAAGTTAACTAAGGGGTATACGAGGCTTATGGGTTTTAGTGAGTGAAGAGGCATGTTAAAATGATAAAGGGAGGGGGCTATTTATAGCCCCTAAGCTTAGTTTTCTGGTAATTGTTGGCAAGTGCATGGCCAAAAAGGTTTGAATGGCCTGAATTTGAAATTGTCACATGGCACGATCCCAATGGTCAGATTGAAAAATATGAGTTGTAATTTTGGCTAAGAAAATGAGCCCCGAGGTCAATTCTCGTTATCAACCATTTAGGCATTGCAAAAGGTGAAACACCACATGTATTGCACCACTGCCAATACAAGGAAAGTGCCACATGGAGTCCCCTGCTTTAGTAGGTGGGCTCTCTTGTACGTGTGGAGGCTCCGCCTCTCTTGGTGCCACAATGTTGATGCTTTGGATTTTTAAATGGGCCTCGGGTGTATAGGACTTGAATATAGGTTGGTTTGAGCTTGATTTGACTAAGTGAGTTAATAGGAGGGGTTGACTTGGCTGAGTCCAGTTTAGCAATGTTTTAATAAGATTCTAGAGCTAGGGTTTTAGATTAAGTTTAAGATTTAGTGGAGTTAGATCTGGTCCAACTTAATTAGCTTGTCAGTTTGGGTTAGGGTATCTATACCCACCCGTTGAGTAAGTCATACATGATAAATGGAAAACATAATTTCTTGTGGTGTAGCTCACTTAAATTCTGGTTCATGCCCTAATACGAGGGGATGGATAGCGGCATGGATAAAACATGTCCATGATGGTGGGGGATACGGAGCTTTAAAGCACCGACCATACCGGCCTGTTCCTAGAAAAGTCACAGCTGAATTAGAATCCGGCTTTTCAACGGGAAACCACTTGCTTGACAGGTGGGTGCCTACCCCTGCTAATATTTTCTGACGTGGGAATCGATTTTAAAGTGCATGAAATCCTAGCCGGCCATGAGGTGGTTCTTTTTCTTATTTTGTTTTGATAAAGGAATCAGGTTGACTCAACTCTCCCTCACCTAATTTCAAATTTTACAAAAGCCTTAAACTCTCTGGTTGTGGCCCACCTGTGTTTTGAAATTCATCAGACGAATGGACTGGATGGCATGTAAGTACAATGGTGGGCCCTATATAAATCTAATGGTGGACGTCTCATACCAGCTGTTTTCTATGGGGTGGCCTACCTGAGTTTGAGATCACCATGATTTTTGGCTTGAGAGTGAACATGAGACATGATGCGTGATGAACGGAGTGGATCTTATTAAAGATCCACCCACGTGGCACTCAGTTAGCGGTACCTAACGTCAGGTACACACGTGAAGTACGCTAGCGCAATTCTTTTCAACGGTTGATGAAGCCTTTGGCTATTGGAATACACGAATTGCCACTCCCGTGTAGTACCGAATATTTTTCATGCTCCGCCCGGTGTGGTATGAGTCGTATGACTCGAATTGCGTACTACCCCCGCCCGTCCCTAGCTCCGAACGGGCAGTTTTGTAGGCAGGCCCACCGTGATTTATCTATACATCCAAGCCGTCTATCCCTTTTCTCAGATTATTTCAAGCTCCAAAACAAAAGTGAAGCAGATCCAATGGTCAAATGGACCACACCACAGATGACTCTTGCATTTAATGCAACCGATATTTAATGCTTTGTGCATTTGAATGCAGCCAAGCTTATTATTTGGTGTGGTCAATTTAAGCGTTGGATCTGCTTCATTTTTGTTCTTATGCCTTAAAATAATCTGAAAAAAGGGATAGATGGCTTGGATGTACAGATACATCACGTTGAGCCTACCCACAAAACTGCCCATTCGGAGCTAGGGACGGGCGGGGGTAGTACGCAATCCGCGTTCGAATTGCGTAGCGTACAACACAGCTCCAAGGTCGGTACTCGGTTGACGTGGCGCAATTCTGCATGCCCCACCATGATGTATGTGTTATATCCACACCGTCCATCCATTTTTTCCAGATCAATTTAATGCATGCACCCTGAAACGAGGCATATCCATAATTCAAGTGGACCACACCTCAGAAAGAAGTGTAGACATTGACGCACACCGTTAAAACATTTTTAGGCTCTACCATGATATTTATTTGCCATCAAACATGCTCATAAGGTCATACAAACCTGGACGATGGGAAGACAAAAATACCATCTTCATCCAGAACTTATGCGCCCCCTGATAAGAGTTTTTTTGTAACCGTTTAATCCCTAATGTTTCCTCTGTTATGGTCCACTTGAGCTTTGAATCTGACTCATTTTTTGTCTCATTCCCTAAAATGATCCGGAAAAAATGGATGGACAGTGTGGATATATTACAAGCATCATGGTGGGGCCCACAGATCTTTGCTACGTCGATACGGTGATATGTTCTCCAAGACCCCATTCGAGTCCAGTGCGGACACCGTTGGACCAGCCACTTGCCCCACTTGCGACCCCGACGAGGTTGGTCTGACGGCTGTATCTCCGTCCTTTTCGGAGGCGGATTGCGTAGTCAGTAACTCACTACGCTTCCAGGGTACTGAGCAAAATCTTTGAGGTCTACCATGATTTATATATTTTATCCTTTCCGTCCATCCATTTTATCATATAAATCTAGGACTTCATCCAAAAAATGAAGCATATACAATATTCAACTAAACCACACTACAGGAAAAAGTTGAATTCAACATCCACCGATTGAAAATTTTTTAAGGGCCACAGAAGTTTTTTATCAAGCTTATATTTGTATTTTCCCTTCATTCACCTCTTTATAATCTCATGCACAGATTGAATGACAAATAAACATCACTGTGAGGCCTGGAAATATTTCAACGGTGGAAATCATTATCCCCACTGATTCACTTGATATTTTTATATACTTTAATTTTGGGCTTAACCTTAAATTAGATGGAAAAATGGATGGACACCGTGGATAGACTACATGTGGGCCCAACTGAGTTTACTCAGTACTAATAGTGTACTTAGGGCCTGTTTGGCTGGGCAAATTGGATAGGATTGGAAGGGACTGGAAGATAGATCGTGGGATTAGCTAGGCGCACCAAACATACATGGATCCTGATCCCGAAATATAACAGTCTCATGTATCTTAAGATAATCCATTGACACCACTATCATTACCTTTAAATCATATTCAATCCACCTTAAACCTTTCAAAATTACGTGGGATGTGTTTGGTTCGAGGGATTGAAAATTGGAAGGTTTAATCTTAAAATTGACCAGGCATACCAAACAAGCCGGAAATAGCAATCCCATAAATCCATTGAAGCAGCTATCATTACCTTGAAATCCATGCGATCCTGTCCGGCTAAACAGGCCCTTACTAACTCAGTACGCAATCTGATTTTGTCTTTTTCAATGAATTGTAGGGCTGTTTTTGTCATTTCATGTTTACACAGATATTTACTTGTTAGGCGATCTGAACCGTCCACTGCTGCCACCGATGAAGCAGCGGCTAAGATCGTACGGATGCATGGCAAAGATGGTACGGTAGAGCGAGAAGAACCGGAATAATGTCATAACCATCTCTATAATCTACTCATAGTAGTGTAATGCCCGAATCTAGTCCGTCCAAATACCCCTCATTAGTATTGATAGATCTCATCTAAAAATTCACACCCTTTGGTAAATTCATTCTATCTAATCGGTGGCTATCAAAGCAACGGTAGACACATAAAATGAGGAGATGTTATTGAAAAATAAGTCTGATCAGTTTTATTTTTTTCACATAAGCCATCATTGCTGGTTCCTGTCAGATGGATGGACCCGATTAATAGTAAACCCATCCACGTTTACCGTAGAGGGATGACTCGACGATATTCCGGTGGTTGCTGCTCCACCTTACCACATCCCTGCCCCTCGAGAAATTGACCACTGTGCACGCCACCTTTTACTCAACGTCTTTTCATAGCTCTCCCAAACTTTACTTTCCGAAAATAAGCCATTCTGTACGGACACACTATTACCGGACAAAAAAGTCTTACATTCACTACTATAGCTACGGATTATAACCGTAGCTGTAGGTGAGTGCAAGGGTATTTTCATATGCAAATAGTGTGTCCGTACAGGATGATTTACTTTGGAAAAGTAAAGTTTGGGAGTGCTTCGAAAAGACGCCGGGTATGATTCACTTTGGGAAAGTTAAGTTTGGGAGTGCTTTGAAAAGACGTCGGGTAAAAGGTGACATCTACAGTAGTCAATTTCTCCTGCCCCGACGAGGTATGGTGGTTCATCGTTTCTTCCGCTAACGTGTCAGATAATCAATGAAATGCGGCCACGTGGCGATGCGGCACGGATCGCAAAGTGTTCGCGACATGTCAATCATGCGGGCCCCGACTAGGGCATCTGGAGGAGGGAAATAAAGCTTAAATAGGAGTCCTGGGAGAGAGATAGAGAGAGCAGAGGCGCGACGAGACGGCGGAGGAAAGTGAGGAATCTACCTGGGGTTTTTTTTCCCTCCTTCAGGTTCGCTCTCTCTCTCTCTCTTTCGATTTTCATCTGTAGAGATTGCTTTATTCGCTATTCGTAATTCTGTATTTTTCTGCTGTTTTCCTTGACATTGTGCCGTTGGATTCGACCTATATGGAGATCCGTGCATTTTAGTGGCATTCCATTCGTAAGATGCGTTCGTAGCTAGATCCAGGGATTTTGGATCCTGTTCTCGATCTGGATATTTTCCGGCTAATTGGATTTTCCACTTTCTTCTAGCTCCGATTAGAGTATTCGTTCCTTGTAGATGCATTTGCAGAGGAAGGGATCCTTTAATGGAGCTCGTAGAATTCTTTTGGGTTGGATGCCGGGTTTTCTACATATGTTGTATTTTTACAGGGATTATCTAGCTTCGGTTTGAGTATTTCTAAGGATTGATGTTTTGTATTTTCGTTCTCTCCTTCTCGGAATCTGCGTCTTGGTTTGGGATTCCTTCGATCTTCTTTTTTCTTTCACGTTTCTCTTCTTCTTTTCCGAAGATCTTGGTCGAGGGCGGTCGGTCTTTCCGGTTATTTTGGAAAAAAAGCAGATATTTGGAATAGCATTCTGCAATTTTTGCAGAAATAGAAGGGCTTTCTGCTAATTTTCCTAGTTCAGATCTACCACCTGCTAGATTTTTTGCATGATCTTCTCCCACTTCATCTCACAAAAAAGACCAAATTACCCTTATGTGAATGAATGAAGTCTGAAGTTTTATGGCCGTTTTTGTCTTTTTCCACGCACATGCGCACGATAAGGTATTCTGCAACCACAAGCAAAAGCAGCCGTCGTGGTCTACTTTCTTCTTTTCCGTAGAAAAATCGAGTTCTTAAAACTCCCCTGATTTTTAAATGGAGCTGATATGTACACCCTACCCTTTTATGAGTTACCCACTTTTTCTACTTTCTGTATAAGAATAATGTGATATGCGTGAAGCAGGGAAAAAAAAAAAAAACAGGGTGATTTTACACGAGCATAGGGTGTACTGTGTATACTCATAGATAACCGGAGTTGTGCGTGAGATCTGAACCGCTCATCAGGCAACGAACACATGGAGTCGCATTCACGGATCGGATCTGGTGGTCAGTTGATTTACTTGGCAGGTTCCGTATCTTAAAAATTAGATGATCATCAAGTGGGTCGCATGCCTACAAAATCAATGAACGGTTAAGATCCACACGCGAGTACGCATTAGTGGCATCTGTCTTACACACCTGGCCATTCGCTCCATGCGTGGTCAACTTCACTGTTTTTAAGTGGACTGCGTCCTGCTCCTCGGTTTAGGCTGGGGGACGCGGATTTCTAAAGCCTTTCACGTGAAGTTCCTGCGCTGGGATGCTACGTGGCGCCCACCGTAATGTTTGTGAGAAATCCACACCGTCCATCCGTTTTTCCATATCATTTTAGGACATAAGACCAAACATCAAGTGGATCCAAAACTAAAGGCGGCCATACCAGAGGGAAAGCTGGGAAAAGAGTTTCCTATCGTTGAAACCTTCCTGGGATCTACTTGGCGTTTATGTGCCATCCCAACCGTTTATAAAGTCATTTCTACTGCGATGAAGCGAAAACATCAAAAAAATTAGCCTGATAGGAAAGTTTGTGGCCACACGAATGTTTCAAATGAATCCCCACAGTTTCCTCTCGTGCGGCTCACTTGAGTTTTCGATCCACTTGATTCTTTGTCTCATATCCTTAAATGATCTGGAAAACGGATGTGCGGTGTGGATTTCTCACAAACATCACAGTTTTCGGTCTCATGTCCTCAATTTCCACTGTATGGTCCATTGGAGCCTTGGATCTGCCTCTTTACCCCTTAGACGAGAGGGCAAAATGGGCGGACGGCGTGGATATACCGTACATCGTGGTGGGCCCCACAGAGCCCTGCCTCTGCTGAGTCCGTGGGCAAGACGCAATCCGCTTCCGTCGGCACTCTTCGCAAAAGCCGTAGACGGCGTCGACGAGTTTTCGTAACATGTCAACCCGGGCTTCTTTCGAGCTACCAACTTCGTATCCCGAATCTACGAAAGATCGCATCCTCGCGCATTTGAGCATCCTGATTGCGATGTGAATTTCGTCATCGAAATACTTCCATGCTCGGACAGAGTGTGATGTATGATACGCAGGCGGTTAGAAATTACATACAATTTGCACAATTAATTAAAACTAACTGTCCAAATTATAGGCATTAGTTTAGATGGATAACCAACAAAATATTAATATCATATGTTTATCTAACTATTAGATTGCTGAACATTTTTCATTGGCTTTAAATGAAAAATACCCAATGGTCGGGAATCAGTGGTTAGGATTGATCAACCAATCTAATTTTTAGACTTTAGCTGAGCTATAGTGGCTTCCACAATTTAGTCCGTTTAAATTGAGTTAGTATACACCATGTGTACTATATCTACCTGCTTGCATATCAACATACGAGGACAGAGTATCAAATAACTCCCCCTCGTTCCCTTTCCTAATAAAATAGGTAAACGCTTGCCCCTGTTTTTATGATTATTGCGAACACCTCCCTTCCCTGTATTCATACCTCCCCTGTTTTTTTACAGGGTCGCTGTAGATTCCTCCAGTCTATTGATCGTTTTACCCGCTCATCACATAGGCACCTAGCTGTTTTAACTTTTACCCCTACACATAGACAGCTAGCTGAAGACATGTGGGCCTACCTTAGTGCATTGATCATCCAACCCGTTCAAGCGCGGTCACACAATGGAACTGTGACACCCAAAAAATCAGGCTGATCCAGCTATCAAGTGGCCTACCCGTTGAAGTTGGAGGGTTTTTTTTTTTTTTTTTTTTGTAATGGCTGTCCATTGTTTTATAGAGTGTGGCCCACTAGATGATTGGATCAGCCTATTTTTGGGCCTCAAATATATACGTAGTGACCCTGCTGAGCCAATTGGATTACCATTTATGCATGCTGGTGAGCCCTACATTGCAAAAACGAACTCAGACGATTGTTGTAATTTGGTAAATATCCTCTAGCCTCTAACAGGGGATTTTTAAAGGGTATCTCTAATAATCTAAAATAGAGGAGAGCGTTTTTTACATTCCACGTTAACAGAGGAGAGAGGTGTTTACAATTAACCCTGAACACACACAAAAAGGGAAATTTTACAAAATTCTACCATTTTTTATTACACGCCCACACCATATGGTATTACATTTTGGTACCTTTTACAAAACGCCATCTCATTAATTGCTATCTTTCGTAATGAATTGATGTCTGTCTCCGGTGGTGGGCCCCACCATGATGTTTTATGTAAAATCCACCCCTACAACCAGTTGTGTCACCCATGTTAGGCCAAGGCCCAAAAATCAGCTCCATCTATGATTTAAGCGAACCATATGATTGGAAACAGTGTACACCATTACAGGTATGTTTTTTTTGGCCAAAACCCTAAATTTTATGTGGAATCTAATGGTCAGAGTGGATTTCATATAATTATCACGACGGATCTTGTAAACAGCAAGGGTGGACACCTCTATCCGAAATGTTTCTTTTGTTGCGGTCCACTAAAATCATATTGTTTGTGGGTACTACTGTGATGTGGATGTGAAATCCAATCCGATCATTAGTTGCATAATCCCAATGACCATTGGATGCCTGATCCCAATTCAAGTGAGCCATACCGAAGAAAGCAGTTGGGAGATAAGACATGTAAGCTTGATTTAGGCCTGGTCCTAATTATCAGCCTTCCGTATTCGGTCATACCAAGGTAAACAGTTTGGAGGGTGGTTGTTGCCTTGTATGCTATTTCTGATCATGTGGTTCACTTGAATAAGATTTGAGTGATTTTTGGGCCCTTATGCTAACATGAGCTGACTCACTACTAGTGGTGGGGTGGATTTTACATAAACATCACGGTGGGGCCTATCCAAGCGGTTGACCACCCACCCAACTAGCATTTAAAGAAATGTTATGGTAGATAGTTGAATGATAATTATATAACAAATTAAAGAAATGTTATGGAAGAGAGTGGAATGATAAATATATAATTAATTAGAAATGTTATGGAAGATAGTGGAATGATAACTATATAACTAATTAATGAGGTAGCTTCAGAACTGGTATTTAAATTCCATATTAATTCGGTTGTTTTTTATTTTTGTTTTGTAAAATTCCATTTTAAAAAACAAGGAAAGGACCAAAAAAAGGAGAGTCGGAAACAAATCCAACAGTAAAAAACTCAACATACATGACTCAATAAGCACCCTAGTTGATAAATGGAACACAAATCTTTCCCATAGTTCTAAAACTCAGTGGGTTGACTCAAAACTTTCTGAATCAACTTTACTCCCTAGACTTCCGATCGAGTTTCCCAGATGAGCATGACTAAGTTCGGTTCTGACAACACTTGCCCAGGTTCCTCAGAAACTGGCCAGTGTATCCTTTTAAAAAATATTGGGAGGATGGGAGAAGGTTTCTAACTCACAACCTTAAACAATTGTATCAAACCACACTACCAAAGCACCAATATATATGCAACTGTTTACTTTGCCTATTTTAAGTACTTATTATCTTTTTTAAATATTTGCTATTATCTTAAATATCATTTAATCAATTTATTAAATATTGAATCAAGTCAAATAAAGACTAGGTCTACTCACCGATTATTAGGTGGCCCTGCGTAGATAGAAGTAGGCTGATCCCCTCATCAGGTGGGTCACCCTTCTACCTAAGTAAGTGTAGCTTAACTCAACTGCTCACCATCCTCATCCAGCATACACTTCTAACAAAGTGATCTCTAGATCGGACCAAGCTTACATATGGAGAGGGTCAGACATGACTTGTAACCTGGGGTTATAGGAATCCCTTGTAGTCCCCCAAGGCTCTGGCCCCTGCCTCCATGTTTTTTGTTATATCTTGTTCCTCCATCCATTTCACCAGCCAAGTTTAGGAAATTAGGCCAAACACGAAGTAGATCCAAAACTCGAGTGGGCCATAGCACTGAGATGGAAACACCCACTATTGAGAGCTTTCTTAGGCCCACGGTGATGTTTATATACCATCATATCCCTCCATGAGGTTATTACCACATAAAACGCAACTGTCATCTTGCTCCAATACTTCCATGGCCATCAATATGGTTCCCATGCCAGGCAGGCATTCAATCTTCACCGTTTTTTGTGGTGTAGGCCCTTTCGAGCTTAGGATCTCCCTTATATTTGAGCTCATGCCCTAAAATGATTCACTAAGATTGATGGGATATAATACTAACATCCAAACAACATGGCGTGGCCCACATAGCCTGGGGTCACAAGGGATTGCGGTGGACCCAGGTTAACCCCAAGTCGATAGGGCCTCGGATATCTGTTGTCGCACGGGATTTGAACTCTTGAACTCACAGTTTCTATTGGTAGAAGTAAAATCCATCTCTTTCTTTCTACCAACTCAAATTTGCCTTTCTCGGATGACTATCTGAATATGATATTGTTTGGTTTCACGAGGTCACTCATCCTTCACTTTTGGTGGTTAGATCTCAGTTTCGCATCTCTGAATTTATTTTCTATTACTATTTATCTTCACTACAATCGATATGGAAAGCAGTGGAAACAGTGGGGTCACTATTATTGCAGCCTTAAAACGGGCTGAAAATTTCTGAGGAACACGTGATTGTGTCATTTTCTGAGCACTGAAACACTTGAATGCGATTTGGAGACGCAACTGAGGATGCCAAAATGCGGGGGAAGTGGATTGCCAGTGCTCCCTGGCAAAGAGATATCTGCGTCCGTTGTTGCAAGCGTCTGGGGGCGCACAGAGATGCCTGTGATAAAATCCACAACGTCCATCAGTTTTTGAAGACCACAATAGGATAGGAGTCCAAAAATCAGGCAGATTCCAAACTCCATTTGGGCTTACACCACACGAAATTTTGGGGATTGAATGCCTACCATTGGAAACTTCATGGGGCCACAGAAGATTCCAAATTCCTTTGATTCCTGCTGTTTGCTGTGGTGTGGTCCACTTGAGCGTTGGATCTGCCTCATTTTTCGGCTCATGCACTAAATTCAACTGTCATAATGGATGGACGGTATGGATAAGCCACATACCGAGGACACTGTGAATCACTATTGCCCAGTATCCTACTTAATGATACAGTTGCCTCTCACAGCTTCTGACAACAAGGGAGCACAGTGTCTCATGGCACGGGATGCGGATCACCATCGCCCACCATCCTACTCGCGTCCTACCCCCGCCCGTCGCTCAAGTGGGCCACAACAAATAATAAGCTTGGTTGCATTAAATGCAAGAGTCACAGATGTGGTCCACTTGAGCGTTGGATCTACCTCATTTTTATGTTCATGCCTCACAATGATTTGAGAAAAGGGCTGGTCGGTCACAGGCTAGAGACGGGCGGGGGTAGGACGCAATCCGCGTCCCCTAATTAATATGGGAAAGCAGGACTGTACTTTCTAAGCCCTCGTCCCTCCTTGAGGGAGGGAAAACATCGGTCCCGTTGGCGGGAGCGGATTACCTGCAACATATCTTGGAGCCCGGGCCCCACAAATATTTGTTCGTGACAAGGATTGCAGATAAAAAAAACTCATGTGGGCCATACCACGTGAAATCGTGACAGAAGTTTTGTATCAAGAGGACGATATTATTCCCACAGTTTATCTGAGCGCTAATAATTCTATTAACGGTTTGGATGGCAAATAAACATCACCTTCAGCTCCAGGAAGGTTTCAACGGTGCATTTTGCTGTTGCCACTGTTTTGTTGGTGTAGGCCACCCGAGTTTTTGATCTGCCTGATTTTTAGAATGCTGTCCTACTGTTGTCTATCAAAATAGATGGACGGAGTTGATTTGTCACTAACATCTTTGTGGACACCACACAGCCCCATGCACAGAGGGGTCTTGTAAACGGTGGGATAGAAAGGCCCACCATTGAAACCTTTTTGGGCCTACACGATGTTTATATGCGGCCATCTACCGTATACAAAACTTCTGGGTTCCCCAACAATGTTTCCATGGTGTGTTCAAATCCCACGGTTTCTTGTGGTGTGGCCCACTTCAATTATAGTTCTCCCCCGTATTTTGGCTTAATCTTCGAAAGTGCACTATCGAAACAGAGGAGCTGAGTACACGCAAGACAAAACATCAAACATGACGGTGGCCCTACGGACCTGGTTTACCAGCAAGTTGCGTCCGGTAAAACAGTCGTTACACCATGACCGCAGCAATACATTGTGCTGTGTGGCCAAACACCCTTGTGTTCGGTCCAGAGAGAAAGTAGCGACCGGAGACTCGTGGAGAGAAAATAGCCGAGGGTTTTTTATTTTCTATTTTTTTAAAAGAGTATATAAATTATGACTCACGCTTTTTATGTCTCGAATATCCTAGAGCAAAACATTCAAAATTGCCGGCTTTATATAATGTATGTGGACCATACACTTAGTTCTATGATACTCATGAAATCACATGCAAGCACAGAAAATCCCAAAGCACTCAGAAATTGTACACGTGGCATATATGAACTCAAGTAGTAGTAGAACGCATTGGAAACAGTGTAATTGGTCTGTTGTCAGATTAATCAAATAATAACTGGTCGGCGCTTAATTTGAATTGGGAATCATAATTTGGACGGTTTAATTTGACTTATCATATGCGATGTATGCAATTTCTCGGTGTTTGCGTATGATCTATCACGCTCTACTAGTGTATATGATCTATCACGCTCTACTAGGAATTCTCTGTTGACCGGGTAACAGAGGATCCCGACTCATGTTCCCTAACATCTATTTTCACTAGTGGGGACTCGGATTCAATGTATCCCACTGAATCCGCGTCACGACTTTCCTTCTTGTTTTTCCTCGTTTGCTATGATCCATCTCAATCACCGATGCAATTACACGATCACACGGTCCAATTAGACTGCAACAACCACAATTTTACTGCTCAACGCAAACAGAGGATCCGTATTACCTTTTAAAACGGACAGGTTGTTGAAACGAGGGCCACACAAGACAGCTGGCGCCAATGTTGTCGCCTGCCCAAGCGGGGGGTGGGGGGGCCACTTCGACTGCCAATTGCAGCCCGTCGTGGTGGCTCCTTAAATATTCTTTTTTTACTATTCTTCCCCACTCTACCGGAACTGATTTATTCTCTCCGTTTCAGGCGCACCAGAATCTGAATCCAAACCTGTAACGATGGGTGCCGGCGGCAGGATGTCGATACCCACTCCGGCAACGGCGAAACAGGGCGTTGTGCAACGCGTCCCCAGCGCCAAACCCCCGTTCACCCTCAGCCAGATAAAGAAGGCGATACCTCCGCACTGTTTCAAGCGCTCCGTCCTCCGCTCCTTCTCCTACGTCGTCTCCGACCTCACCATCTCCATTATCCTCTACCACCTGGCCACCACCTTCATCCCCCTCCTCCCGGTTCTGCTCCGCTACGTCGCATGGCCCACCTACTGGGCCATGCAAGGCTGCGTACTGACCGGCGTCTGGGTCATCGCCCACGAGTGCGGCCACCACGCCTTCAGCGACTACTCGTGGCTTGATGACACTGTCGGCCTCATCCTACATTCCTTCCTTCTCGTCCCCTACTTCTCCTGGAAGTACAGCCACCGCCGTCACCACTCTAACACCGGCAGCCTTGAGCGTGATGAGGTGTTCGTCCCCAAGCCCAAGTCAGAGATGCCGTGGTTCTCCAAGTACCTCAACAACCCTCCTGGCCGTTTCCTCACCCTCGCTGTCTCCCTCACCGCCGGCTGGCCGCTCTACCTCGCCTTCAATGTTTCAGGCAGGAAGTATGAACGCTTCGCCTGCCACTACGATCCCTACGGCCCCATCTATGGCGACCGCGAGCGGCTCCAGATACTCATCTCTGACATTGGTATCCTCGCTGTTGTCTACGCACTCTTCCGCATCGTCTCAGCCTACGGTCTTGGGTGGGTCGTGTGTGTCTATGGTGTCCCGCTGCTGATCGTGAATGGGTTCCTGGTGCTGATCACGTATCTGCAGCACACGCACCCAGCTCTGCCCCACTACGACTCGTCGGAGTGGGACTGGTTGAGGGGCGCTCTGGCGACGGCGGACAGGGACTATGGGATTCTGAACAAGGTGTTCCACAACATCACGGACACGCATGTGGCCCACCATCTCTTCTCGACGATGCCACATTATCATGCGATGGAGGCGACGAAGGCGATCAAGCCGATACTCGGGGAGTACTACCAGTTCGACGGGATGCCCTTCTACAAGGCGATGTGGAGGGAAGCCAAGGAGTGTCTTTACGTGGAACCGGATGAGGATTCTCAGGATAAGGGGGTGTTCTGGTACCGCAATAAGTTCTAAGGCTGTCTTTCTCAGCTTTGGACGGTGATGATGATGATGACAACGGTGATGAATGGTGATGATCGTGTAAGGCCCATCATCATGTAAGGTATGTAGGGTCTAGCTATTAGTGAACGTTTGTGCCTGGGAATAAGCCTAATGCGGAAGGAGTAAGATTTTGATGGTTATATCTATGTAGTCTGTGTTTGTGCTTTAAGTCTATATTCAGCGTCAATGGCAACCGTATTAGATTATTATTATTAGGTGTACCTAAACGTGGAATATTATCATATGAGAAATGCTCCGCTGCAGATGTTATCGGAGCATTGTAAGTTATGGTGTTCCTAGTAGCATTGGAACACTTGGTCCTATCCATTGAATCTAGGCTCTTCATTAGGTTTATAACACATTTCATTCTTCTTCACAGAAATATCACACTTATCGGACAAATGTTGGCCTTTAATTTGGACGATCAGGATCATTTACATAAAAATAGGCCCATTCAACTATTTGATCCATCAATTCGTTGAGTATCATCAACGACTGTAACCATCCATCTATGGCTTGGAAAAAGGATGGCTATAGAAAGCCAGGCCAAGTCAACGTTGGATTGGATCGTCCTATCAGTGTGATTAGCCCATCGGCATTTCCCATTTCTGTACATAGGGGGTATTGCTCGTGCAACTCACTCACATGAAGAGAGGTGCGGGGAAAGGTGCAGCAGTTGAGAGACAGAGAAAGTGTAGAATAGTCTCAAGGGTTGGTGACCCATCCTCACCCACATGGGGAAGCGGATTGCGTACTGAGTAACTCAGTACGCTAAGCGTACCCAGTAAACTCCTTGGGGTCCACTGTGATTTGTGTATTTTATCCACTCCGTCCATCCATTTTAGCGGATAATTTTAGGGCTTGAGCTAAAAAATGAAGTGTATCCAAACCTCAATTGGACCACACCACAGGAATAAGTGTGAATTGAACATCTACCATTGAAAATTTCTTGGGGGCTACAGAAGTTTTGGATCAAGCTTGTATTTGTGATTTCCCTTCATCCATGTTTGTGTGATCTTATGAACAGATGTTTGTGTGATCTTATGAACAGGTTGGATGAGAAATAAGCATCACTGTCGGCCCTATAAAGGTTTCAACGGTGGAAATCATTATTCCAACTGTTTCCTGCGGTATGGTCCGCTTGATCGTTGGGTATACTTATATTTTTGTCTCAACCCCTAAAATAAGATGGAAAAATAGATGGATGGCGTGGATAGACCAGATACATTCACGGTGGGCCCAACAGAGTTTACTCAGTACGGTAAGAGCGTACTGAGTAACTCAGTATGCAATCCGATTTCCCCACATGGGGGGACAGGCAAGTATGCATGCACAGAGAGAGAGAGAGAGAGAGAGAGAGAGAGAGGGCAAATGATGGATAATGTGACCCACCTGAGTTTTTTGGGCTGGCATTTAGGTGTGCTAATGGGTCAAGTCGAGTTGGATTGGATGAGGGCTTCGGACCCAATTCATTTAAGAATCGGACCAGAATTTTGTATCTTAATTCAACTAATTAGGATTCAGGTCGTTTTGGTTGTCGTCCAAGTAAAATCTACATGCCCCATTTAATAAGTGGCTCAGCTCTGGGTATTTGAAAACACGGGTCCAACCCATTTATCACGTAATGATTTAAACAATCTAGCTGAAGAATAGAATGCTAATGATTTAAACCATCTAGCTGAAGAATAGAATGCCAAACAGTTCAAATTTAATAGTAAAATCAGATGCTTAGTTTAGGTATATTTTTCATCGACTAAAGGGCCCATGATTTGCTTGGTCTAGATTGTTACAAGTAGTAGATGGATAACCACACTTTAGGAAGACATGGTAAACCATTATTGTAGTCTAGACCAAAGACAAAACTACTTTATTTACTAAGTTCCTTGGAAACTTGGTTGGGTCTTTTAGCATGATCGAAATCAAACCCTACCCTTTATAATACAAGGCCCGATTGAATCAGGTTAGGGAGGACTTGGATATAACCCACTTAGTAATTTGAGTGGGACTTGGACCTTGACTCCTCCAATATGTCTAAATTTTATACCTGGACCCACGAATTGTCTGAGTTGGGTCTAGTGAACCAATAGACCCTAACCTATTTACACCCCTAGTGACACGAATTGATATGCCCCAAGTGGAAAGGTGGGTGTAGGCAACTTCGTAATACCATAACATAATTAGGGATATTAAAGTTATTTAGCAATTAAATTCAAACTTCAGTAAAATATACTACACAATTTCAATACATTGCTACTTTTGAATTATAAGGGACTCCAAATGCAAGTTGCCAAAAAAACAACTAACTCAGAATCACCATTGATTCCGAATCCAGGTATTTAAAGTCCCGGCTCCCAAACGGACCCTAACTGTGATGGTTGTACCGTTAGGTGGGGGTGTCCTTTGGCACCTTTCCTTTATTTTCTTT
Source organism: Magnolia officinalis (assembly GCA_021015155.1). NCBI lineage: Eukaryota > Viridiplantae > Streptophyta > Magnoliopsida > Magnoliales > Magnoliaceae > Magnolia > Magnolia officinalis. The sequence continues at coordinate 2,278,595 of JAJHSJ010000001.1, read as the reverse complement.
CCTGATAAGTATATGATTTTGTGATCATTGGTCTTTGCATCCTGCCATGGATTTACCATCCCCAAGAAATATCTTAGGTTGAGAGATCCTAGCCACCAATCTTGAAACTTTTTTAGTTGAATGTCGGCCATTGATGTGCGTCTCTTTTCAACTATCCATTGGCAGGCTATAAATATACGTCCTTGATCGGCCCATTTGGATGGCTCAACTCAACTGACCATTTATGTAAAGTACTGACCCTTGGGCACCACTGGCATGATTTGACCTCTCTTCGAAACCAGTACTTTTCACGCAGCTATCACCCATGAACACGATATAGCTGGATCGGCCCATATCCGTCCAAAACAGTCCAGTTAAGCAGCTATGGGACTCCACATACCTAAACCGATTTGAAACGATCGTTGCTCTGTCACATCTTAAAAATCCTGTGCCAACTGGAAAGTTTTTTGTTTTTTTTATTTTTTATTTTTAAAGTTGAAGAATTAAATGGATGGGATATGAGACGAATAGATGTTGTGATAGAAAAGGAGATAAGATGCGATAGAAAGGGAATGACAGTCGTCCAATGTAGGAAATCTCCGGTTTTGTAGATGATAAATGCTCACCAGTGGTACCTGTTGTGGTGGTCATGGGCACACACCCAACTCATCCATAAACCACAGGTATCACAAAATCAGCCCATCCAATACTTAGGTGGACCTAGTTTGGAGAATAACATGGAAGGAAATGCCCACCCTTGATTTGCACCCGACCCCACTTAATTTGTAGAACACCCCCATTCTCATGAACCTCTCATCCACCGTTCTTCTCTCCCTCCAAAGAGGATGTGGATTAAGTGGTGACCCGCACACCAGCGATATCCTTAGTCGGCATGACTCTATGGAGCCTACCATGATGTATGTGTTTTTACCCATGTTGTCCATCTGTTTTGCTTGCTCATTTCCAAGCATGAGCTTAAAATTTAGGCTGATCCAAAGCTCAAGTGGACACCCACAGTTTAAACCTTCACGGGGCTCACCATAATGTTTATTGGCTGTCCAACCTATTTATAAGGTCACAAAGACATAGATAGAGAGAACACAATTATCAAATTAATCCAATACTCTTGTGGCACCCAGGAAGTTTCAATGGTAGGCATTCAATCCCTATTGTTTCTTGTGTCATGGTTTACTTTAGTTTTGGATCTTCTTTAGTTTTGGATACATGGTAGGAGTTCAATATCTATTGTTTCTCATGCCATGGTTCACTTTAGCTCTGGATCTTCTTTATTTTTGGATTCATGCCTTAAAATTAGCTAGCAAAATAGATGGGCAATGTGGATAAAACACATATCTCGATGAGCCTCGTAAAATCATGCCACCATGGACATTCAAGTCTCCTGGCAATCTACATCCCTCCAAAAACTTAAAACCTACAGCAGAGCTGTATGTATTCAAGAAAGTTGTATTAATAACTAAGTAGCTTAAACAAAAGTACATGTCAATGGTTGGTTAATTCTACTTATCACATAAGGACAAGTACTTGCAAAATACATAGGAGTATTAAAGTTTAAATTGATTGTCTTTGCTAAAGAGGCTGAAGTACTTACCATAATTTTTTGCACATGAGAAACACTCCATATACATGCTTCATATGTTCCAAATGTGTCACATGTGCAACCATGCCAGTTCAAGTACTACATACGTGCACATTTAGCACTAATTTTCAAGCATCTAAAAATGGAATATATGTATTAATGTGTCCACCATTCATGTTAAGCTCATATATGTGCCATAATTTATTTTAATTTAATATTCAATAGAACAACTAATCATGACAACATGTCCGTATCCTAACACCAACCCAACTGATATGTGAATAGGCGACCCATGAGATCAATGGATTGGGTTTGGGCATAGGAAGACCTAGACCCAACCCATTAAATAAATGGCTTTAGTTTTTTTTTTTTTTTTTTTTTAAGACCCCACCTAGACCCAAATTTTAATGGCTTGGGTATGGAGCCAAAATTTTGATATTATTATTAAAGTGTACACCATCCAGCCATTTCAGAAGCCATAAATCCAATAATCAGTCTGATATCAGAGATACAGCCATCACAATGTGCCCCCACAATTGGATGGTCAATGAGGGGCCATCATTTTCAAAATGGGGTGGTCCATTAAGAGTCTAGCTGGCAGAAAACCGAGTAAATTTCTTAATGGGCCAGCCCAAGTAAAAACCTGGCTAGTCCAAACCCAGACTGACCCAGGGCCATCTTTAGACAGCCTTGTTTCTTAGCAAGGTTTGAATATAGGATTGGGTGGCAATGGGCTAGATTTGGAAGGGGCGAAGCTAGGCCCGAGGCTGGCCTGACACTTAAAGATACAAGGCCCAAGCTCGACCCAACCCACATCAGATATATTCCAACCAACCTCAGTAAGATCAGAGGAATACGTGCAATCGAAAATCTCTTTACAATTTTCATGGATTAGGATACGACAAGACTCTTAGATCGTTTGTGTTATGGGCCCGATCTTAAATATTCAAAAACTAATATCCAATAGATTGGAATACTTAAAACCTTTTGATAGTTTGATTCTTTTCTTTGAATAGAAAAGATCTTCATGTTTTAATGTGAGACGTTGGTTGGTTTCCCCATCTACGTAGTGGCTCATAACATAAACAGTTGGGTTATTTAAAAAGCCCCAATCTAACAGCTATGGACCCAATGTCTACCATTACCATACGTTGGTATGTATTACAGAAAAACAATAGTAAAATACAAACCGCTCTCTATTGAGGAAGCATGACACCAATTCATGCACGGATATTTTAGGAATTATGGGTTTTTATGATTTTATGAAAAATGCTTGTAGGGAGGTTTAAGTAATATTAAACTTGGTCAAAGTAGTTGTATGTAATTTTTTTTTCGACAAGGAGTGAAGGGTAGTTTATACACTGTAGTAGGAGGTCCACGTTCATTCCTTATCAGTTTCTGAGATTTGAGTCCGATCACTCTTTTAAAACTTTTCAGCACTCGAACTATTTAGGGACCGTTTGATTTTCAAAATTTTCTAGTAAATACAGGTAAAAAGGTAATAATAACTCTTTGGTGTTTAGGTATTTCCATCTCGAAAAACGGTTCAGAAAGAAAATGGTTGAGTCTGACTTAAATTTGTGGGCCCCACAATGATGCATGTGACTTATACACGCTGTCCATCCCTGTTATCACCACATTTTAGGGTATGAGCAAAAAATTGAGGTAGTTCTAATGCTCAAGTGGACTACATCATAGGAAACGGCAGCCTTAATGACGTATACTGTTGAAAGTTATTTCCTAAGGCCCGTAATGATGTGTATTTGTCATCTAAACTCTCAGTGAGATCACATAGACATGGATAAAAGGGAAAACACAGATATCAGCTAAATCCAAAACTTTTGTGCCATACCACTTGAGCTTTAGATCTGCTTCATTTTTCGGATCAGTCCCTGAAATGAAATGGTAGAAGGAATGGACGGCATAGATAAGTCACATACATCATGGTGGGCCCTATAAATTTTGTGCAATTCGATAGTTTAGAAATGAATATGCCTGTCAACCTTTTTGGGAAAATAGTAAAAATTACAAATGGAAATAATTATATATTATCCATTTACAACTATGTACAAAGGAAATAAAAAATCAAACAGGCCTTTTAGCTATTACTAGGGGTGTACATCGGGCCGAACTGAGTCGAACTGGGCTTAACCCGGCCCTACCCGGTCAACAGCCAAACCCAGCCCGAACCCGTCCTGGCCAGATCACTGGGCCAATATGTCCAGCTTGAACTCGGCCCGGTCAGTAATCGGGGGAGTTCGGGCCAGTTTCGGACCCATGATTTGGACGACCTTGATTTTTTGACTCTGCTCCATCTACTCCATAGGAAGGGCTTTGGCAGGTAACTTGAACGGCCTTGACTTTTGGAAAAGGCTTTTGTCATAGATTTTTGAGACTCTGCTTCATCTACAAAAGGACGGCCTGGATTGCTGTAAATGGTTAGGATAAGGATTTAAGAATATATATATATATATATATATATATATAATATAGATATATAGATAATATATATTATATATAGCCGAGTCGGGTTCGGAATGAGTCGGGCCGGACTGGGATCTGTTCAAACTCAGCCCGAACTTAGTTTCGAGCTGAAGAAAATGGCCCGTCCCGGACCGAACTCAGTTCCGCCCGGTCGGGCCGAGTCGAGCGAGTTAACCGAGCTAGCCCAATTCATGTACAACCCTACCTATTACTTTCCTCAGTTTGGGAAGAGTTTAAGCTTGGATTATGTCTATTTTAAGGTAACCTGAAATCAAACCCATTTAAAGGCAAGTTTTAGGTTAGGTTTGACTAGTTAATTTTTAGAGGTTTTCAATGCCTGAATTGTTTAGTAACTTAGGTTTGATATCTTAAGTCCAAACTAGGGCCGTTCACGAGTCAAGGTAGCTCGAAAAGCTCGCTCGACTCAACTCGAGTTAGCTCGGATTGACTCGGCTTGAATGGTCGATTCAAGCCGAGCCAAGCTAATTATTTGAAGTTCAGTGAATTCAAGTCAAGTTCTTCGACCAGGGGGCATTTCAACTCGACTCGACTCGAAGCTCCAGCTCGAGCTCAACTCGACTCGATTAATAAATATATTTAAATATTATATATTATTATTTTTTATATAATATATATATATATATATATATATATATATATATATATAATATATATATAAAAGTTTAAGTTAAACTAAAATAAAAAACACAACCCTAGAGTCTTTATCCGACCGCACGCACCCCCTTCTCTTTCCTTTCTTCTCTTTCTCTGCCCACTGTCAGCCGCACGCCCGCCCCGACCACCACCACCAGTTTTCATTTTAGCTCCACAATAGTATGATTTCAATCTCTTGAGATCTACTTCTTAAGCGAGAAACTCAAAAAATTTGAGATGGGTTCTTCTCAGATTTGTTAGAGCTTCAAGGAAATCCAATGAACTGATTGGCTAGAGCTCTTTACTTGGATTTCTGATCTGTGTTCTGCTCTGTTTCTTTTCTAGTACTTGGATTTCTGCTGGTGGAAGAAGATCAAGAACAGATCGGTTCTTACAGGTTTCCTCATTCAATTCGAAACTTTGTTTGGTTTTTTCATTGAGTTTTGCTTTGATTCTCTTAAGATTTTTGAATTTTTCATCAATGAAGGAGGATCAAGAATAGAATCTATTACTCTCTCACCCAACAAGCTCGAGCTAGACTCGAGGTAAACTCGACTCGACTCTAACCACTAGCTCGACTCGAGGTAAACTCAACTCGACTCGAACCACTAGCTCGACTCGAACTTGACTCGACAGCTTTGGCAAACAAGCCAAGCTTCAATGTTGAGCTCGAGGCCAAGCTCGAACTCGAGTACATCATGGACAAGCCAAGCCAAGATTGGCCCACCTCGACTAGACTCGGCTCGATGCCTACCTCTAGTCCAAACCCACTCTTGGTAAATTTCTCATAGTCTAAATCAAAATAATTTAAAACTAATATTGAGTTTACTTGGGTCAAGCTGCATTAATTTTGAATGATTCCAAACAGAAGTAGATTGTGACTTGATGGTGCATTTAGTAAACTTTGTGGGGCCTACTATGATGTATGTATCTTATCTGCGATGTCCGTCCATTTTATTAACTCATTTTAGGGCATGAACCTAGAATAGAACTATAGCTCAAGTGGAGCACACCAAATAGTGGGAATTAACTGCCAACAGTTGAAAAATTATCAAAGGCTACAAAAGTCAGAAGTCATGGATGAAACTGATATTTATGTTTTCCCCTAATCCATGTCTATGTGACATTATGAACAGTTTGGATGACAAATACATGTTACTTTAGACCCTATGAGGGTTGGATGACAAATAAATGTCATGGGCCATAGGAGGGTTTCAACCGTGGATGTCATTATCTTGATTATTTCATGTGGTCTGGTACACTTGAGCTTTGGATGTGATTCAATTTTGGGCTCATGTCTTAAAAAATATGGAAAAATGGATGGACAATGTAAATAAGACAGATACATATATAGTGGACCCCACTGAGTTTACTCAGTAGGCAATCCGCTTAGGTCCCAAACAAGGAACTTTTAATTTTGAGATGTCCTACCTATGCTCTTAGGTCATTCCTTCTGAGCTGGTCTTAATAAGACTAATTTAATAATTGATATTGGGTTTGGTTAGGAGTGAATGGGGTTAATTTTCAGAGGTTTCACTGTTGGTCCATTTAATATTAGAGTTGAAATTTTTTCAATCGTGGATTGGGTGGTGACCCACGGCTATTTGGTGTTAGGACTTTGTGGGTCCACTATGATGTATGTGTTTTATCCACACTTCCCATCTATTTTGCCTGCTCATTTTAAGGAATGATTCAAAAATTGAAGTATATCTAAAGCTGCGTGACAGAAACAGTTGGGATTGAATACGTACCATTGAAAACTTCTTAGGGACCATGGAACTTTTAAATTAAGGTGATGTTTGTATTTTTACCTTCAATCAGGTCTCTGTGGCCTTATGAACAGGTTGGATGGCAAATAACCATCACTGTGGGCCCTAGAAATGGATGGACGGTGTGGATAAAACACATACATCATAGTGGACCCACAAAGTCCTGACACCAAATAGCTATGGGTCACCACCCAATTCACGGTTGAAAAAAATGGATGGACAGTGTGGATAAAACACATACATAATGGTGGGCCCATAGAGTCCTGAGGTGTTGGGCCACCCGCAATAGGGAAGGGGATTGCGTAGTTAGTAAATTCTGTAAGGTCGACTCTGATTTATGTATAATAAATCAACACACCCTAATCCATAGCTAAAGTGGTAGACTGAGTGAAAGATACCTCATTTCAACACTAAGGTCTTGGTATCGATCTCTAATAGGGGTGGCTAACAGTGATGAAGTGTCAACTGAAGTGGCTTGTACTAACAGCTAACAAAAAAAAACAACAAAAAACTATGTCCATCCATTTCTGGTCCCAACTGAGTTGACTCACTATGCTAAAAGCGTACGCAACTCAATTTGCATCCAACCTTTGAAATTAGATAGTGCACTCTTATCTTACGGAGTAAATTTAGTTAGTCCCACCTTGAATGCATTTAGTTTATCTAATTTATTTAGTTTATCCACGCCATCTATAATAACCTTAAATTTTGGTGCATTAAAAAACTAAAATAAATATTTAAATATTTTATTTTTAAATAAAAAATAAAAACAAATTAATAGTTGAGTTAGTATAGACTCTCTTAAATGAGAGAGAAGTATAGGGATCAATTTTGTAAGTAGTAATAATAATTTTTTTTATTAAATGTTATAAAAAATTTCAAATTTAAGATGAGGGACGATATGCTCATCCGATTTATGTATAAGAAAAAAAAAAAAGGAAGCCCTAAAGAAAAAGGAAGAAGAGATTCTACAAGAACTTGATCAGGTAAGTTCCAACCCTTAAATCTTTTTAATTTTTTATTATGTTGTTAGTTTTTTTCCAATTTATATAATGGATGGTGTGGATCATCCACAAGTGTGTAGAAATTTTTTTAACGAAGTGATACTTTATGATATTAGATCTAGCCAGTAATATTTTATGAATAAATTTAATGGATGAAATCTGATTGTATTAAGATATATCTGAATGGGTCATTTGATCATAAGCACCAAAAGATAACAGTGCCTTGAATTTTAGATCAATCTGACCATTAGATGGGCTACACTAGTCAGATGCATAAATGTTTAATAAGGAAAGCTTAAATTTCTACGCAACTGATTGGTATCACTTAGCGTAGAAAGTCGAGATGAGTCATCAATGTATATGTCGTTAGATCCACACCATTCATCCAATGCGTAGAGGCAAAATATGCCCAGACCTCAAGAATTTGTATGATCCAATCATCCGGTGAGCCACTCCGATTAATCATTTGACATTTAATTTCAGGATCATAAAAAGAAAATCTAAATTTTGATAATTAAATTTAATAGACATATAATTTTAATTATTTGATTATTTAGAATTTGGTCACCTAGGATGTATATCAAAGGTGGGCCCCACTGTATAATTTAACCAGATGAATAATAATGTTGTTGATATAGCTGATATGATCTATGAATTTAAGCCAACCTAATTGCCTTGTGGATTCTGCATTACCAAACCTAGGTGAGTAACTCAACGTGTCTCATGATTCATTAGAATTAAAATAAATTATTTGTGATTGATATATTGATTTGAGTATTTTGTTGTAATATTGTATGCTACGGTAAATCACTTGTTAATTTGTGTCAAATTATATGACTATGATAAATGTACATTAAATTCAGATATGAATGTTTTTATCAAGACAAATATTTATTGCAGTTATGAAAATGATACATTTATACATTATCCATCATTCATTGCATTTACATAATGCATAGTCATCCTAAGGGCCCTCCCTGAAAGAAAATGTCGATCATAGTAAAGCGTTACCAGATGCGGGCTATACCCAAGCCTACCGAAAGGTGGAATCCTACCCAACGGGTGGATGCGAGTTGACGACCCTCCAA